>OY293414.1:86279877-86821666 GCA_958502065.1 Chrysolina americana
AAAGTGATGAAGCAAAACCTCATTGAGGAGGCAACATCTTTCGAGATCTTGGCAGAGCTTATCAACTCTGATCTGACAAAAGCACACGAAGAGAGATAGAGTAGAGAGGCAGTCGATGCAAAATACTCTCTGCTATAGGTCTTGTTCACTGCGGATTCCATAGAGTGCATATATATTTAGAAAAAAATCGATTACATTTGTCCAGTTGAGGATTTTTCAAAGTTCGCGATAAATCCATTTTTTATTTTAGGGGTTGTTCTTGGGTGAGTTCGCAATATTTAGAGACCACTGATATCAAAAATGATCAATTACATCTCCAATTAGATTTTTGAGCAATTTTTTAAATTCTCGATTTTTTGATTTTATGTAGGTGTTTGAGGGGTGGTTTTAGTGTCAAATCTGGCCCGGCAAAATACTCTCTGCTATAGGTCTTGTTCACTGGATTCTATAGAGTGCATTCATATCAAAAATTTTTGATCTCATCCCAATTTGGTCAGTTCACGATAATTCAATTTATTTTTATAATATTTGACGGGTAGTTTGGGGTTGAATTCGTTATCTCTAGAAACCACTGATATCAAAAATTATCAATTTCACCCAATACCAAGTGGGATGGGGAGGAAAATAAGACGGGAGCACTTTCTACTATTTCTTTTCTTGCAGCGCTCGCTTGGGGCGCCCCAGTGTAAATTCCGAGTCCAACCCTGCGCTTTGGGATGCCGGAGTGAAATAAAAACGCTAAACCGTCCACAGTAATATTCTGCCGCGGATTCATCTGGGAATAATAAAACACTGCCAAATGGAAATGTTCAAAATCCGCACACTCTGTTTAATTTTTCAGTAATAATGCCCGGGTCGAAAGAACCGAGAAAGACAGATTAACGACGGTATTTTACTTTTAGCTGCTCGTGTTCAGCTTTCTTAGCTCAACGGACATATTTCGGGTGCTTAGGGGGTTCAATAAAATGTCGTTTTTAAGAGTATAGTTTCGAAGATTTTCTTGTCAGTAGTGAGGAGTGGGAGAAGCCGAGCAACCGTATTAATGTACTTTGGTCTGTCTTTAACGACGGTGTGTCATCTATACCTAACATGAATTGAAATGTAGGGGTGTTTGTCTGTCTGTCTATAACTTTTTCGCGAAAATACCTACTTAACCCATTTAGCTAGGATTTGGCATCAATATGTTGAATATGTTCATGTCTGGGAAGCATACAGGAATCATCTACAATTTCATCTACTAAACATACTTAGAAAAGGGAAAGTGTTCGTCATTAACATTTCTTAACAACAAAAAATATCGAATGACGGAAATATCCCGTGTATGGGAGCTTTCCAGGCCAAAATTAGCATACAAACAATAAGAACTATTCGTCTGACTAACTGATTGTCATGTTTCACAGTCGGTAATTTATGGTTTTGTAATAAAAACAAATGTATTGTTTGTTTTTTCCGTGATAATTATTTCTACTGCTGCCGGTATTTAACGATTCCGGGTCGAAAGACCGCATTTTCAAACGTGTCAGTAGGTTAATTGATTTTAATGTATAAGAACTACTCACCAGATCTAGTCTCGTGTACAGTGACATTTTTTTTATAATTCGGTCTAGTTTAAAATTATGGTGTCTGGTAAAATATACTGCAATAAGCGATGAAATGAGTGTAATGGGTTGACAACATTATCGAGGAAGAACTCACAAAAGCGATTGAGTCCCTGGAAAATGGTGAGGCTCAAAATTTGTTAATTTTTATGGTACGTTCTCTAGAAGCGGAGGCGGTCTTCAACACCTCGAGGCCGGAAGTAACGATCAAGCGTAGTTACTAGTTCATTCGAGAAAGTTCTGCATGGATGAGATTAAACCTTTGATAAGCGGACTAAGCACTCGGAAGAACAGGTCATGCTATAGATGTGGAAAATCGGGTCATCTTATAAAAGACTGCAGAGAAGAATGCCACCACGTTCACAATCACCTGTGAGGACAAGGCCTCCCAACGAGTCCTCAAGTGGGCGACAGGAAAACTAGAATAAGCCAGCATGTCAGGTTGCATGCTGGCTAGCAATAATAGAGCCCCCAAAGTCATCCCTATTAACAGGCTAAGAAGAACAACTGATAGCCTAACCATTTCAGAAAAATTTAACGAAATAGAGGTCAAATGCACCATAGACATCGTTGCTGCAGTTTCTTTGGTACGCAGTGACATCTTTCGTTTCGATCAGAAAGCGTGAAACCTACCTCTTCAAACCTTGTGCTTCGAAAAGTCACTGGAGAAAATGTACCTATTCGAGGAGAAGCTGAGATTACACTGATTCTTGGGCCACTCAGTATCATAAATACAGTGTACGTCGCAGATATAGAAAATGAAATTATACTTGGAATGGATTTGATCAGTGACTACGGGTTTTCATTCGACAGTGAAGAGAGGATGATGAAGTTTGGAGGAGAAGAATTTGTCCTCACAACTCCAGCAGAAAGGACGATGTCTGGGAAACGATTAGTGAAAGTCGTGAAACTTCCTGGATTTTCGGAGAAAGTAGTTTGTGCTACATTAGATGTAGACCCTGGGTGATGAATCACCTAGCAATGTGGTTCTTGCGCAAGCCCTGGTTAAGACAAACCAAGCTTTTCTTGTGAGAGTTGCCAACGTGTATCACAAAGAAATTACAGTAAAAGAAGACAATATCATTGGAATCTGTGAACCTATTTCATGGGTGGAAAACTACGATCCAGGTGACCATCAGGAAAGAAAGGAAGCCTAAAAAAATGTTATGACAATTGTTGAAAAATCATTTGAACACAGAAGAATTGAGAGCTGCTGAAAATTTCATTAGAAGTGAAAGCGACATCTTTGATTCAACAACAGGAAGAACTAACCTAGTCAAACATAGAATCGATACTGTCCAAGCCCATCAGATTCGGCAACCACCAAGAAGAGTTCCATTTGCCAAACAACAAGAGGTGGAAGAGCTTGTTGACAAGATGATGAAAGATGTTGTGATTGAAGAATTATCGAACCCTTGGTCTGCACCTGTTGTGTTATTTTCTAAGAAGGATGGATCAACGAGATTCTGTGTGAATCGTAGGAAATTGAATGGTGTCACGAAGAAGAGTAGATACCCTTCACCAAAGATAGACCACACGTCAAATTCGTCTGCTCCAACGAAAATGAACGGGCATTTGGAAAGTTGAAAGTTGCTCTATGTTCCAGTCCGATTTTAAGTTTTCCACTTTAAAGAGGCCTGATCGTTTTGGACACAGCTTGTGCTCGGAGTATTTATTATATAGAAATATCGTAACACTATTCTATTCTTCTCAAAGTGGGACCCTAGAAGGTGAAAGTACTTGAGAACAGGTAGGTACCCACGTTGAATGAAATCTTGAACAGGACCTTGACAAAGGAAAAATCGGCTTATTTAGCATTTATGGATATAAAGAAAGCTTTCGATGAAGCAACAACACCGATTCATTTACAAATTGTAAATATAATATGAACAATGCTGGCACCCTAAATATCGGGTATAACAGGATCATGGTACACTCCCCGTATCTCCGTTAGATTTAAAGGTAATTGATTGAAATTCAAATCATTGGATTCAGAAAATTATGTAGATTTCAGAAATGTAATAGTATACAGGGGGTTCCGTTTAAAAATCGAAAGTTGGTATCACTTTGAAAAAAAATCATTTGTTGGTCAAAAAGTGCCGCTTGTTATATATATAGGATATCCCAAATTTCAATCAATTACCTTTGAAACGAACGGAGATATCTGTATAACACTCGAAAATATCGTTAACTAACCTTGCTGCTGAAATTAATAAGGCTGATTACTTTCATTATCGCGATGTCGCTTCTTAAAGCAAAATTAACTGATAGTCATTCAAATTACGTCATTTGTAAAACTGAAAACGCATAATCGAACACTAAATTAACATTTTTATGTGTCTAGAGATAAAAACGTCCCGAAACCCAAAACGTATTTCCCTTCACCTTGTATAATTTCATTTATGCTCAGGTAGTTTATATTATTATGTTAATAACTATATACAAAGCAACGGGAATTCTCGACCGATATCTGCATTTCTCAGTTGAAATTTAAAATTATTTACAACGCGTACTTCCGGTGTGTAAAAAATCGTTAATACGATGATGTATTCATTATGGCGGAACTAACTGGTTACCTACTGCTATAACGCAGTCATTGTTCCGTATAATCGCCACGATCATCATCATCAGTTTATCGTTGAATTATTTTAAGGAAGATACATATTTGTGTACCACAAGGTTCTATTCAAGTCTCTCTGTTACTTGCTATTTTGAAAATTCCCGCTGATATTATTGAATGGATTCATATCGTGGTAATGTCATTTTGGAAATTATCTCCTAGACAGATAATAATGAAAATAATTATTTATTTGTTTCCAAATTAGTTTGAATACCAAAAAAGAGGGAAACGTCGGTAAAATCGAAAAATAGTCCACATGAAATAACACAATGAATAAAAAAGGAAATATAACATGACAAAGATGAATAAATATAACTTCGGATGTATGTAGAAACATCAATATAAATAATATAAAATATTTAAAAGAAAACATACACATCACTATCACATATAAGAGCAAGTAGTCACGACAGAAACTCATCTATAGTGTAGCAATTTTTTGACAATAGTAGCTGCTTTACCTTTTTCTTGAAAAGGCATTAATTTCCTGAAATTTTAAGATGCACGGGAAGATTTTTATAATGTTTGCATCCCTGGTATTCAAAACTTTTTTGATTGAGTGCCGTGCGATGTTAGTCAGGTTAAAATAATTAAACTGTAAATCCTTTCCCGTACGAAATATTCTAAACAAATAGGCATAGGATAAAATCAGATTATTTTATATACATATAATAATAATGATAATAAGGAAACTCATTTGCTTCTAATTCTCAATATTTCCTCAAACTGTATGGGTACTAAAAAAGGAATAGTTACAAATTGTCAAGATGAGTTGGACAATATAAACAATTACAATAAGATCGATATCGATGACCTTTTGGTTACAACAAAAGGGTTGGTTTAGAATCTATTTTTCATCAGAAATAGGAATATAATATAGATTTGAAAAAACACTTGACCATTCACTTCATCGATTTCTTTGAGAGATAAAATGATTGTGTATGTGCAGTGGAGATGCTCATGACTTACAAAAGATAACTGAGTTTGAACTCAGGCTAGTAATCTTGGACCTCTTTGTCATATTCAGCAATTTGGAGTACACAATATTTTTTTCGTGATAAACGTTGGCATTCTATTGGGAACCCAACGAGGTACAAGTCAAAGAAATAGATCAACTATGGACCAGACTCTCAAATGAATGAAGAGAGTATTTTCCGAGAGAAACGCGTATTTAATTCAAAGAGATGCCATTTAGATTTGAATGTCCATCTATCATCACTACATAGAAGAATTATTGGGCTCTTTTGATGACTAATAATAATAATGATAAATAATTTTTGAAGCGTGTATGTATATGATATAGAGAAAAAGCCAGAGACCAGTTGATTGTGTCCTTCAACAAATGTATGTTTTTCATCCCTATTGACCCTGAAGTGAATTTTTTCGAGACAAGTTCTATTGATCCGTTATTCCAGTATTTCCGTTGTTCTTTTTTGGGTCCGTTTGAAACTCGATACTTTATGCACTCAATCAAGATGCCTGATTCTTCAGCATCGTAATATATGATAAAGTTATTCCATGAAAGAATTAATTTTCTGAACTTGAAGTATTTTTTTATGGTACGCTCAAATATATGAAAAATTCTTTGATTTTTTTATTTGATATTTTTTCAGTTTTTATTTCCGAATGAAAGAATGGAAGATATAGTATCAATCGATCCCGCTCGTTCACATATTTACGCTTGGAAATGAATTTCAGGTATTTTTAAATTTCACATTCGGTTACATTTCTGTTTGATCACGTTTAATCTAGCTTTAACAGTTTTTTCATCGACACAAAACCGAAAACATTATCTACAAAGTGTATTTACAGTAATGTTGAATGAAACGACTGAAAACGTTTTTATATCCGGGTTTATTTATAAGCGCGAATCACTGACAACAGATGGCGTCGCCTCAGTGGCAGATCTTTGGATTTTAATAAAACAGGAGGGGTATGAATGAGTATTTGCAGTAAAAATTCTCGTACGGCAAACTACAATAGCGACAAATTGCGTTATAGAAATGGAGAGCAGAAGTGTTTGATTTGCTGAATTTAAGCAAATCTAGCAAAATATGAAATGGAAAATACTTAATGGATGAAATAATAAAAAATTATGCGAATTTTGTGTGTCCACGTGGAAGGCTATAATTCATGGTACTAAAGTGACGTATATCTATGCTGGATACGAGAAAGCCATATCTACATACCATAGATGTTGAATGTGTGGTCGGCAAAACACTAATCAGAAACGAATTGTACCTTTTTTGAACCAATTGGGCAAAATTTTCAACATATTTGGTATCAGCAAGACTAAATTCGGATCGACACACGAGGTAGTACTAGTGCCCTCCTCGTTCACCGGATTTTAATTGCTAAGACAATTTCTTTGGGATACCTAGTAATAGTGACCTCCTCACTCACCAGATCCCAATTGCGAAGACATTTTTTGGAGGGTGTCAGTGTAAGTGACCTCCTCGTTCACCGGATCTTAACCCCAAAGGAACACCCAATGTTAGTGGCCCTCTATTTAACCGGATTTTGATAATAAAGACAATTGCTTTGGTGACACCTAGTAATAGTGACATGCTCGTTCACCGGATCTTAATCTCAAAGACATTTTTTCAAGCACCCAGTATTAATGGCCTCCTCGTTCACCGGAGCCTAATCCCAAATACATTTTTTGAGGACTCCTAAAGAATGACGTTCATAAAACTAAACATTCAAGTCAAGTTTTCATCGAAAGTTGAAGACACTTTAAACAGTGAATTGTCAAGTGTGATATATTTACTATTCGACTAAGATTGACGAAAGGAATTTAAAAAACCAAAGTCGTCAATATTGTGGGAGAGTGGCCTCCTCGTTCACCGGATCTTAATCTCAAAGACATTTTTTCAAGCACCCAGTATTAATGGCCTCCTCGTTCACCGGATCCTAATCCCAAATACATTTTTTGAGGACTCCTAAAGAATGACGTTCATAAAACTAAACATTCAAGTCTAGTTTTCATCGAAAGTTGAAGACACTGTAAACAGCGAAATTTCTAATGTGATATATTTACTATTTGACTAAGATTGACGAAAGGAATTTAAAAAACCAAAGTAGTTAATATTGTCGGAGAGTGGCCTCCTCGTTCACCGGATCTTAATCTCAAAGACATTTTTTCAAGCACCCAGTATTAATGGCCTCCTCATTCACCGGATCCTAATCCCAAATACATTTTTTGAGGACTCCTAAAGAATTACGTTCATAAAACTAAACATTCAAGTCAAGTTTTCATCGAAAGTTGAAGACACTGTAAACAGCGAAATGTCAAGTGTGATATATTTACTATTCGACTATGATTGACGAAAGGAATTTGAAAAACCAAAGTAGTCAATATTGTCGAAGAGTGGCTGGCCTCCTCGTTCACCGGATCTCAATCTCAAAGACATTTTTTAGAGGGCTACCAGTGATAGTGGTCACCGGACCCTAATCTCAAATAATCCTCGCCTCCTATTTTGTAGCTTCCATTTTTGAAATAGTTAACAATTTCTATTCATTTCTGTTTTGAAGGAATGTTGAAATCAGAAAGCTGAATCTTGAGGAGGCAACTGTGTTGACGAAACGCTCGTTGGATGAAATTTACGTAGTCATGCTATTTGTTTACTTTTTTAAATTCATTATTAGGTAATTAATTTTGCGGAAATACTCAGAAGTATTCAATCACCCAGTAGATATGAGCCTCTGTTACATTCCAGAATGAAACAAACCCATAAAAAGAAAGTAATGAACGCCATTATCTTTGCTGCGTCGCTGTCATTCATTAAAACAGTACGAAGATAACAGCTGCCTTTTTACTCAACTGGTGGCCATAACTCCAACTCTCAAACTTGTGCTTATAAATTCCGCAAAAGTTTCCATGTCCGCCCTGTAAGCGACATACGCCGAAACAACAAGATCCACTTAAATCCAATGTTGAACAAACACGCAATCCCGAAAAAAAGCAACGAAAACAAATCCACATCAACTCGATATTGTTCCATCCGACTCAAATATGTAAAAAATGTGTTCCATTGTAATTCGTCTATAAAGTTGAACCTTTCACAGAACCAAGTGCTCGGGATCTCTAATAACTGGTAGGTCGGTCGAGGCTTTTGTTCTGCTAGAACGAAACCCGCACCCCGACCCACTAGATTTTATCTTTGCTCATATACATTTTTTTGGTCGGCTCTTATTTTTGCTGGTTGCGTACAGGATCCAGCAAGCCATGTACTGGCACCTCACAGCAGTCAACGTGGACTTGACATGAACTGTCACGGTGTTGCGAGGCAACGAACATACAACGGAGCGCGTTCATTGGCCGACCGACGCGTACGATTGGCCGGAATCGCGCTAAACTGCCGAGCTCGTTTAAAATGGGAGGAGATTGCGAATCGCGCGCTGTGACTGGCCGAGACCGGGGAATCTCGTCGCGCGATTGGCGGATGGATGTTTGTGCAGTCTCGGTCCACGTGGACTAGATACCAGCTTCGTATACTGGCAATCAGAGCGCCATATTTATAAGGGTGAAAGGGGTTGAAGTAAAATCCGGCGAGTGGAACAAGGACAGATTCTACCCCTGTTCCAGCTAAAATGAGATGCTTTCTGCCAGGCAGCCATTTTGAGGGTGGTTCTTGTTTTTTATTTTTCTACTTTTTGTAGTGAACATGTTTGGATCATTTTAGGGGTGCGAGTTGACGAAGGAGTTGCACCCCGCGGACTGACCGCCGTATTGTGGGGACGGTGACATTAATAGTAATCGCATTCTCTGAGTTGGCGCAATTAGGCCAAACCAGTGTTAATTAATAAAAATGCGTTTGTAATTAATGTGTTATTATCAATTGTAGGGGTAGTTAGAGGTACGGGCAATTAATTAGCCGACTAATTTATGTAAACGACTGTAATAATAATAATTTTGAAAACACATTTATTTTTTCGGCTACGAAATATACAGGGTGTTCCAAATTAAGTCGGCACCATTGGCAACTGCGTTATTATTGATGCTACGAATTCGGTTGACTAGTAGTATTTTTAACGGCCTTCTCGATGCCGAAAACAAAAAAAAATTGACAGTCGCGTTTTCATAAAATGATATTTCTTTCAATGGAACACCCTATATTTTTTCATGCATTTCGATTCGTAATAACATTCTCAACAACAAATCTCATTTGACTTTTTTCGTAAAGGTGAAAATAAGACAGTTTTATCAATAGGAAACATTTATAACAAACGGATTTGATAAAGCGCTATGAAATATCGAGTAAATGTTCAAAAGCACCGCCTTCTTGTTGAACACATATTCGGGTCACTCTATTGACACTACGTGTGGCATTCAACACAGTTCGGCCATCAATTCGATCAATTATAGTTTCAATATAATTTTTTAGTTCATGTACATTATTATGTTTCATTTTGTACACCTCATTTCTCAGAAATCCCCAAAAATAAAAATTTAGAGGTGTCATGTCTGGTGAACGAGGGGGGCACTTAACGGGACCATTTGTAGCAATCCATCTGTTTCCAAAACAGCATTCTTTTTACGCCACTGACATTATGTGCTGGTGCTCCAGATCAAGATCCTCGAAAAACTGTTCCAACACTCTTGTTAATAAATTAATGTAACGGGGTCCGTTTCAAGAACCATGGTAGAAAAATGAACCGATAATTCTGCCTCTAAATAGACCACACCAAACATTAAAATTAAATCGTCTTTGTGGATTGAGGGGATGGACTAGAAATGGATTATGACTACTCCAATAATGAAAATTATTTCTATTATAAATCCCACGATTTGATTTGAAAAATTAGCCTCATCGCTCCATATAATAATTCTATAGAAGTTTGGATCTTGTCTGCATTTATTCATAAACCACCGACAAAACCCCAATCGTTTCTCAGGATCACCAGGTTCTACTGTTTGCAATGGTCTTAACTTATAACGAAAAATCTTATGTTTCTTCAGAATTCGTTGAATACCAGACAGTGGAACAGCTATTTCTCTAGATATATAAATCTCTGATGGAATTATTTGGATATACCTCAAAGTAGGATAAAACGTCCATTTCTGTATCTTCAGATATTACAAAACGTTTTTTAGTTCTTCTCTTCTCAAAAACTTTTTCATTGTTCCTGAATCGACGATGAAGCACAGCAAAAAAATGGCCGATTAGGTAATTCACGATCGGGGAACGAATTGCTGTAGTGTTGGAGTGCTCATACCACATTTTTCTTGATAGGAAAACGGCATTTCGAAAAATATTCGAACAGTAGTTGACAGTTACAATAATTTATGACGTTGTCATGATATACTTGAGAATAGTTGACAAATAGTATTTCAACAAAGTTTCAAGACAACTTGATTGCTCATAATAATTATGTTTTATGGAATCAAACACATTTTTTCCAACCACATTCATATGACCCTCTAGTATTTTCTGTTCTGTACAAAAACGGCTTCAAAGTTATCATTACAGCAGACATATTTTGATTCACAAAATAAATGCGGCTAGCGGAATGGCTTTAAATGGAAATTAATTGTACATTGATACCAAATAGCTCAGTGGTGTCAATTGAGTGGTGCGACATGATGCTCACGGGTTTCACGAGTTCACATCCCAGCGCAATTTTTTCTTTTTACTGTCTTATTTTGCTATTTGTAACAAAATATTGTCATTCGTACTAGTACCAAAATTGGGTGTTTGGACAATCATGAGGTTTTATTCGCCAAAACAAAGAATTTTTTTGTACAGTGAAGGAAATAAATATTTCCACATGTCACTCATTTTCCACTTTAGGAAGAAAGGTGATATGAGCTTTGTTGTTGAGAATATTATTAAGAATCGAAATGCATGAAAGAATATAGGGTGTTCCATTGAAAGAAATATCATTTTATGAAATATTCTGAAAACGCGACTGTCAATTTTTTGTTTGTTTTCGGCATCGAGAAGGCCATTAAAAATGCTACCAGTTTGCCTATTTAACCGAATTCGTAGCATCAATAATAACGGAGTTGGCAATGGTGCCGTCTTGATTTGGAACACCCAGTATAACTAGGGGCGAATGTCAGTTGAGGATACAGGGTGACAAGCAAGAATGATAAAGCAGCAAAGTGAAAGTGAAATGTAACCACTTGTTTTGTTCTGGGATCCATGAACTTCAAATAAATCTTGTCTATGGCGATTAAATGATGTTTGTACACGCCATTTTTTATTTGTTATTTGTTTTCGATACAATATGCATAAAATAATATTTTTTTTTGTTTTCAAATTATGACACCACAAATGTTTAGTATCTCATTTCAGTTATGTATAAACAGTGACAGCGTCGGATTGTTGGTAACGGGGTCTACCAGGAAATTCAAGAATTGGTCCTTCAAATTGAGTTTCCACAACGAGTCGTTCAATAACATTTTCTTCTTTTGTAGAGCTAAAGAATGACTGATGAAAAATGCCCAAAGCCATAGCGCCTTTATTTTCTGTCCGATTTAATAATATTCCCCAATGGCATAGCCTGTTCGGACGAAAGACGGTTATTATTATTATTATTACTACTATTATTCACTGTAGGTGACCAGCAGTTATATTTGCTGATAATCGGCCCCGATTTCAATTTTAACGTCAGCAACTGTAATTTTTATTCAATACGTAGATTTATTTCAAATATTTGGCAAAAAAAGAACATTTTATTCCTATGCACAATTTTAACGATTTAGTATGTATTATTGAAAGTTTTCTCCCGTTTTGGGTTGTTTTTCCTAATGTATTATTATTTAGTATACTACATTCACTGTTCATTAGTAAAAATACCATTCTTTCAGTCTTTTCAGGGCCCTCAATCTTTCTGAATGACAAACCTTGAATCTGATCATAAACAATTCATAAATTTTCGGAATCTGCTTGAAATTTTGCGTTTAAAATGCGGATTACGAGTGAATCTGCTGATTTTGTATTTTTCACTATTTTTAGGAGTCCACCCCGAGCTGGAGAGGGAAAGGAATTAGTTTCCTCTATATACCTATGCTTTTTTATTGGTCAAATCTTCAATCTGAGCATTACTGAATCATATATTTTTGGATTCTTCATGAAATTTTGCGTAAATAGTCAGGATTGCGAGTGAATCTGCCAATCTCGTATTTTTTACGATTTTTAGGGGTCCACCCCTTTGGACTTTTTTCGATTTTTCGAATAATTTTGTGTCAAGTCGAATTATTCGAAATTCACAGAGTATACTAATGTCATCATTCTGAATCGATTGGCGTTCGCAGAATTGCTTTATCTTCAATAATTCTCGAGTTGAGAAGTTCATCTGGAGTTGGAAGGAGTCATTTTCCTCCACATTGTTTTCTACTCCTATCCGTGGAGTTTTTGAAAAAGGACCTTTAATTCTATTCTCGACTATCCCTGCCCAACTCGATTTCTCAAAAGTATACTTTCAGCTATGGCTCTTTTTAGTACTATTTTCATTATTTATAGACCCAATACCAGAATTTATTTTTGTTATGTCATACTAGTAGAAAGAACAGCAGTACTCAACATTTGTTTATAAACTTATTAAAGTGTTTCAATAGTATACAAAAATATTCCACAATTACAAAATTACAAAATTTATAAAATATAATTATCTTAGAAATTCTCAAAGTTCCAGAAATGATCCACAATCTTCAAAAAGAATGTCGTCGTCGGTTTAATTACTGCCAAAGAGGCAGGGGGGTGGCAATTTGAACATTTGATTTAAGCTAAAAGAAATTTTTGTTTTTCAAATAAACATTTTTCTCTGTTTTCTGACAGTAGTAAAAAGTATTTTGTATTGAATTAATTACATACTTCTTGTTGTGTAAATTAATTTCATTCAAAAATTTAATATTTTTGGGCCACCCTGTATAAATAATTACGTAAATGTTTATATCAATCGATCCCTATTCTCGTTCAAACAAATTATTGACTACGTCATCACGCCCAGATAGATAACGTCACTAGTATGATATGAAAAAAATTATAATTTGAAAATAAAAATCGATGTATTTCGGGATTAGTATCCAAAGTCGCCCATTCTTGAAAAAATTAATTAAGTCCATAATTTTGTCCCTCACTGTAAATTGTTTGTTGAGTTATAACGAAGGCTACTGCAGAATGATTTCTAAATTTTTGTTAAAAATGTATTCAGTAAGGGATAGTATGAAATTTACTGAAACTTTCACAGAGATTGAGAATGGCAACGTTGCCTGAATCCCCTAAATTGTTAGGGGTTAGAGATGACCTTCTGGGAATCTTACAATCACGGTATTATTGATATTCTCAAGAGTATAAAGGAATCGCTTGAGAATTGAGAAATCTGTTCAGGTCATATTTCTTGTAGATACTTATGACTTGTCCAGTTTTGTTAATAATTTTAACTTTTGAATTTTTTTTTAAGAGGGTGGGGTATTTTCCTTTCGATTTTGTCAATAAATATGTAACTTATTTGTAATATCGCACATTGAAAAAAAAATAGTTTTGAAGTTGGTAACGTTCTCGAACATACAAGGTGTTTCAAAATTCATGCGAAATAATTCAGTGGGAAATTCATCGTTTTAGATTATAAAGGATACGTCCTATGATCAAAAATATGTCAGTAATCGAATAATTTGACATTATCCAAAACTAAAAATTTGTTTAAAAAGCCTACTACTAAGTGAAAATTTTATTTCGATTTGATAAGAACATACTATTTTCTTCCCGAGATGTTGCATTAGTCTTGTATTGTTTAAAATCTCGAAATTTTATGTAATGTCTAGAACAAATCGCTAGAACGAAAGTCTTTTGAATATTTATGAAACTGTAGGTCATTGTTTAGTCTACCGAAAAGTATGATATTTCGGGTTTGTTCGTAACTGAATTATTGGTCAGAAAAATAATTATACTGGATAAAAATTTACCAAAAAAAAAATAAATACAACTGCAATAAGAATGAAGATAAATTCCTTTATTCGACTACTAACATATTAACGTCCATACATTGAAAATCCACATCAGTTTAACAATGAAATGAAAAAACTAGATGAACAACAGAGACGAATTTCTGGAGGTGCATTTTTTGAATTTTTTGGTAACAAGCCAATGTGGGTATTTTCTGGCAAAGATATGACATTGAAGTCTCATATTCATCAAAATGATGAAATTTGAATCATGTTTCGTTCGAATCGATAGAGCGAAATATTCGAAAAATAAAAAAAAATGGAAAAAGTCGAAGTGACAGTAGAGAGTCCAAAATTGGAGCAAATGTATAAAATTGGAAACTGAGCAACTTTTTTCTTTGTCATTTTTCGACATTCCAAAAAAAAAGGATTTTTTTAAGGATTTTCGAGAAAAACGTAAAATTTGACAGGTTTAGAGTAGCACATGAAAAAAGGAAAGATGCTGTATTTTACTCATTTTTCAAGCAGAAACTAACTGCGAAGTGAAATTTTCTTTATATCTAGTGAGAAAATCATCAACATCAAACTTCAAAAATATTAAATTGGAGTTTATCCGGATGCTAAAGTTGAACAAAACTCCTAAGATTGTTAAGGCAGGCTGTTTTTTTGTTTTTTTGTCTGGGCAAAATAATTAATCATAATTCAAGACTTTCATTATTAATGGAACGTTCTGGATAGTCCAAAGTATCCACGAGAGACCAAATATTATAAACCATCAATGAATTGATTCCATTTCGGGACCGAACAAGGCATCGGCCTTATCACCAAGTTCAAGTGCCTAAACGCGGTCCTGAAATTCCGATTTTACGATGTCCGTCACGAATAATTGTTATTCGTCTCGTAAAATTTTCATATGCCATCTCTCGTCGTTGTCTCATTAGCCGCATTTATTAATAAACCCATTCGAGAAGTAGCTAATTAGCCCCCGCATCGGCTGTAATCAATTTCTGCCGACGCGCTGGGCGAAGTAGACTTTCCTTCTCTTTTTATGAGGCCTACAGGGTGGTCCGAACCTAACGCTGGCGTATTCGCAAGGAAATTCCTCGATTACTGCTCCACAAAGGCGTAGACGGATTGCCAATTCGTTATTTTTGATCATTTCGACTTGGTATTAGTTAATGACTTCGAGTTGGTGAGTCAGAATCAGCTAATTCTGAAGTAAGTGAGAATTCCGACTCAGTATCTCGCTCAGTATAGCTTTCTCAGAGTTTCTGAGTCAGACCGTGTCTCTATATGCTAATTCTGACCTCATGAACAGGAGTTTTATTAGTACCAAAGGAAATACTTCTGGGTAACTAAGTTAGAATTAAGAAATAGCTAGTTTTGAACATTATATTGATCAAATATCTGGACAAGGCATCTGTGTTTTTGTGAAATTCGGTTGTCCTTCTTAGCCTGTTGACAGGGATGACCCTGGGGGCTCTATTATTGCTAGCCAGCATGCGACTCGATATGCTGGATAATTCTAGTTTTTCCTGCCTCTCATTTGAGGACTCGCTGGAAGACCTTGTCCTCAGAGGTGAACGTGGTGACATTCTTACCCTACAGTCTTCAACAATATGTCCCAATTTCCCACATCTATAGCAAGGCCTGTTCTTCTCAGTGCATATTCTGCTTATCAATGATTTAATCTCATTCAGAACCTTCTCGAATGAACTAGCAACTACGCCAAATTGTTGTTCGGGGTCTTCTCATGATACCGCTCGTACTTTAGGCCTCGAGGTGTCGAAGGCCGCCTCCACTTCTGGAGAACGTACCAAGGCATCGCTACTCCTCTTGAAGTGTGTTAGTCGCAGAGTCCTTTATCTGTTCCTTGAAATCTCTCGCTGCTTCTGGATAACCCAGCTCAATTAGGCGTTTCACATCTGCTTCAAATTCTTGCAGACTCTCACCCGACTTTTGAGTGCACGTTTTCATTTGAGCCCGATACAGCTGTTCCCAATGTTGATCGCCATACCGTAACTGTAATGCAGTAATCAGGTCTTTATATTTATTTTGCTGTTCGATGGGTATCGTCTGCTGCATATACCCAAAGCTGGAGCTCTCAAAGCTACTATAAGTGCCATAGCTTTTTCTTCTTCGCCCCACATATTAGCCACTGCTACAGCTTCAAACTGCCGGCGGTACATGGATCAAGAGGACTGTCCATCAAAAATCGGTGGTTTTTCGGAAATTCCTGATGTGGCAACTCTGTCTCGACGATCTTGGTCCTTGAGGAAAGCTATCTGGTTTTCGAGTCCTTTCACCTCCTCTCGCACTGTATCCACTTTCTTATTGAGCTCATCGTCGATTATCTTGATATCTTCCTTTAGTTCTGCCATTTGTAGTTCGGTTTTCTGTAATACATGTTGGAAGAATTTGTCTTGATGTTCTAGAACCTTCTGGAAGTTTGTTTTCCTTCTATTCGTTCTAATTCGTTCTTCTGTTGTTCGAATATTTTCTGGAGTGCCTCTTCTCGTTCTTTCTTTTCATCCAATCGTCGCGTTTCCTCTTCTAGTTTTTCCTCTTGGCCCCGCTTTTCCTCTTCTTGTTTTTCTCCTGGTTCCTTCTTTCCAAACCTGAAAATTCGATTTTGGATCAGTTTTACAATGTCTTTCATCGTATCGTACGATATACTCCTCGTATTCGCCATAAATAGTTTCTGCTTTTCACTAATATCCTACTTCCGACACCACTGTTACGCTACACTGCTAAATACAACACGTGTGCCTCTTTAAACTGCTCATCTGACTTCAACTAGTTAAATCTTTCAAAAAAAACTTCCTCCGAGTGAAATGTGTCAAGCGAAGTAGATTTTTAGGGATTCTTTTATTCTCCAGAATGATCAGTATGGAAAAACATCAAAATTGTCAACATTCTGACTTATTCTGTTGGATTTTGCCAATTTTTACTTACTATGTCTGGAGTAAAGCTCATTATCTCAGAATTTGCCTATTTTGATATTATAATTCAGAATCTGGACTTTGAATTTTAGATCTACTTGATTCTGACATCATAAATCGAAATCTTGACTTGGTATCTTGAAAAATCCTAGCTTCCTACTCTGAAAATTCTGAGATACTCAATGAGAACTAATCAAGTCGAAACATACTGTATAGTAAGAAGTTATAAAAACTTATTGACAAAGCATCATTTATAAATAATTATAATCTATACAGGGTGACCCAGGGTTAAATCGCCAAACGTTCAGGATCAGTTCTTGAGGCAAAAATTTTTTTTTACAAGCATGTGTCCTAACTTGCCTCGTTTTAGAAATATGGGGTGTCAAAGTTTAAAAAAAATAAGTTTTTCATTGATTACTCAAAAGTCTTTGGGCTGATTTTGATAAAACTTGGCATGCTCATTTGAGGTAATAAGGGGTTCCTGTTAGCTTACTTAAAATGAAATTATTATATCCAGTAGTGTCCCAGAGGGTAATATTCTCTAATATTATGATAAATCATTGTACGCCACTGTTTTATTTGTGTGTTCATTTTTTCAACAGATCAATCAAAAATACAATTTTCCCTTATTAATTGTCATCAAAATCAGCCCAAAGGTTTTTGAGTAATTATTGAAAAACTGATTTTTTCAAAAAAAATTTACACCCTATACCTCGGAAACTTTTTTCCAGAAAAAATACGATCCTAAACGTTTGGCAGTTCAACTCTGGGCCACCCTGTATAATGTTGATACACCCTCCCATCTACACATCAGTCCAGTGCCCCCCGAAATCATTCAGTCTCAACGATTTGTCTAGTCTCTCCCCCAAACAAAAACTCTGCCTACGCCACTGATACCTTGATAATACATATTTCACGTTAGTATTTATTTTATTGAATTGATTATGACATGTATAACAACTTCTCCAACGTACATCACAGTAACGATGACAATTAATCAATATCATGGATCAAGTATGATTATTTGCCTTGTAATCTTCAAAATTGAGACGTATTTACATGTGATAAATAATATTGATTGTAAATCGTGAAAACAAGTCGGGAGTTTTGTTGTTGAAGCGTTTAAAAGTGCATGGATTAAAGTGTACTTTCAATACTATATTAGACAGGATTACCTATCAAAATATACTATTTACAGAAGTAGTGATGCTGTGTAAAAAATTAAATAATATACTTGTTTATTTGCAACTTTTTTGACATAATTCATTTTATGTTAGTACATTCGCAACATGCCAATTTTGTAGACTTTTTCGGAGGTGTGATCCAAAAAATAACAAGTTTTGTTAATGAAAACACTCTGTATCTATAATCGACTTCCTAACAAGTTGTTGATTAGTGGTTCTATCTATCAAATCAAATCATCTTCTCCCTTGGCCTATTTTGGGAAGTGGAAAATATTGAATATATATTCTTTTGACCCTGTCAACCTATTTAAACTCCACTTTGTCTACTAAATAAGCCATATCATTCAAGCCACAGTAGTTTTCCTCTCTACTAAAAATTATATATCACCATCTTGACCCAATTAACTGAGAAATTCATCCCAAATTTAAAAAAGGGCACCCTGTAGAGCTGCAGATATTTTCACGTCGTGTGCAATAAACACTTACTTTTTGCACTTGTTGCATAAATAACTATAATCACTTTCAGATTCAGAACTGTTACTAATGTTTATAATATTGGTTTTAATAACCATATCACAAAGGAGCTTTTCTCGTTCATACCATTTTTCAATGAGTTATTCAGTGTGTGTTACTGTGTTGATGGAATGGGTTTATTTTCGTTTCTTATTTTGATGTACACCGTTTTCCGGGATATTTTAAGTGCATCTGCAACTCTCTAAAATACAGTAAAGAAAAGTTATGACATTTCCTTTTTGATTGTTACCTCTTGAACAGATGAAAGTGGTGAAAACGGTCCACTATTCCCTCTTTCCCTTTCAATACAAATTGTTGTGCTTGTGAATTAGTTACAGGCATAATATAAAAAAAGAATTAAAATATAATGTGAATGTTTTTAACTGTATTTATAGATTTAGGTAATGTTTTTTTCTCTCATTAGGATTTTCGCACTATGAATAACTGTTGTGTGAATATCCCGGCAGTACGGGATTATAGTCACAACTGTCAATTGTGAGGTTGGAAATTTTAAAGAGTATTTGTGAATAAAACACATTTTATTGGAAGTAATGATTCCAAGAGACGTTTAGCTTTGAAAAAAAAAGTTTTTATAATATATTCGACTGCAAAACAAAGTAAAACTGTCGACAAACAAAACCCCAATGACAGAAAACATTGACGCAATTGATGGTACTACGCTAGTCAATACAATGTCACAATACACTGTCGGTTTTATGGCTATCTCACTGTTTTGAGTTTTAATCGTTCATCACAGTATCGTAATTCTTAGTTTAGAAGAAAAATGAATGTTAACGAATTTTAATTCGCTCATAGCGGTTGATAAAAAGAGATGTTCGATAGAGGGTGCGTGATTTCTTCGATTATAAATTGATGACGCATTTGTAAAGATAAAAAATCGAACTGTAGGTATCTGTCTATCATATATGACCTGCATCCATCGCCTAGTATAGTCTACTAATTCACCCGGTCTACTTAATGTAACGAAATAAAATCCCCCTTGAAAAATAATTATTAAAAAATATTATAATCTACTCATTATAGTATTGAAAAATGCATTTTAAATAAATAATGTTATAACTCCGTCAACCTATTAAAATTGTATACAGTGCGAGTCTTTATAAAGTGCACATACTGAAATGAGGGAAACTATGCTTAATTTTATCGACGGGAAACGTATTGAAAAAATCGAAAAAAAAAAGTATTTTTTAGGGAATTTAAAAAATGTTGTTTTGCTACCGTGACCCCTGTGTGAACAAAACGTTATATCTTTTGAACTAAGTGACTTATCACGATGAAACAAACTCCATAATTATTAGAAATAATTGGGCGTCCTCGCAAAATAAAAATTGTGGAAAACAACTATCCCCAATTGAAAATAAACATATTTCTTTAGCAAAACTCTGTTTTTCATAAATTTTTAAAATAATCGTAAATTTTTTCAATAAAACGCACACATTACCTACATTTTTTATTGCTTCGAGTATTCTTCGCACAGCGTCACGGTGGCGAACAACATTTTTTTAAATTCCATATAAAATACAATTTTTTTTTCGATTTTTTCAATACGTTTTCCCTCGATATAATTAAGCACAGTTTCCCTCATTTCAATATGTGCACTTCATGAAGACTCACACTGTATAATCATTTAATCATAACACTCTTCCTCATTTCTACTAAACAACCCAATCCACACAAAAGCTGCTCCCATTCTCAAATTCTATTTAAGTTGGGCCACCCAATAAGAAATATAAATACGCACCGTCTACCGACTTAAGCCGCTAAAGCGTTTTCTTGGCCCAATAAACCCTTTAAAACTCCACCTTGTGTACACAACAACCCCCTCGATATCCAATCCACCCATAAAAATAGCCACCCTTTCCGCTAAAAATCCCAATCCCCGTCTCGACCCAATTAACCGCAAAAACATAATGCAATTGTGCGAACATCAAACATCGTCTCGTCCGAATCCGAACAGGTCCACCCTGTAGAGCTGCCGGTATTTTCAGGGGTTGTAGGCTTTTTGTAAAGGAGTGTGGGGTGGTGTGTGTGTTAGCGGTTAAGGGGTCCGCGGAGCGGAGGCAGACGCGATGGAGGGGGGGACACTCCGTTAGTCTTCAACACAACGCGCTGTGGGAAGGACGTGCGATCAACGTTACGGACATCGTTCCCGGGATTTTGCACGTTTTCGAGTATTATCGGCGGTGTTTTCTCATCGGGTGATTCGTATCTAGTGGGTGTTGGTGGTTTTTACGGCGACAGTGGATTTGGTGTGTGGATCGTGAGCCTTTTGTTTGGATTATACGCGTTTTTTGTTTGGATGCCATATGCCATGAAGTGCTGACCGCATTATGTATCCAAGCGCAGGAATGAATGCGGCTGCAGCGGCCGCTGTGGCAGCTGCTCGTCATCCGGTAAGTTTTTCACAAACCGCTGTAAATAAGACGGCGATAAGGCCAAAAAATGCGGCTAGAATCGTCCGACGGCGAAAAAATGCGGATTCACTTCGTATTTCAGATTGCAAACGAATAATCAACAAGCCGTAGTTACTAAACTACATTCTATGCAAGTCTCGAACATATTTCCTACCAATCGTGCTAGTTTATCCAAAGTTTTTAGCGATAATGAGCTTTCATAAAGTAATTTTTCCGTCGGGTGCCATTTCTGCCTGTTTAACGCCTTATTTTGGCCGATTGTTTTCCAGTCAACCTTCAATAGACGTACAACAACTATACTTCAGTCTAAATCGCAAAAATCGTTGAAAAATCCGTGTAAATATCAGTTCTACAGCAACAAACAAAACAGGTTGTATCCGACGGAAACTTCTCAGTGGATTTGTCAGAATTTGGGCACTCATAGCTACCTGGTTTACTAGAAAACCATCTCATGAACGATATACCTACCTACCTACCTACCCTCTTTAAGATATTACTATTATTAGGTAACTCCTTTTTCAAGGCATGAAACACTCACAAATAATTACGCCAGTGTCTTGAACTAACAGATGATCATTAGCGAAGGAATCCAAAGTTTATCAGAAATATTGGAAGTATCGACCTAGATATTTTAGGAAAGATTTGTATTGTGTCATAATTGATTGCAGAAAATCTAACGATAATGGAACTTACCACAAACAAACTAATTTAAAACAAACAACTTGAATCTTTTTGTTTACTTTAGATCATGTTTTTTAACAACGCGGTTATTAGGAGTGAGTAACTGAAGGTAGGTAGGTAGAATCAGAAAGCATTTAAATGCTTATCACTACTTTACTTTGTTGGAAAAATGACACTGAGATCGAAAATAATCGTTTACCTACCACAAGAGTTGATATTTCAGCCGGATTTGCTTTCGATTTCAGTTTTTTGTCACCGCCAGCTCGAAAAGAATTTCATAACCTCAAAACGTCTAATCGGTGTTGTGGAATATATAGACATAAAACTTGGTTTACCCTTTTTATAGCATATAATGTGAAAACTGTTTAGTTACCTCCTACATACAAAGTTCAATACCTACCAAAGTATTTCTTTCTCCAAATCGGCAAGATAGTTTGTTTCGGACTTAATTCAAAGTAAGTACGTTAACCAACCAAGATGAAAAATATAACCGGTCTATTTTGAATCTTTTGCAACTCTTTCAGTTTTCTCTGTTCGATACGATTGCCTTTCTTCGAAAATTACCTGATTGAAGGTGTCGAGGTGATTGTCCAGGTAGACTTGTGTTAGCATTTATATAATTTATCATCGGATTATTTATATATATTCATACATATGTTCTGTGTTGGGTTGTTTTCTAGTTTGTTGAGTCTGAGTGGGGGCATTCTTGTAGCCCAGGTCTGTCAGAAATTGTAAGGTGTTACTTGGGTCTAATGTCAACTGAAGTTTCAATTTTGAAGATGTGTTTTATAAGTGATCCTGTCTGAAAGTTGTTTTATGTATACAGGAAGTCACAAATCTTCGTTAAAATTATTCTTTTTGATTTGAGCTGGCCCAATGCATTTATTATAAGTAATTTGGTAAAATTCTTGTAGTTAATAGCTAATTGACTTGTTTCACACTCTTTCCTTATTGAAAAATGATAGTTTTTAGGAAAAAACTCATCCTTCATTTGTTGTTTTGATATTTTTAAAAGAAGGTTGAATTTTTTGATAAACAATGCCGTTTTTGATAAGAAAATAGTGTAAAGCGGGTGAATTAGGATGTGTATCTTGTGTTAGTTTAAATAAAGAAGAATTTTGAGCGTTTTTTCCGCAGTACAAATGTGTCCTAAAAAATGCCAGTCAGCACTCAAAAATAGGCCCATATCTCCGAAATTAGTTGAGACCGCCAAAAATTTCATTTGGGTTTTTAGTTCGGGAGGCTACGTCAGTTCCATAAATTTTGTTGATAGCTTGTGGCTATTAGTTAACAGAATTTTACCCATAATTTTCAACATATATTTAAGTATTGCTTACTGAGAAAATGGGTTTTCACTTTTCTTGCAGTATTTGGCAGATTTTTGTTTTTTTAAACTTCAGAGAATTTTATTCTTCATGAAAGTTTCTTAAATCAAAATTACACTCTCCAAGAATACGAGGGAGGTGAACAAAATGTAAAAGAGCTCAACAGCAAGCAGGTATCTTTATTTTTGGAAATACCTACATACAGGATCCTGAACAAGAGCGCGGTCATTCATATCCATTATGATAATAGATAGATAGATGATTTTATGAGTGAAATGATACTCTTATCTGAGCTCTACAAAATGAAAATTATGGCACCTACACATTGTGTTCAGTTTCTTTTGGGCGGGTCCTAGTGTAGTTTTTTAAAATGATAGGTCTTTTAATCCGTAAACAAGGTTTTACTGATGTTTTTTCAGGATTTGTAATGTCAGAGTTGGATATCATCTAAATGACCAACTAGAAAATTGTTTAATCAAACTTGGTGTTGACAAAACTTCGTTTCTTGTGAACGTTGAGAAAGAACAGGAATTTTTCATAAACAATCGAAATGTGTTGAAAAAAACAGGTCTTTCCCAGAAACAGTCGACATTTTTAATCGATCTTCATTTAGAATGAAACTAGTGAACAGGAAACTGGTATCATTCGCAAAGTTGGCTTTGAAAACAATGCTCAAATTGTAAACAATATTATGTTTACATTTGCCACATTTCAAAATCCGTACATTTGAATCAGCATAACTTTAGGTTATGTAAGTACTACTCAGTGTGGAATTTTGAATAATGAGATAACAGCTTGTGTTTCTTCGTTAAAATTTAATTACACAAAAGTATTTGGAAATGTTTTTCGTTCACTATCTTGAGAGGGGGTAGTAAGACGATCTTTGGCCTGCTAGATCGCCAGATCTGAATCCTACGGATTTATTTTTGTGGGTATACCTCAAGGAGAAAGTCTGCAGACAGCGGCCTCTTAGATATATTGGACATTTGGTGTATGCAATAAGATATCATTATCTAGTGACCACTTTTAATAGGAAAGGATATACTTGATGAAAATTTGGATGGTGCATTTTGAGTTTGGGGAGATGCAGGTACTTTTATGAGGAACAGGCTTCTGGAAAAATTTAAATGAGGGTGAAAAAAAAGTATCCATTCGTTCATTGGGAAATTCATGGTTACGTTTACCATTCGTTCATGCAGGTCAAGGCTTGGAGTGAAAAATTGTAAAAAATTAATAGTCAACATCGATTAATGGAAAGTTTCAACAATTAGATGCAGCAACTTGTCCATAAAGTTTAGTTTTGTTTCACTGCTTTTGTATCGAATATGTGCTCATTGATTTTATTGCACCTTTTTTCTAATTGATTTTTGTTGCCGATAAAAATAATCCTTGATAAATCATATATAGAGAAAACAGGTTTTTTAAAATCGGCAGCATGTTCTTTCAATAGTAGTGAAGTGAAACAAAACAAATATCAAAAATAGTAGATAGTGTCAAGACCATAATATTTCGTTGATAAATCAAGTCGAATTTATTGCTCAAAAAGGAATTAAGAGTCAAATTCTTGATCAAATGAACATCCACCTGACAGTCCAGACTTGCTTCCATGCGACTTTTTTTCCAGATGCAAAACAAGCATCGTGGTCTCTCGTTTTCCACTCAAGAAAAATTTGTACCGTACTTATATAGGTAAAAGGAAAAAAAACCGGAATAAATACCCCCGGAAAAAATACCCCACGGAAAAAAAAACTCCGGAAAGAAAACCCCCGGAAAACAAACCTCCGGAAAAAATACCCCTATATGCGATAACAATGGCCAGTACACAAAAAGTTATGAAATTTCAACTGTGTATCATGTTAAAGAAACTAGACCATATTTGATTCATTTTACAATACAGAGGGGTGGAACAACAGATTTTCCAGCCTTGCAAAAAGGCGATCTGTCACCAGGTTAGTTAGTTCAGGAACAATCGAGTCATAAAAATGTAAAAAATAGTCTTTTTCGGTCCTCGACGATGAACATTCCACAGGATAGTTTAAAACTTTTATTGGTATTGTAAAATGAATTAAATAAGGTCAAGTTTCTTTAACATGACACACATTTGAAATAACTTTTTGTGTACTGGCCATTGTTATCGCATATCTATAGGGTTTTTTTTTCCGGGGACTTTTCTTTCCGGTTTTTTTTTCGGGGGGTATTTTTTCCGTTTTTTTTTTTATTTTTTTTTTTCGTTTTTTTTTCCGGTGGTAGGTATTTTAATTTTATCCGTTTTTTTTCCAGTTTTTTTCTTTCCTAGATTCCATTTTTTTATATTTGAAATACAGTAAGCTGTTAAGTACACCATCGTACACAATGCATGTTTCACATTTTTTAAGATTCCCCTTCAGCACAGAATTAATAGTTTTCGGAAATAAAACTAGTCACACTACATATAATTTCTGCTGCAGATATTAAACAGGAAATCAACTGTTCTTCATGAGTGAGTTCTAGTACTAAGAGCGGCTTTACATTTATGCAATGCAAGACAGGTATTGCAAGGCAATGTAAAAATTGTGTCTTATTGTTGTGTTGCCAGCAGTTTATACCAACATAAATATATTTCGAGAAAATGTAACCTCAATAAAATATTTTGATATTTTGTCGGTTTGTACTTAACTGAAATTCGAAAAATTTCATTCCACCTATCACTAACGCTTTTGACAAATTTTCTATTTCTTTTTTAAGTTGGAGTTAAAGGTTAGGAGACATTCGAAAAACAATATCTACAGGTAATTTGGTGTGCTATTGGCATTGAATTTCTCACCAGAAAACTCACTAGAATTGCTCGCGAATTGCGTGAAAATTTCAACCAGTCGAAATTTTTTGGGCTTGCACATAACTTGCATGGGCGCAAGCGCAATGTAAAATTTAGTCTTGCATTGCACAAAAATTGCATGAAAATTGCATAATGTAAAGCCGCTCTAAACCGACAATATGTCCCCCAAAAATATACCAATCAAGCCTTTCAAACTATAAACATATAACCAACCCATTTACAATTGTAACTGATGACAATAAATCCACCGAGATCCACTCGAGTGGAAGAACCGATATCGTTTTATTTTGAAGCCTTTCAACATTATAAATGGCTGTTTTCCTCGCCTACTTGTAAATTCTGTTGGTTACCTTATAATTCGTTGTGTCATCTTCGTTAGAGAAATAAACGGTGATAATGAATTCGGGAAGTCGTATTTATTTTTTCATTTGGAAAGGTCGGGTAAAAATTATTTTGCTGGAGTTCTGGAGTGCTTATCAAAATAACATTCAAGAACCTTTCAATAAATTCAGTATAGGATCATTGGATTGAAATTTTTTTTATTTGACCTCCTACAAACTTCTACTGCGCGGTGTGAATATAAAAACATTTTTGATTTGTACTCACAAAAAAAACGTACATGAGCGGTAAGTACTTCATTGAGTTTTAGAATTTCTACAGCGTATCTTTTGGTGCGCACACAGTAAAAAAAATAGAGTGAATATTAACACTAAACCTGTTCCCAGGAGGACCACTAAACTTTAGAGTTGACTAGTTAACTCTGTAGTTGAGTATATTGTAGTGTTATTTCTTCCCTCTTTTCAGATTAAAATGTTGCACGTGTAATGTTGAAATGAACACTATTCAGTGTTGAGTTTTATTCGAGATAGAGTAAATCATTGACCCTATACAGGTTTTAATGTTACACTAGTGCAATTCCACTGTACTATATGCAGTGTTTGCTTCTACTCCAAATGATTCAATGCATTCGTATTAGTAGGTTACACTGATACTATTACAATGGACTCTATACAGTGTAGGGTACTACTCGAGATACAGTACATGAGTCACTCTATTCAGAGTACAATGTTACATTAGTACCGTTTCAAAGTACTCTATTTAATGTCGGGTTTTACTCGAGCTAAGGTAAATCATTCCCTCTATTCAGATTATAATCTAATTATAGTACTATTTCAATGTACTCTACTCAGTGTCAATCATTCACTCTATTCAGATTTTGATGTCTCACTAGTACTGTTTCACTGTACTATATGTAGTGTTCACTTTTACTCGAGATAGATTTGATCATTCAATTTCATCCAGATTATAATGTTACACTAGTACTATTTCAACGAACTCTCTAAAATGTTGGGTTTTACTATTGCTGGTGTAAATCATTCAATCTATTCAGATTATAATCTTACACTAGAACTTTACAATGCACTCTGTTCAGTTTTGGGTTTCATTCGAGATATAGTGAATAATTCACTCTATTCAAATTATAATCGATCACTAGTACTATTACAATGCACTCTACTCAGTTTCGGGTTTTATTCGAAATATAGTAAATAATTCACTTTCTTCAGATTTTAATGTTACACTAGTACTATTCTAACGAACTCTAGATGGTGTTGGGTTTTACTCGAGATATAGTAAATCAGTCACTATATTTAGATTTTAATGTTACTTGGGAACCGTTTCAATGAACTCTAATTAGGGTTGAATTTTACTCACGCTACGGTAAATCATTCACTCTTTTCAGGTTATAATCTAACACTAGTACAATTTCAATTCACTTTATCTGGTGGTGGGTTGAATTGGAAATATATTCAATGATTCACTCTATTTAAATTTCAATGTTACACTAGTACTGTTCCAGTGAACCCTATTCACTGTTGGGTTTTACTTGAGAACAAGTGAGTTGTTTACTCTATTCAGATTAAAATATTTCACCAGTACTTTTTCAATTAACACTGTTTGTGAGAGGTTTTATTAAAAATTAAATAAACAATTCACTGTACTCAGATTATAGTGTTCACGGATTGTTCCAATGGACACTATTCAGTATCTGGATCTACCAAACTAGATATAATCAACTACTCAATACTCACACTGTAAGTAGAATTTCTGTTCTGAGTAGTGTTGAATTCATACCGCCAGGAATGTCCCACTACCAAGAAATAATTGTGAATGCAAAAATATGACAAATATTCGTATTACCTTTCAGATAATAATTTTCTTATTAGTGTATGCATAATTATAGCTCCTAGAGTGATAAAAATTAGATGAATTGAATTTTTTCCGATAAGTTTAAAACGAAACTGAAGACCATGAATGTTATTTACATATTAGGGAACTATAGGTTAAAGATATTCGATGAGTTGGGGCAGTTTTACATGCTAAGGGCCGGTTGTAAAAAGCCTTCTGTTAACGTAGGATTAACACTGCTAACATGCGAGCGAAGGTCATCTGTTGAATTCTTTATACAACCGGCCCCAACTATAATAAAATATGCCATTACTAATAAACATTTATTTTAAGAGAGTAGCAAATAGTAACAAACATAAAAACATTCTATAATTAAGGATAAAACGGAAATATTTCATTTCTAAAAAACTAAATCAAAAACAGATATTATAGGTACATAAATTATTATTTCCACATATAACACTGTGGTGTTCTACATGTAGTAGATGCAAATATATGGAATTTTGTTTTTTGACTATATCAGGATATTATACGTATTTGTTTAGAAATAGATTTCACCTTTTTTAAATTAAAATCATAATTTGAAATAATTCAAATCATCCAAAATACTGTGGAACTTGATTCCATAAATGATATTCTGCTCTGTTGCCAGTGCACTATGCTCTTTATAGAGACTGCTTGTTCGGATGAGATTAATATTATCTGTGACTGACTTTTGAGCCGCTTTTTTGTCAATGAGACAGATACGGCAATAATGATTTGCTTGAAATGATTGAACCATACCATGAAGAGCATTAGCTCCCAAATTATCATGTGAAAGAGACACCAAAGTACCAAATACTGGTTCACTAAAATCATCAATAAGGATACCTTCCGTTTCTAAAATGATTAAATCTCTGACAATTGGTTTCAAAAATGAGTTCATCGAAATATTAATCATTTTCAAGTCGTTTGTGAAGAATAAAGCCAAAAGATGGACATTTTTCAAATGGGAATTGTGAAAACTTGATAAGTTTTTGATTGTGAAATAGAAGGCTCCCATTTTGTGACAGCTTGTCTTAGATCCCAGAGGGTTGGTGGTTTCAAAGTCATCATAATATATTTGAATTTGTAGGAAATATGTTTTTGATTTATACAAGTCATTATTCTTCATATAAGAGCACATATATTGTAATTTTTTTTCTGAAGATTGTTTTGTCAACAGTTTTTCCACATCTTTGTTTTTACATATGATAGACTTTAAAGTCTTCAACAAAGGGACATACTGAAAAGTGCATGGCACACTTTTTTCAATGATGTCATTTTTATTCACAATATTTTCAGACCTCATTCCAACTACAACCTCTTCGGGTTTCACGAAGCGCAAAACATTGAGCAATTTATTTCTTTTGTATATGGTATCATATCGGTTAAACTCATTTTTGAGCAAATTAAACTTTTGTCTGATGAATTTGGTTGCATTCAAATCTTCAAACTCGTCTAATAAATTATCGAAAATATTCTCAAACAGCTCAATGACAGAACTAAAAATACTTTGTTTTTGCGAATTAGGAATGGACTGTTTTAAAAGTGAACAACAGAATATTTTCAAAATATCTTCGATATTAAAAGATTGTTTCAGGTCATCTTGCAGAATATCATCATCATCATCTACAAAATTTTCAGTAGTATTAGTGACATTTTTTATAGGTGAATCATTTTCCATACAAAAGGTTTCAGGGCTGAACAGAGTCTCATGTTTTTTCAAATGTCTTCTAAATCCACTGAAACTGTTATATGTGGAATAACAATTCAGAAATGTACATTTTAGAGTAAGATTATGATTGTCAAATAGACTGTGAACTATTCTTAAATGTTTTATGAGATCGGAAACTGTGCCTAAACGTACTGAACACTTGAAACAGCTAAATAATTCCATTTTACTTGAGTACCATATGTGACAACTTTGTTCGCAGATCTATGACGTTGGGAGTAACTTTGACGGTTCCAGAATCAATCTTGAAATAATATACTTGCATGAATTCCAAAAAGGTCTTCAATAGTTCATCATATGCAATATTGAATATGTAATGACATTTGAACAACAGTTCAAAAGCTTTCACAGAACTACAGAGAAAAGGGCAAGAAATTATTTTTTCATCAAGTAGTATAGTATAGTGTGTAATGTTTCCCTTACTGGTCCCTTGGGCTACCAAGATTGGTTGTGAAGTGGTCTTCCTCTGGATAATTTCCGCAAGAGGAGTGTTTATCTGTATATGAGAGAAGAAAAAGAATTATAAAAATATATCGATTTTTTTTATAAATTTCTGGTTAATGAATTCATTCTTATTCAGGCTGTCAAGCCTCACTGTCATATCCAAGAATATCTGAAATAGGTAATTTAGAGGCTTACTCAATTTACGAAAAGTGTCTGGAATCGTTCATAAATAAATAATAATCAATTCATGTGAAATTTTCAATTAATTCAAATATTTTTGGTAAGTAGAATTAGCCTACTGATTTCTAAAAGTATCACATACTTCAGGTCCTACGTCAAATATGAGTTACTCTGTATGAAGTATTATAGATATTAATGCTGTACAGGGGTTAGCATATTTTTATTAACACAGGGTGTTGTGCCATCACTGCAAGTCAAAGTATAGATTACATTGCGACGAATAGCTTGAATTAGCCTTGAAATTTTCTACTTTCACTTGCAGTATGTCTGCCTCATGAGAAAACTCGTTTAATGAAAATGTACATTAAAAAAACTTACATTTTTGAACTGAATGAGCCTATCTTCCAAAGCTCCAATATTTTTTATTTTATTTCTCGTTCTAGCAGTGGGAGGCAACATAGATAAAATGGCTATTAGGGCTCGGGTTGGTTCGTCCCATCCTTAAAACACGTATTTATAATATATATGAGGTTATGACGATAAGTAAAACATTACCTTCATCACACAAGAGGTCCTTGCGGGGATTTGAACATGATGATGAATATATTTTAAAAATTTTGGTAATATCGTTTTTGAAATCGTTTTCAAAGTCAGCAACATCTGGGTACCTCAACTGAAAGTCTATATCAATCTGAAAATAAAAAAGTATAATCAGTGTAGAAGACCTACAAAGATATAGGATCCAAGTTAATAGCCTTCTATGGTATATCACTGGTAAGTTCTCTATGAAGTATTGTTACTCAATAGTCTCCTGCTTAGTGGATAGTGACAGTGTTGGCAAACTGGTGGTAAGTATTTCTGTTATTTGGTGGTTTTCCATGCAAAACATTTTTCATTTAAAAGAATTTTGAAGTGAAAACTGGGAATGGGAAAATTACTCAAGTGACATCATGGCAATAATTATTTATTTACTACGGAAAACTTGTAACATTGAGGCTTACAAAGCATTCAAGACTTGAAAATACAAGTCTTGCGACATAATTATTGATGGAAAACTGGGAGTAATAAAAAAATTTAATCATTAACTCATGTCAAACCAATTTATTACTTGGTAGACGAATTGGTGTGCATATGATACATTTTCTAATTGCAGTGGTTATTGTCAAAAATTGATGTCAAATTGTAAGTTGTTTCGCCTTTTTCCACTAAAAATACCATTCAATGTTGCCTTGCACAATTTATCCATATTTTATTGAAATTGTTTTTTTTTTGTAATATGAATAGAAAAAAATTTAAAGTAATATTGAGTTCTATAATTGTTTTTGTGAAGAAATACCACCGATCAATGACCACCCTATATACATATAATCTTTCCACCATACAGCAGGCTAACTACTACTTGAAAGTTTAACCATTTGTTGAATAATCTCAGTTATTAGAAATTTCAAGCTGTTATGAATTTGGTATATTCAAATTATTATCTAACACGTATTTTTACCAGAATAGGCATGTCCAGAAATCTTGGAAAAACATTCAGTACTTCCACGCCTAGAGATCTTCTATATTCAAGAGATAACGTCATCATATGTCTGATACTTTCTGAATCTGTATCAGTTTTCATATTCTTTAGGAAATCAACTGCTTCCTCAACCCGGGAGTCGATGATTAGTGGTTTTTTTGAAAATGGTTCCTCATTAATTTCACAATTCAATTTCTTTCTTCTCTTCGTCACCCCTTTGTTGAGAATTCTTGCGACAGTCCTTAAACGCCAACTTATATAACCCTCGCCACCATTATTATGACTGTAGAAAGCTTCCTAAACACAAATGTGTATGAAAGTAAATGAAGCATTATCCAAATATCTAATTTCATAATGGCATTTTCAATACATGAAAATGAAATTTACGGATTATTATATGAGTAGAAATGATCCTGCGAGGCTGCGGACGAAGTAGGAGGTAAAGAAATGAGGAGTGCTTGCTCCAAGAGGACAAGTGCGACAAGGTGTCTTATAAAACGTGTATATATTCCATTTTTTGTATTAGAAAAATTGGGTACAATATCAATAAATATCGAAAATATTTGGTTATTAACAATTTGACAGATGCTGTCAGAGATGAATCATTCAGACTTTGAACGGATGTGCCTAATACAACGAACGCGGGATTCGCTTGAAAAAGTGAAAAATTACAAAGAGGTGTGGCTCAATGGTGCCGTTCGGTACCAGGTTACTTTGCTGAGGTTAGGTTAGGTTAGGTTAGGTAGAAATGAAGAATACCTACATAACCACATTTTCCTGCCGGATCGCGCAGATTGGGAAATAATGTTATTATACTAGAAGCCAAATTTCTTTTGGCACTTTCAGGTACTTTCAACTGATACAGCTCTGTCAACTTTGTGCAACATATATTCACTAATTTTTTTCTCCAGTGTGGTGGCAGCATTTCTTCTTTTTCGTATATCGCAAATATCTCTTTTCCCCCATTATTGTTTATATACGATCTCCAGTCCTGAACGTGAACAAAATTATATGAATACCTATAACAAAATAAAAGACAATACCTACCTCAATAGACATAAACTCCTTGAATTGCACAACCGAATTATCGATAGCTGATGGTTGTGCATTTTTTGTATTTACCAAACTGGAATCATTTTCCAGAAAACTGAAATTCATGGAGCCTGAACTCGAACTTGGGGTATCAATTACCCAACTATTGACGATTTCATTATACGTCATTGTTGTAGCAGACCCGGTAGTACTATCTACGGAAAAATATTACACTTGTCATCATTTTTATAATAAAATTATTATCTTACTATATTTTCTTTAGTTTCCATACCTGGCATCTTTTTTTTTGGTTGACTTTCTCCACGTTTACTGAGACAGAAAATAGACACACAAAAAAACACTTAATCCATTAGACAAATAGTTGTAGACAAAACAATTTGAATATATTTTTCACTTCAACACATAAGTGGGTAAAGTGCAGCTATAGCTCAAAATTTTTTATATAATTGTTCTAAAATATATCGTTTCAGGCGGGAAGAATGTCAAATACAAAAATAGGATGATCAATTATAATATCTCTATTCCAACCATTTGTTTGTCTGAGCACTTACCAAAATTAACTAACATGGTCATATCAACATATTGTTATCTATAAATTAGTCACTCTCGGATTGGAATAGAGACTTGAAGAAAAACTGTTCAAACAGATAAAAAAAAAAGTTATGCTGTTTCAAGATGATCACATTGCTTACCATCTATATATGAAACCAATACCGTAACTATCTCCGATTTTTTACTCTGCTCCAAGATATATTCTATGATAACATCCTGTTCAAGAAACGTTCCGTCAATATCCATATAGAAAATGTTTTGGTCACTCAACTCTTGGAATTTTTTCCGAGCTTCAATGAGAAATTAATTATATTTTCTATAAAAATCATTATACTGGGTGAATCAGCCAAGTATTCGCAGACTTGTAGCTTTTATATTTGAAGAAAAAACCAACATACCACGGACAAAATTGCTTTCGAAAATAATGGACGTTTCTTCTTCGAACATCTGATAATATTGTTTTTGTTTATTTTTATATCAATTCTTTTTTCCTTGCTGATGATCCATTTTTATGAAAACAAGTTAATGTTTCTCACGAAGGTGAATTTTATGGCAAAAAGTTGACATGTCAGACTTCAAAAACTGATAAAATTTGGAGAATTGGAATTAAGTAATTCAATTGCTTTTAATAAAAATAAACCATTGAAAAAAGGTCGAAGGCGAATTACGGGTTTTTCTTCAAATAGAGAGAAATAACAATAATTACCAAGATGGAATTCCACTTAATTAGAAATATTTTTGGTAACATAGAAATCCAATGAAATTAGTTGATATGAAGTTAACTGGATGAAAACAACCAATCTGAAAAACATTATACTGAAAACATTCCATGGGCTGGTTGATGAGGATATATTTTCATTTATTTCGATTTGGAACTTACAAATATTGAATAATTATTAGAATTTCACGATTTGGTTGCAATACTGTCAAAAATCAAATTTTCAAATGAAATATTCCAAAAAATACTGTTGACAGCAAAACGTATTTATTGAAATCTAGCAATTTTGAGAAGTATAAATTAAGAAAAAATGTATATCCGAATAACCCTCACAAATTTTTTAACAACTTTCACAAGCTAGTTGCTCATAGGCATGTACTTTGTTATACATTTTTCTAACATTTATGTCCTTGGTTTATTATTACTGATAAAAATTTCATAACAGCTTTATTCTCAGATCTCTATTGCAGAATTATTGAATAGTACAATCAATAAACTGAGAAGTGAACACGAGTAGGTGTGTAACTGAAATCATCTCAACTATGGAAACTAACAAAAGATATATCCAGAAAATACATCTCAAAATTTGATGTACAGGTACACAACTGAAACTTTTCTGTATATCTATACTCACTAATATCCAATAGTTCATCATATGATAGAGTCTCTTCCAATTTCACCATTTTGGATACGTTTTTATGTTTAATTTTGATAAACATTTTGTGACCTGCAACATAATTTGAATCGAATTTAAAATTTAAGAGAGCAATGACTGTATATGAATCATTCAGGAAGAAGAAACATCAAACGCATATTTTTCATGTTACCTCCACGCGAGAGATGAAGGGGGTAGAGTGCCCCCCCACCTCCTCGTTGAAATATGACACGGTAAGAGGTTGGAGCTCATTTGAAAAAAACTTTTTCGAAAATTCGAATGTTGATACAAAATTTGGATCAAATTCCACCAAATTATTACAACTCAACTAGTTCTGAATAAAACATGTTCAGATTTATCCACAAATGTTAAGCTCATTTAAGCGTAGGTAGCAAGCAGATGAAATCTTGTTATTTGTAGAAATAAAGTTTGTGATAGATATTAAAAAATATCAAGAATTATTATTTATTTAATACCCCCAAGTAGGGTTCGTAGAGAAGCTACAGGGTCGCAGGGCCCGCTTAAGCTTTTCTGGCGCCCTGTGCAATATTTAAATTTGGCGACCCTCTTTGAAATTTTCTATATTTGACAGTGTATTTGCCTGATAATACTAATTGAAAATATGGTGAAAAATAAATATAATTCTGTCAATGAAAAATGTATAATGGACCCCGCACAATAGCATAGGAAATTGGCCCACAAGTGGGATTTGATTGAAATTTACATATGTTATTGGTATTGAGTTTCTGATGAAATGTTCTCAAGGGCCCAATCCTCCAATACCAATGATTTAGCTCTCAGAACCGTATTCAGTATATAAAAATAACCATATTCAGTAACAAAATATAACAAAATCGATGAATTAATTTTGTTTTTTGTTTGTTGGGCACCTATACTAATTACGGCTCTGAGAGCTAAATCATTGGTCTAGGAGTATTGGACCCATGAGGACATTTGATCAGAAACTCAATATCAATAACATAAGTAAATTTTAGTCAAATCCCACTGTGGGCCAATTTCCTATGATATTGTGCGGGGTCCTTTCAGAAAGAAAATATTTCTTTAATATCGCTTGAATGCGTGAAAACTAGGAAAAATAAATTTATTATTTTTTTTAATAGTGGAAATGAAGCAAACAATTTAAATCTTGCTTTGGAATTTGCAAAACTTTTCATGGCTAATGCGGTTAGTTACTCTTGAGCCATTGTGGACCGCAAATAAATTGAAATTGTTTGAACATTTTTAAAACATTTGTAATAGAATTCAACACATTTCTCACCTTGAATAAATAACGAAGAATAGGCTTGTTCTGATTGCTTATTCGTTTATACAAAAATTGTATTATTGAATTTTCGAAAATTTTAGAGTGATAAATTTTTATATTAATTGTATTAGTATGTATGGCTTATATTTCTCTCACTGGAATGCACATTTTGGCGCCCCTCGAGCTCTGGCCCCCTTGGCGGCCGCCTACCTTGCCCACCGCATTAGTCAACCCTGACAGTGTGCATATAGGACTAAACCAAGATGCATGCATCTTGGACTAAACACTTAGTAAATTTAACATGTCAGAAATGTTTACAGTTTGGATCTTCCATTTTCAACTGTTACTTATAATCATTTGACGTATTTTTATAAACTTGAACAATGGCGTTCGTGAAGAGTTTTGTGATGGAATATTTTGGTAAATTTTGTTTGTGTAATTTTTGATGAAAATTCCTATAAAAAAGGCAATTGAAATGTATGAAAGAATTCCTTAAGAACAATTGAAAAACTGACTTTGAAATTACTCAATAAATTTTAGGTAGATATTCAATAAGTTCAATATACCTATAAGTAGTACTTAGCCATTATATTTTACAGATACTGTACCTACCTAGGTTTTATCACGTGAAAATGAAAAAGTCCCGATAAACATGGGTTCGAAAACGCTTCGTTTCCGAGATACAGGGATTTAAGAAATGGTTTTATTATTTAAAGTCGCTCAATGGGCATCGATTATTGATATTCCATTACATACCTATGTGAATTGAACAAATAAAGAATATCAATTATACCTGACCGACAAGTACCTATAGTGGAACATTTCAATCCACTACTGTCGATCAACAGTAGTCAACACTAGGAAGAGTAACTATTATTTCCATTAAGTACCTAAACATTACCTTACATAGGTACATGTAATTATTCAGTCTGAATCCAAACTAAACTACAAAATGTCAGTATAGTCGACAATTAGTGAGGCTTAGTGTCCATCAACTCTAGAATGATTGTTATGTCAAGTGTCCATAGATTATTCAATCTGAATCCATTGATATACAGAGTGAATTGAACAAAACAGTATCAATTCACCAACAATGCAACATCCACTTCACGTGGAGTTTTATTTATATTCAACATGGGTAGCGGCGAACAAATTGAATAGGCTATAAAAACTAAACTTTTGAATGTTAAAAATGTTCCTGTAATATCGTCACTAAGGCAAGAACGCGAATAACATCTACCTAAATAAAATCCACAACTTGTTCGCTGCCCTAATTTGTATAATATAGGTAGTTATACGTACCTTGAATAGCTTCTGCTCACGTTAAATCAAAATGATAATAGATTCACAATCAAAACCATGAACACAAACCTGTTTGTTATTGATAACACATTACCGGCGTTTGGCATCAGGTGTTTTACCCCAACAAAGACCCGAAGCCAAATAGCATGAAAATGTTGCCGATTTGGTTTTATAGGAATAGCATCTCTATAACCGAACATAGCCGAATAATACCGAAGGTAAATCGAAAGAGGGAAACAAGTCGACACAAGAACAGAACTATCCCACCAAATTCTATGACTTTTGACAGTGTTGCCAATCTCCTTAATTTAATGATTTTGTATGATTACATGTGATTCATACCTATCGAAATTGACTAAAGATTTGCAACATCTTAGTTTTCCCTACCAGCTTCCTAATGAAATATACTATTTATTTACAAAGTTTGAATTAAACTTAGTTGATTTCCCTAAAATGTACTCAATTTACACGTTCCACTTCCTAGAGTGTGAAGTGAATTTTAAATCAATCAAAAATGAAAGACGGATTGAGATTTTAGTTAAAATCTGAATGAGAATAATGGGGAAAAAATATTGACTCTACACAGTGACCGACCGAAACCATAATACCTACCTAAATATATGGAGAACAATTTCACCCTTCCTCGATTTCTCAGGAAACTTTACCTACTTGTTATGCTAATTTGTGACTCGTGATTGTTATTCGTCTTCACATATTAGTGGCTATTTCCATTTGTTACAGATTGAACACAATATGATAGATGATTAACTAACAATTCGTGTCAACCTTTGTTTGAGATTTTGTTAGGTACCATACACCCGCATATACTTCCACAACTTGTTCACATAAGTAGGTATAGGTACATGTTTTATAATTTTTTAGGACAAAATCATAAAATATGACCTTTAGGGCAGCAGAAGGAACTATATACATTACATAGGTACAGTTCGATTATTATATCTTTACCCGTGCGTCATCATCACAATACCATAATTCTTAGCTTAGCAGACAAATGTAAACGAATTTTGAATCGCTCATAGCGGTTGTTTTAGGAAGAGATGTTCGATAGAGGATGTGTGATTTCTTCGATCATAAATTGATGACGCATGGGTAAAGATACAATAATCGAACTGTACCTCAGAAGGTAATTGCTTTACCTCCCGCCATATTAATTAATGCCCTTCGCTTCACGGCGACCATCAAACATACGCAGGAGAAAAATCAGTATTTTCCTCCTAGGTATGTGAAAATTTATTTATTAGTCACTTCAGATAACTCTATTGTAACAACCAAATTTTAGATTAAGATCACTAATTTGATACAACCAAATTTCATATTGAGACCAACCTATACACGTTAGGAAAAGAAGATTTTTTTTAGCTGTTTACGATGCTCTAATAGAGTGTCAATAGTGTCATAATACGATATGAATTTAATTGGCTCAATAGGCCTTTACAATATTTACCCTCACAACCTGAATATTTTTCAGTCAAAAGTACGTTGATTACGTACGGTCGGCAACATTGCTCGACGAAAACGTCGCTTCCGGAAGACATTAAACAACACGATGTACCTACCTATTCCACTACCATGAAAAAAAAAAGAATTATTAAGATAATATTATTCAACACTAAAATGGGAGAATTAATGGAACGACGAAAATATCTCAAACAAAAAACTTATTCACGCATCTTGCGGTTACTTTGAAATAAGTTCATCAGACATTTTCATCGGCGCAGGCATTGCCAGTTTATGCATAACTACATATTTGTTTTTCATTCGAAAATAGTGTAAAGAAACTCTTGATAATGCATTTAGCATTGGGGCATGGGGCACTGAACAAATACGTCTTGGGTGAGATCATGAACACTCGATACGAAAGCTGTCACGATCCGTGGGCTAAGAAATTTCGATACCTGATGGTTTTTTGAATTTTTTTTTTTTTGAAACAACAAATAAAGGTAAGTACATTACTCTTGCGCAAAATTTACATTCTTCGACAAACCTTATACGAATGCAACCAATTAATATCTGATTATCTCATTTTTTGTTTTAGGCCATGCAGAAATTTGTATTATGAATAACTTTTTTCATGAATAAATAATAAAAAAGTTTTCAATTTGCTTCCGACTTGGTGGGAAATACTGTAATATGAGAGAGCCAAATACGTCGAAACACTTTTCTACGGTTTGCTTGAGGACTATGTATTTTATTTTTATATTTTTGTATAATTCCTCTCAATATTCCATCCTTTTATTCATATACAAAAAATCATCTCACAGCACTGCGAACACAGAAAATAAATTAAGTATTGCCGAGCCCCCGCCTGAAGAATGAAAACAAGCGAATTCCAGTAATAGGTATTTTGTCCTTGACGTTTCAATGATGATTATCGATGAAACACATATTTCTATGAATGCTTTATTATATATATATAGAGTCGAAAGATTGTTAAAGATTGTATACATAATCGACAAGAAGTAGATCATTTCAATCTACAAGTGTCAATCAACACTAAAAAAAGGATTATTTCAATAATAGGTAGATCAGTCAATCTGAATTGGTATCAATTGATATTTCATTCTACAACGGAGTAAATTGCCAAAAATAGAAGAGTATCAATATAATTGTCAAGTAGTGGAAATGTTTACATCAGTAGTGCCAATTAACACTAGAATGAGTGGTTTCCAAAAATCTGTAGATTAATTAATCGAAATCTGTATCAATTATTGATGTTTCATTATATAGAGTGAATAGAACAAAGTAAAATTTTTAAAAAAATCGAGGAATAGTGGAACATTTTCATCCACTAACGTCGATACAAACTAGAAAGTATTATTTTGATAATCTGTAGATTATTCAATCTGAATCTGTTTTGATTGATACTTCATTTTATGGAGTGAATTGAAAGATGAAATAGTGTAAATATAATCAACAAGTAGTGAAATATTTCTATCATCTACAGTGTCTAGCAACACTAGAATGTCTATTATTTTAATAATCTGTACATTAGTCAATCTGAACCTCTTTTGATTGATACTTCATTTTATAGAGTGCATTGAAAATGAAATAGTGTAAATATAATCAACAAGTAGTGAAATATTTCAATCTTCTACAGTGTCAAGCAACACTAGAATGTGTATTATATTAATAATCTGTATATTATCCAATCTGAATCTCTTTTGATTGATACTTCATTTCATAGAGTGGATTGAACGATGAAATAGTGTAAATATAATCAAAAAGTAGTGAAATATTTCAATCATCTACAGTGTCGAGCAACACTAGAATGTGTATTATTTTAATAATATCTAGATTATTCAATCTGAATCTGTTTGGATTGATACTTCATTTTATAGAGAGAATTGAACAATGAAATGGTGTAAATATAATCGACAAGTAGTAAAATATTTCAATCATAAACAGTGTCAAGCAACACTAGCATGTTTAATATTTTAATAATCTGTAGATTATTCAATCTGAATCTGTTTGGATTGATACTTCATTTTATAGAGTGAATTGAACGATGAAATGGTGTAAATATAATCGACAAGTAGTAAAATATTTCAATCATCTACAGTGTCGAGCAACACTAGAATTTGTATTATTTTAATAATATCTAAATTATTCAATCTGACTCCTTATTGATTATTATTTTATTCTATATAGAGTGAATTGAACAATACAACAATGTCAATATAATCGAGAAGTAATGGAACATTTTAATTCACTAGTGTCATTCAACACTAGAATAGAATAATTTCAATAATCTAAAGAGTAGTCAATTTAAACCTGTATCGATTGATATTTCATTCTAAAGATTGAATTAAACTATAAAATAGTGTCAATATAATCGACAAGCAGTCGAATATTTTCATTCACTAGAGTCGAACAACACTAAAATGAATACTTTTTCAATTGTTTGTAGATAAAGTAATTTAAAATGTAAATTTATTGGAGTTTCAAGAAGATAGAGTGAATTCAACACGCAATGATTTGAAATATGATCTGGTATTAGTTAAAAAAAAACTGAATTTGAGGAAAGTGTACATCCAGAGTGAATTGGTATATCAGAGTGAGGTTTTCAGAGTAATTCCACTCTAAAAACATACTCGGCAAATTTTACTCGAGGCGATTTTTTACTGTGCATGGACTCATATCAAACATATTGGTATACCAAGAATTTTAAGTAATAATAATATTATTGAAGGGCAACATGACAGAAGACGTGTTTCATGGAGTTTCAGAATCAATTACTTAGTGTCCCATCACAAGCTTCTACTACGTACCTCTTGGTGCGCACGGACTATATTAGCAATTTAAATTGAAATTTTGTATAGTAGGCTGTGTCAGTGAAATTCAACATGACAGGAAATCTGACTCAAACTGAATTTCACTGGGTATAAGATTTCAAAAAGGTATCCTACACGTTCCTATGGCTTGTATTTTGGTGCGCATGGACTATATTTACCATCATAATTGAAATTTAAGATATTGTGCTTTGTTACCTGGTTTTTGAATTTCAACATGGCAGGAAATCCGACTCAAAATATATTTCATTGCGTATAAGAGTTCGAAACAGTATGCTACAGGTTTCCATGGCTTGTATTTTGGTGCGCATGGACTATAGTTACCATTTAAATTGGAATTTTGACGAGTAGGCTGTGTTAATTAATTTTCGGAATTCAATATTACAGGAAATCCGACTTCAAATGTATTTTAATGAGTACAAGATTTCAAAACGGTATCCTACACGTTTCCATGGCTTGTATTTTGGTGCGCATAGACTATATTACCATTGAAATTGAAATTTCGACTAGAAGACGGTGTTAATTGATTTTTGAAATCCAACATGGAAGGAAATCCGACTCAAATTGTATTTCATTGGGTATTAGATTTCGAAACAGTATCCCACGTGTTCCCAGTTCCCATAGTTTGTATTTTGGTGCGCATGGACTATACTAATGAAATTTTGACGAGTAAGCTGTGTTAATTGATTTTTGAAATCTAACATGGAAGGAAATCCGACTAAAATTGTATTTTATTGGGTATAAGATTTGAAAACGGTAGGTATCCTACACGTTCCCATGGTTTGTATTTTGGTGCGCATGGACTAGGAATATTGAATATTGAAATTGTAAAGAGTGGGTTGTGTTGATTAACTTTTGAAATCCAATATGACAGGAAATCTGACTCGAACTGTATTTCATTGGGTATTAGATTTCGAAACAGTATCCCACGTGTTCCCATAGGTTGTATTTCGGTGCGACTATACTATCGAAATTTTGACGAGTAGGTTGTGTTAATTGATTTTTGAAATCCAACATGGAAGGAAATCCGACTTAAATTGTATTTTATTGGGTATAATATTTCAAAAAGGTATCCCACACGTTCCTATAGTTTCTCTTTTGGTGCGCATGGATCTTTTGGTGCGCATGGACTCTATTAGTAATTGAAATTGAAATTTTGAAGACTGGATTCTGTCAATTCATCATAGACATGCAATATGACAGGAAATCCGAATCGAAAATAATATGCTAACAACTTGTTGGCCATCAACACTAAACTATCCGGTATTCTCCACTCTCTCATTAGCGTACCCCGTATAAAACCCTAACGCAATCGCGTTCCGAGCCATCTGAGCCCGAAGCCGCTCACCAGAAACTAGAATGAGATACACGCCACACCAGTAGTTAACTCGGTTTAACACAGCAATTATTATTATTACGAACGTCGAGGCGGGCAGTCATCGACCCCGGCGCATTAGGATGCTAAAATCGTCGACGACACACCATTCGCGTCCTAGTCGGCCGAGAATAAATTTGCACCGAACATGTTATACCTACACGCGAAACATGATTCCGCTTAATTATAACAACTTACCTACACAGACAAGAACATACGTACGAGCGAGTGTCAGCATGCTCCATATTTTACGCCGCTGCCGGGGGGGAAGTCTTATCCACCCAGGCGGTTTGTTATGCGTGGAGCTGTCGACGATTCTGTGCTGAGCTCCTTTCTGAGAACGGGATGGGGCGCCGTTCTCGACTATGACAGTGGGGTGGCTTTGTGGACCCCGAAAAATCCTAATGGAACTTGGGTCACTGTGAATTTAAAAAAAATCTGTTATAGTCCATGAAATTTTCAACAGATAGTGATAGCGACAACCCCAGAAAATTGAACGTTTTGCCGCTAGGGGCGTAAAATTTCACCTCAAAATAGACTATTTTAAAAAACGGAAACATACCTAATTACTTGTTTCCGTTTAACTAAGTTTCATAATCCTCCTCCCCTCTGCTTCCCCTTCCTCCTCCCCACTTCCTCCTCCTCTCCTCCCCTCCTCCTCTCCACCCCTTATCCACTCCCCCCTCCACCCCTCATCGTCGCATTTCTCCCCTCACTCCCAATGTGCTGTTCGAAAAAAAATCGCACCCTTTCCCCCTACTCCCCTCTCCACCCCCTTCTCACCCAATTGTGCTGTTAAATGAAAAATCTCTCCTTCTCTCATACCAAAAAAATTTATTTCAATGACGAATAGATCAATTCTGCGAATGCCAGTCGATTCAGAATGATGGAACTACAGGGTTGCCAGTGAGTCACTTTTCTCACTATTTCCGAAATTTGGTCACTATTGTCACTATTTCAGAGCTTAGAAGTGGCTAGAATGAGGTACTCGTTAGAATACCTTGCATCGTTAAAAATCTAAAACCAAGAGCACTTGCAATTACCAATCCAGAATACCATCAAAAAATTTAGAAATTGTAAAAAATACCTTGTACAAAATAATTACCAAACATCATTAGTCAAAAATAATACTAAGCGAAAAACAAAACACTGAAAAAACGAGTAGAACAACAAAATCGACATATAACAAAATACCATATGTAAAAAATCTTTCAGAAAGACTTGCAGCGGTTACTAAAGATGAACATTAAAAAATAGCTTTTGAAAATAAAACACATTTCTCTTCACACCAAATAACAAAAACATCAAATATGGTTAACCAAATTAAGTGTGAGAATTGCCCTCAGGGCTATATAGGACATACTAAATGTTACCTGTAACACATCACAAAAACAGATCACAATTTTAACTTTATGACACCCATCGTTTTTGATACAAAAAAGCCAATAAGTAGTCACTACTTCTGTGAAAATTAAGTCACTATTCTACTATTTTTCAACCTCTGAAGCGCTGGCAACCCTGTGGAAATAGTATAGTCTGTGAATATCAAGTAGATCAACGGAAACAAAATTTACTCGAACTATCGAAAAAATTCGTAGAACCCTAAAAATCATGAAAAATACAAAACCATCAGATGCACTTGAAATTCGCACTATATACGCAAAATTTTATGCGAATCGATTTAGAATGTTGGAATTAGTAGATCCACTTGAAATTCGCATTATACATACGCAAAATTTCATGCTGATTTCAAAAATATATGATTTGTATATACTCAGATACAGGGTTTAGCATAAAAATGGAAAAAAACGTCGAAAATATATATTTTTTTATTTTTATTAATTTTCGAAATTTCTTTAACTCAAAATCAGTTAGAGATAGATCAATTCTGCGAACGCCAATCGATTCAGAATGATGAAATTAGTATGCACTGTGAATTTGAAAATTATCAGTTGAAAAAAATTAAACTTGAAAAATCGAGAAAAGTCTAAAGGGGTAGACCCCTAAAAATCATGAAAAATACAAAATCATTAGATCCACTTGAAATTCGCACTATATACTCAAATTTTCATGCTGATTTCAAAAATATATGATTTGTATATACTCAGATACAGGGTTTAGCATAAAAATGGAAAAAACGTCGAAAATATATATTTTTTTATTTTTATTAATTTTCGAAATCTCTTTAACTCAAAATCAGTTAGAGATAGATCAATTCTGCGAACGCCAATCGATTCAGAATGATGAAATTAGTATGCACTGTGAATTTGAAAATTATCAGTTGAAAAAAATAAAACTCGAAAAATCGAGAAAAGTCTAAAGGGGTAGACCCCTAAAAATCATGAAAAATACAAAATCATTAGATCCACTTGAAATTCGCACTATATACTCAAATTTTCATGCTGATTTCAAAAATATATGATTTGTATATATTCAGATACAGGGTTTAGCATAAAAATGGAAAAAAACGTCGAAAATATATATTTTTTTATTTTTATTAATTTTCGAAATTTCTTTAACTTAAAATCGGTTAGAGATAGATCAATTCTGCGAACGCCATTCGATTCAGAATGATGAAATTGGTATGCTCTGTGAATTTGAAAATTATCAGTTGAAAAAAATAAAACTCGAAAAATCGAGAAAAGCCTAAAAATCATGAAAAATACAAAATCATTAGATCCACTTGAAATTCGCACTATATACTCAAATTTTCATGCTGATTTCAAAAATATATGATTTGTATATACTCAGATACAGGGTTTAGCATAAAAATGGAAAAAACGTCGAAAATATATATTTTTTTATTTTTATTAATTTTCGAAATCTCTTTAACTCAAAATCAGTTAGAGATAGATCAATTCTGCGAACGCCAATCGATTCAGAATGATGAAATTAGTATGCACTGTGAATTTGAAAATTATCAGTTGAAAAAAATAAAACTCGAAAAATCGAGAAAAGTCTAAAAATCATGAAAAATACAAAATCATTAGATCCACTTGAAATTCGCACTATATACTCAAATTTTCATGCTGATTTCAAAAATATATGATTTGTATATATTCAGATACAGGGTTTAGCATAAGAATGGAAAAAAACGTCGAAAATATATATTTTTTTATTTTTATTAATTTTCGAAATTTTTTTAACTTAAAATCGGTTAGAGATAGATCAATTCTGCGAACGCCATTCGATTCAGAATGATGAAATTGGTATGCTCTGTGAATTTGAAAATTATCAGTTGAAAAAAATAAAACTCGAAAAATCGAGAAAAGTCTAAAGGGGTAGACCCCTAAAAATCATGAAAAATACAAAATCATTAGATCCACTTGAAATTCGCACTATATACTCAAATTTTCATGCTGATTTCAAAAATATATGATTTGTATATACTCAGATACAGGGTTTAGCATAAAAATGGAAAAAAACGTCGAAAATATATATTTTTTTATTTTTATTAATTTTCGAAATTTTTTTAACTTAAAATCGGTTAGAGATAGATCAATTCTGCGAACGCCATTCGATTCAGAATGATGAAATTGGTATGCTCTGTGAATTTGAAAATTATCAGTTGAAAAAAATAAAACTCGAAAAATCGAGAAAAGTCTAAAGGGGTAGACCCCTAAAAATCATGAAAAATACAAAATCATTAGATCCACTTGAAATTCGCACTATATACTCAAATTTTCATGCTGATTTCAAAAATATATGATTTGTATATACTCAGATACAGGGTTTAGCATAAAAATGGAAAAAAACGTCGAAAATATATATATTTTTATTTTTATTAATTTTCGAAATTTCTTTAACTTAAAATCGGTTAGAGATAGATCAATTCTGCGAACGCCATTCGATTCAGAATGATGAAATTGGTATGCTCTGTGAATTTGAAAATTATCAGTTGAAAAAAGTAAAACTCGAAAAATCGAGAAAAGTCTAAAGGGGTAAAAATCATGAAAAATACAAAACCATCAGATGCACTTGAAATTCGCACTATATACGCAAAATTTTATGCGAATCGATTTAGAATGTTGGAATTAGTAGATCCACTTGAAATTCGCATTATACATACGCAAAATTTCATGCTGATTTCAAAAATATATGATTTGTTTATGGTCAAATACGAGGTTTAGTATAAAAAAAGTAATCGTCAAAAATTCTCGAGCATGATCAAATTTTCGAAAAATTTACATTACATTTTAAGAAACGAACCTCAAAATTATTTCGATGAGCAGATTCCGAATTATCAAAAAATAAATAATTTCGATGACAAATTGACAAAATTTTGGAAGATTATTAAGTCCATCCATAAAATCAACATTTTCAATTCTGAAAATATATGATTTGTGTATGTTCAAATACAAGATTCAGCATAAAAAATAATTAAACGGCGAAAATTCCCTCGCGTTATAAAATTTTCGAATATTTTAAGTTTTTAAAAACCGCAAACGTCTCTCAAATGTATCATGAACAAAATAAAAACAAACAGAAAAGTGACCAACCGCGTGTACAGACTGTTTTGTTAAAATTCTGTAAATGAAACATATTCTGGCGTTTTGTGACGCAAAATCTTTTTTTTGTGGTCACTGTACACAGTGGAACCTTTACATATTTTTGACTCGTCGAAAAACTCCTGGTTTCTGATGTGTTTGGTCCTATGTTCGAACCATTAGTGCTAAAAAACTTGTTTAATGAAATAAATATGTTTTTTCTCAATGCTACGAGTGCAAACAGTTTTTTCAACGACGGACCACTCTTTGTCCGATTCTTGTTTACAGTTTGAGTCTAGAAACGTCGATGAAACAACACTCAAGATACGCCAAAACGATAAGTTGATTGTTATTTAATATACTAGAATTCAGAGGTGTTCGCTATACCCGTTCTCTATAATTATGGTAAATTATTTCGTCCATTATCGCCTTTCATGATCAAACATGGTGTTGTTAATGCCAGAGATGGATACCGGGAGATTAAGTTACTGAAAACCGATGGAGCTACAGTTATTAATCATAAAATTAAAATTACATACCGTTCGGTGCTGTTATTAATGAGCGAGTAGAGAAAGATAATGTAATGGACTGTTTCAGGAAAGTAGGCGAAGTTTGAAAGATTAGCTATGGCATGGACACCCAATTAGGAAAATGAAGTCGATCAACTTAGAAACATTCTAGGAGTTACTGTCCAGCTTTCGCCCATTTGCCTAGTTTCACGATCATTTACAACTGTTATTTTGTATCCGGCCCGTAGGACCATTGTCAGTGGAAAACTGATATTCAGCTAGGTATACGAGTAGGCTCTTTATCTGTCAAACTGTGCTGACATATGTCAAACAAAGATCCCTCATCAACGGCCTACTTGAAACTCGTACAGTCTAGGTACTCGATTCCGAATATTGTGAAAATAATGCGATAAGCGATAAGCCGTATACGGGTTCATAGAAGATAAGTGGTACACGGCTGGTATTTTTTTATGAAATATTAATCAAGTGTCGGTAGGATGATGAAATATCCCCTCCTATTACCCTGATTAGTTGATACTTTTGTTGATTACACTCATAAATATGTCGCTAATGTTGATTGTTTTCACCTTGGTTTTTCGAGAGCTTCAATTGAAAATTTGAACGTACTTCAGAAATGAAATACATTCTTTGCTCGTTATATCGATTCCAATGATCGAGTACTTTTTTACCATCAGAACAAATATGTACTTACGAGGCTTGGGTTTATCTTGTTTGTTGGCACATATCTCGTAGAGGGACTAATTCAAAATAATGCTGGTTCTGATAAAGAATATATAGATTTTTATTAAGTTTCCTTAGCTAGAAACATGTACTAAAAGCTACACCAACATTTATGGCACACTCCAAAAAAACTATTATACAATTTTGTACACATTTATTACAAATTTGCGTCCCACCTAAAAAAAAATTTACACTCCCCGTTTTCTGGGAAATGGGCGTGGGCTAACTTTAAACTAAAACTGCACCACGCACTTGGTATTTTTTTTAAATACCCAATTATTGTTGATCGAAAGGCTGCTGAAATTTCTTACACATTAATTTCAAATCATTGATGTGTTGAAAGTTCTAATATTTTGATCCCCAAAGGGTTAAATACCCCTTAATTATAAATAAATATGGACCCAACGTGGCCAGTGCCAGCATTTTTCACAAGATTGTTTAAAATTGTCCTGCAAACTATCGAAGAGTTGAGAATTACAAAATGATGGACCCCCAAGGTGTATACAGTGTGTCCATTCAAGTTGGCGACATTTTTATTATTCACTTTCAGAAAAAAATTTATTCTCTTCAAATGTTCTGAGAATTCTAGTATTTAATTTTGAATGATCAAATCGTGAAACTTGTCAGCTGTATACGAGTAGAGTCAAAAAATATGAATTTGGTAATAGAGTGAAATACTTTTATTTGTGGCAATATCGAAGACTGCTTTGATGAAAAATTGTTAAGAATAGAAACTCACGTTTAAATGTGCATTCATGTCCATTCAAATTTCGACGAGTGGGCTGTGTTAATAAATAGTTATGTCACGATATGATGGGATATTCTACTTGAACTGCATTTCATCGAGTATTAGAATTCTTTACAGTATCCCATAAGCTTCTATTAAGTGTCCTTTGGTGCGTATGGACTATATCAACCAAAAAAATTGAAATTTTGAACAGTGGGCTGTGTTATTACATAGTTGTATCACGATACGACGGAAAATTCTACTTGAACTGCATTTCATCGAGTATTAGAATTCTTTACAGTATCCCACAAGCTTCTATTAAGTTCATACGCATCAAAGGACACTTAATAGTAGTTTGTGGGATACTGTGAAGAATTCTAGTACTCGATAAAATGCAGTTCAAGTAGATTTTCCTATCATATTTTGATACAACTATTTATTAACACAGCCCACTTCTCAAAATTTCAATTCAAATATTTATTGGGGATTTATTTATAATTAAGGGGTATTTAACCCTTTGGGGATCAAAATATTGGAACTTTCAACACGTCAATGATTTGTAATTAATGTGTAAGAAATTTCAGCAGCCTTTCGATCAACAATAATTGCGTATTTAAAAAAAATACCAAGTGCGTGGTGCAGTTTTGGTTTAAAGTTAGCCCACGCTCATTTCCCAGAAAACGGGGAGTGTAAAAATTTTTTTGAATGGGACGCAAATTTGTAATAAATGTGTACAAAATTTTATAATAGATTTTTTTGGAGTGTGCCTTAAATGCTGGTGTAGCTTTTGGTACATGAAGTTTTCGTTTTTAAAAATTTCAAGGCCGTAGTAACACAAAATATCAATACTTTGATTTACCTTGTTTTCATATTCCAATGAAAAAATCAGATTGATTATTCTCTTATCTCAAGAGTGATCAAGTGATCATATCTCATTAGATGAAGTAGTTAGGTCATCAAAGTATGTATCAAAAATCGAATTGGTTTAGACGGTAATTTAACAATTTTTTGAATTATTTCAAAATTATAAATTACCCCTCAGAAGACACTCTAATCAATTAATTCATTCTGGTATAACATTTTTAAATAATTTGAAAGTGTCTATACCAAAAATCAAGTTGGCATACTATCTTCCTTTGGGCACATAATTAAGCAAAGCAGAGATAAGACTTATCTGACATTTGTTGATCCAAATATTCCTGCATTGAAACCCGAATCATCACAAATAACTTGCTGATAATTATTCCTTTGAATCGTTCATTGAGTTCGAAAAGGTTATCAACTATCTAGACACCATCTTCTCCCAATTAAAATGAAGCATTGACGGATCAACACATTTAACACTTGACCTAGAGTGGTTCAGAGTTGCACTGTGAAGATACTTGCATCTTGTAAAAGGATGGAAAATCTAGTAGACAGTTACATCAAAAGAATCTGCAAAGAAATGCACTGGATGCACTTCTTGTTAGGTGAAGAGGCTGTGGGAAATGAGGGCGATGACCTTCGTTACTACACTTTGAACACATCGGTTTCATTCAATATATGAGTAGTCTACTCAGTTTTGAGACGAGAATCGGTTAATTTAAATTGAAAAAAAAATTTTTTTTTTTTTGTTTTATCTTGGAAAAAATCAAGTTTAAAAAAATATGTTTCTAATAGGGTTGAAGATCATTCAATTCTCTACGAGAATGATCCTCAGTAATTCCCTATAAAATGAGACCGTATTCTCAGAAAACGTGCTTGAACGCCGACATCAAATTTCAGGCTCGTGTTAGCCCGCCGCTGCAAGTTCCGGGGGTGCCGAACGTTAATGTGTCATAACTTTGCTAAAAATGATCACAAAATTAAAAATGAAAGTTTATCTTGGTCGTGAAGACTTCTACTTATTCATGCAAATATAACATGTGGATATCTGAGTACCTTAGTGGTTGTTTTTATCACGTTACGTAATCCAACTGCGTATAGATATTTTAGTTAATGCGGAATAATTGCACTGAAGCAGGAAGCATTACCCTCTTTAGACACTAGGCAATGATTTAAGAGTAGTGAGACATGTCTCACTTACACACGCCAAAAAAAAAAAACTGGGTTTTACACCCGCCCCATTTTCAACTCCCTCAAAATTCTGACATCTTAGCCAGTAAATGTTGAAAATATTCACTTATACACAACCTGCATAAAAAATAAAGTATGCAATTTCAGGCTGGAGGTTTGCACTTCACATTTCTGTTATTGATCTCACAAAAACAACTCCAAAATGTTTTATATTTTTAAAAAATTCAGAGGCTGTCCAAAAACTCATTTTTTTTAAACGAAAGTTAATTTTGTCGAACCACGGGATTTTCAGAAACCCCTGAACATCCGAAACGAAAGATGATGAATTCATATGTTCATTCCATATATACAACATAGTCCAGGATCATCGAGCCATGATATCTAAGCCAACAATGGCCACACTTTTGGAGCAGTTTTCTCAGTATGATGTCAGTTCAGATCATGAGCTGCAAGCGTAGTATCTAGAGTCCGGTTTCAGGCTTAGTATAGACATGTCAAACCCTACTGTCATGCGAGTTTATTTAAGAGAAATTTCATGGTAAAAGACACTAATTGAGATTATAGATCCGTCCGTCTGAAAGTGAGTAGAAATTCATTTCAGAGAAGCAAGACATCAAAAGTTCTCAGAGTGGATTGGAGTTGTATTGAATGCTGCGGTACCTATGAAATTATTATAGCTTATCTTTTACAAAAAGGAGGGGGGAAATATGTCAGGGTATTGAATTATTCTGGCAAAGAACAAGAGTGTTGTCAAGTGCATATAACACAATTTTCTCTCTCCCAAAAAAGTGATATTCCATTTGAATTTGTTATTTGAAGTTTTTCCTTGAGGAATTATTTGAGTTGATAACCAAGTCATACGAATATTCTTTCCCCAGGGGTATTTGAATTAAAAATAATGGAATCTTACATATTATCATGCACTGATCTTTTCTGAAGTAAACGCAAGTATATTATTAGCTCTGAGCCAACAAATCTGTTCTCAGGATTTTGAAATTTGTACATGCAGAATTAAGAGTACGTTTTATGAATAAATACGATTTCAATATATTTTCACGAATAATAATAATATAATTTTTTAGAGTTGTTTGATAGATTGTTATATAGAAATAAATGTAGGTCGGATAAGAGGGAACATAGGGGTAGATTTAAATGGTTGAATCTCAAAAAATGCAAGTGTGAGATGTAACGAAAGAGAGGGTTTTGTTTTATTTGCAATACAGATAGATTTTGCCAGGATTTATGTCTTTTCACTTCAGCAGGGCTGGAAACATTGATTTCTGTGAGCAGAAAAAGGGGGTTCTCATACAGAAATCTTGATGACCCTCGAATTGGTTTATATTCTCCAATGGAATTCAAACTTAGAAACAGTTCAGGACCAAACAAAACTATTGAAAAAGTGGCAACTACTTGTTAGGACGAAATTTCGAAAGCAGTTATGAAGAGCCCATTATATTTAGTAGCGGTTTTTGCAAAATATCACCGAGACCGGCCAATTTCATAATTCTCATAATATTTATTCATGAATGAGATGTGAGGCTTATCCATAATCTCAAAAATCATTCTCACCTTTTGTCTACAATGGCGGCTATTCCTCATCGCAAGTTTAGGACGACTAACACTGTTTCCAGAGCTCGAAAAGACGGATTTTCTCCAAATATGAAGCATTAACCTTACCGAATCTAACCTAACCCAGTCTCCTAAAAGTATCAGAAGACTACTTTGTTATTTCATATATTCTATCAAAGCCGTTTTACTTTCCGAGAAAACTCCAATTTAGTTTTATTTTTATTGAATAAATATTTTTTTGTGTTCCACCCCTGATTTTTTGGTAAACAATTTTTTTTTCAACTAAACATTATGTCAAGAAGTCACGTGCCATGTTTCATAGTGTTACAATTCATTCTTCGGTTTTGGCACAAATTTGTCTGTGGATATTGAACTATATATATATTTATTATTTGAATTCATGAACAATGGACGACACTACTTGGCTTTTCAACCTGTGGGTACTACTGATCCGAAGATGAAGCTGTAAGGATGATCATAAAATCTTTATATTTACTTAGTTGGGTGTGAAATGAATGTTTGTATTTCTTTAAATCGCAAAATTGTAACTAATCATCGAAGATGGACCCTCGCCAAGAACTTCAAACGATGCCGATGCAATGTTTTTTCAAGAAAAAATTGTGCGTGTCAAAAGCTGAATCGAGCCGATAAACTAGGTCCCAGCTATTAATACTCCAGTCCCCTCCCACCACATCGTTATCTGTGTAATTCGGGACAATTCCCAACGATGCCAAACAAAATAGAATCGTGAAGAACACCTGCTGTTCCAAATGATTTAATTTTCACTCTTATTACCGGAAAATCGTAAAACAGCTTGAGTGGAAATTGCATATCGCGCCAGCTTATAAATAAACATGATACAAACGAAAACTACGAAGGATGTAAGTAAAGTAAGACAAACGTGTTAGTTTCAACACGCGATCCTGTGAACTAGGCGTAGGCAGTAGATGGGATACTAAGGGAAAGAATACCATAACATGGTACACGGATGGGTCCAAAACTCCCGACGGAACTGGAGCAGGAGTCTTTGGGCCTCGCACCAAATACTCCGAACCCATGGGCCAGCTTCACAGTATTTTTCAAGCGGAAATTCACGCCATAGAAAGGTGCATTCAGTTCAAGACAGGAAATACCGGAACAAGGAAATCGCAAGCCATCAAAGCGTTGAGCTCATATAACATCAACTCAGAGATAGTCTGGGAATGCCTAGACAAACTTAATGATCTAGGCAGGAACAACAAGGTGATCCTCCTCTGGGTGCCGGGGCACGTCGGAATGGAGGGCAATGAACAAGCAGATACCCTGGCACGAAAAGGGGCATCAACGCCACTGATCGGACCAGAACCATTCTGCGGACTTGGAAAATCTTACTTTCAAGAAGAACCCAATAAAACTGAAGAAGCAATGAGAGCAACATACTGGCAAAGACTTCCAGGGCTAAGGCAGGCCAAAGATCTCCTCGGCAACTTCAACCGAGCAAGATCGAAGACACTGATTAACCTAGCAAAACTAGTCTAAAGACAATCACGGGATTTCTGACGGGGCACTGCAGACTCAAAGAACACCTAAGGAAGCTAGGCTCAGAGGAGGACAGCACCTGCAGATTCTGTGGGGAACAGCCAGAAACACCACACCATATATTGATGGAGTGTTATGCTGTACATCACAAGAGATTGAATATACTGGCATCACACCAGCTGGCTGTGGGAGAAATACCACGAATAGACCCCCTCAAAATCCTTGAATTCCTGAAGGAATTGGGGCTTGAGGGGCTGCTGTAAACGAGAATACCTTGAAATAGCAGAAGAAGATGGGGCACAATAGATCTAATAAGGTCGCAGCGCATCAGTCACCATCCATACCTACCAATACCAATCGATAGAAATCTAAACGTGCTTAGTAATTAAATGAAGGTTAGCAAAGTTTTTAATGAACAGCTGTTTCTGGGGTATCCCGAAGATCTAACTTAGGACCGCTTCTACTAGTGTTTAATGTTTCTCTATGACACTACTGTGTTAATCATAACTAGACAGATTTTGGTCCTTTTTCGATTCAACACACTTTTAGAAAATCTATAGAATGAGAGATTGAATGATGAATCCCAACTTGAAAACATGGAGAGTTAGACCTAGAACCGGTCCTTGCGGGACACTTTACCTTAAACATATTTGTTCAGAGGAATAGATACGTTGTTGTTTTAACCACCCATTCGATTGTTTTTGTTGAAATATCCATGCCAACACAGCAAAAAAGAATTCCGACTTTTAAAATCAATTCTTATAACGCCCTTTGTTCTCGCTAGCTCCCTGTAGTTGCTAAAAGTCTCCGCCAATGCCGATTCCTACGCACAACACAAAGTGGGCAAGCTGGCAGAATAATTCCTCGTCGGTATTCTTTGAACATTCGCGATAGCGCTAGATTAGATGTTCGTCGAAATGCAATTTGTTGTTTATTATTGCTTATGCCTTGATTTATTGGAGGATGGCTTGTTTCACCTTGCTGGGAACATGATATGCTTTTTATAGTAATTTCCGACATCGATATCTATTGTTCTTCTGCTGAGAGGTACCATTGTGAATAGAACACAATGAAGATTGAGGTTTAATAGTCGCAATTTCTGGAATGCAATCTTCGAAATGGGCAGTGCTGGGATAAAAACTTCGGTCGATGCACTTGTCACGACTACGAAGTGGAAGGTTCACCGCAATGGGAATAGCACAGAAAGAGTTCTATAACGTACATTTTTGAGCAATTTCCTTATATATTTTCATTTTCAGTTTTTTGTTTCGTTCACTAACGTTTTTTGGACGTGTAATGTTACGTTTTTTGGGTGAAAACGTAACGTTTTTTTAGAAACGGATGACTTTTTTGTACAATTTCGACACCTGCAAAAAAAAACGTTACAAAACGTCAATAGTCGCCCGAAATTATAGTTTTTCATAGAGATGAAGAAAAATGTTCGACAATGTCGTATAATTCTTCCTGCGAATTGTGCTGGGTGGTGCTGTAGGTTTTCCGGGGTTTCGTACAGTTAAAAAGCGAATACACCACCGAAAACATCAGTAAGTCGCCTCGGAGCACTACGGCAAATAATAATAACTGTCCTCTACCCGCACAGGCTATGCCTTTGGGTACACTCTGTGAGAGTATATGAGGGACTATTATTATTATAAGAGTTCTAGGTATGTCATGAATTTTAAGTGTTTCGTTTATTAACGTTTTTTGACGAATAGTCAACGTTTTGGGCGTGGATGTTGCGTTTTTTTTTGAATTCGTGACGTTTTTATGAAATTTTTACACCTGCTTCAAAATAAGTTACAAAACGTTGATGATCGCATGACAATGTTTTAAGGAGACAAGGGAATATATATATATATATATATATATATATATATATATATATATATATATATATATATATATATATATATATATATATATATATATATATATATATATACAGTGTGCCCAAGATAAGAATGAACAGCATGGGGATATCGGAAACGGTAAGTGATACGGGGTCGATTAAATTAGAGAAAAGTAGCGCATTTATGTGCCTAATAATATGCCATTTAGAAAGTTTTAATATTCCGAGTAGTTTCGGAGATATCCGAGAAAAACCGAAATTTGAGAATTTCGTTTTTATTTTCTCCTAGCTTTATTTTCAAAGGAAATGTAAAACAAATAGCACTTTGCCATGGCCACTTTTTGAGGACTACACGATAACGTAAGCAGAATTTTTCTGCGACGTTTCGTCTTTTAGAAAACATCATCAACTTTGTATTTTTATATGGGCCGAAACTAAAGTATACCCTGTATACGACTCCATATTTCATTGTGAATACAGCAACGTATCAAACAATATGATTTCGGAACAATTTCTCGCGCAAAATGTAATTTAGTGATTACTTAATATGTTTTTCTTCAATTTTAGATAGTAGGCGCTGGAAAAAATGACACATATTGTTCCGTTGTCATAATAATACTGTAGTTTGGTAGAATTTTTGACACATTTTCGTTCCTACTTTTACATCTCGCTACCTACCTAATTTGTGTTAAAAATGGAAAACGGCAGCTTTTCGAATACTGAAAAATTTGATATGTTGTCATGTTACATTGTGTGCCAAAGAAATTGTGTTGATGCTGAACGTGCGTACTCTAATAAGTATCCAGAGAGGCGACAACCTGGTAAATCAATATTTAGACGGTTAGTTTTTAATTTAAAAGAATACGGATCATTTAAAAAACCTGTGGTTTCCCGACAAAAGCAATCTAATGAAGAAAGTCAGCGTGATGTGTTACAGGCCGTTGTTGAAAATCCTGAGATATCTACTCGCACCATTGAAGACAATACCGGAGTTGCCAAATCCACCGCTCACTTCATTTTAAAAAAAAATAAATATCATCCTTATAAATTTAGGATTTGTCATGGACTCAGGCCAGGTGATGATGCAAGGCGAAGAACCTTTTGTGAATGGTACACTAGAAAATGCCAAGACGATGAAAATTTCCCTTTCAAAATAATTTGGTCTGATGAAAGTATGATCACCAACAATGGCATTTTTAACAGGCGGAATGTTCATTATTGGTCACAACAAAATCCGCGGGTACACAAAGTGTCCAGACACCAACATCGTTTCGGTTTTAACATGTGGGTTGGGATTCTCGGTACGAATGTAATTGGGCCTTTTATCTACCGAAACAATTTAACAAAAGAGCGGTACATAAATTTGTTAGTAAATGATTTGGAAGATGCTCTAGATAATTTGCCTTTAGCGGTTACTCACAGCTGCTGGTTTCAACAAGATGGTGCTCCAGCACATAACGCTATAATTGTTCGTGATTATTTGAACCGTCGCTTCCCAGGACAGTGGATAGGTACTCATAGTGATACACCCTGGCCTGCAAGGGCCCCCGACCTAACCCCACTAGACTTTTTCCTTTGGGGACATATCAAGAATCAAGTGTACTCTAATCATAATTTTCAAAATGAAGAAGATTTGCTAAGATTGGTAACTGCTTCCTTTAACAATATTTGTCCGAATATGTTAACTCAAGTTTTAAATTCGTCTGTGAGACGAGCGTACTTGTGCTTAGAAAATAACGGCGGGTTATTTGAACACTTGTTATAAGTTTCTGTTTGTTTCCTGTAATACATATCAGCTCCTTGTTATTACATTACAATTACATTTATAAAGTAAACTTTTGATTTGGCGACTCATCTTTGTATTCAACAACGCAAAAATTCTGGAAAGTGGTAAGTTTAAATTTAGTATAAATAGGACTAATCAATTTATTTCATGTACCAAAATATGTCATTTTTTCCAGCGCCTACTATCTAAAATTGAAGAAAAACATATTAAGTAATCACTAAATTACATTTTGCGCGAGAAATTGTTCCGAAATCATATTGTTTGATACGTTGCTGTATTCACAATGAAATATGGAGTCGTATACAGGGTATACTTTAGTTTCGGCCCATATAAAAATACAAAGTTGATGATGTTTTCTAAAAGACGAAACGTCGCAGAAAAATTCTGCTTACGTTATCGTGTAGTCCTCAAAAAGTGGCCATGGCAAAGTGCTATTTGTTTTACATTTCCTTTGAAAATAAAGCTAGGAGAAAATAAAAACGAAATTCTCAAATTTCGGTTTTTCTCGGATATCTCCGAAACTACTCGGAATATTAAAACTTTCTAAATGGCATATTATTAGGCACATAAATGCGCTACTTTTCTCTAATTTAATCGACCCCGTATCACTTACCGTTTCCGATATCCCCATGCTGTTCATTCTTATCTTGGGCACACTGTATATATTCTTACTGTGTATTCATTGAGAGTTCTTAGGATAAAAATTCGTAAAATATCAAATGGTATCTTCTGATAATAGTACTGGAAGAGTTCAATAACATGAATTTTTAAAGTTTTGTTCACTGACGCTTTCGACGAATATGAAGCGTTTTTGGGCGAAGACGGCACGTTTTCCGAACTCGTGACGTTTTTGTGGAATTTCGACACCCACTTCAAAAAACGTTACAAAACGTCAATGAACGCATGACAATTTTTTGTGGAGACAAGGGCATATTATCAAGAATGTCATGTTATTAATTCTTACTGTGTATTTATTGAGGTAAAATCTCAAATGGGTATTTGAAGAGTTTTTATACATCATGGATAGCGAAATGTTCATTGATGCACTTGTCATAAGTTTGTGAGATTGCTGAAGATGCAATCCTAAAGATTTTTGGCGTCGGTTTGTAACTATCGACGAAACATGAATTCCATGGCACACCAGCGCCAGAAAAGGCCAAGGCGACTTTATCGGCCAACAAAGTCATGGCCACAGTGGGGGCAGGCGACATAATCCTCGTTGATTACCTTGTAACAATAATATTGATAAGAATAAGAGCGCCAATCGGGAAAAGTCAGACCTCGAAGAAAGCAATCCCATAGGTCCTCTCAGAAACAAACTTTCACTCTTATTTCTACGAGGAAATTGTGATTAACAGTCTCAAGTCACGTGGTGTACCTTGTGACCTATTTATTTATGACATAATGGCTTCTAGGATGTTTCAAACCGTATTTCATTAGCGACTTAACTTCGACTTATCAGCGAAAAACCTTCAGGCGGTAATCCGTTTAATCTCTTTGTGTACGCCAACTTAATCCATTTAGTCTCAGCAAGGAAAGAATGTTAGATAAGCTTAATATATTAAATTTCCATTCAAGAGATTTAACACAGTTTTTACAGCTCGCCTTCAGAGTCTACCTGCTGTTCGGATGTCCATTGTCTACCGTCATGTATTTATATCAGCTGCTATTTGCCGGGGGTCGTTTTCCCCTAATACACCCCACGCTGTGCCCGGCTTAATTTTAGGGTGTCTAACGTGCTGGGCCCTATACAATTAGGCACCCCCGGATCTTCATACAACACTGCATATTGGGTCTGTTAACTTTTTGTCACTCATACCAAAATGTACTCTAACTGGAAGAAGGTGCTTCATTAAATGTTGTGACTGAGTATTTTGAATAATTTGCTGTCGATAAAAGAAGAAGAGTAGATTGTTGATAACGTTATGAAATGTCCACTAAGCTATCTGACGTACTGATTTTGCTAATAGCACATTATACATAACAATATGTGTATTTGATTAGCGTGGGGAACATGATACTTGTTCTTTTTGATTTTTTCTGTGTCAATACAACTCTCAGCTAAAAATAAATGACTACAGATCATCTTTCAAAGTGAGAAGTAGACCTAAAAGAAAATCGAAACAAAAATACCGAGGCGCTGATGTGATACCATCAAAAACGTATAAAAGTAGACTGATGTGCTTACATTAGCAGTTGAGTAAATATTTTACAAGAAAGGTAAACATTTATATATAGATAATGGAAACAATTGTTTTACAGTGTTTGTTTTAGTGTCATGGGTGTTTTCAATAACCATAAGCCATCATTCAATCGATACGTTCATCTACACATAAATCTCTTGGATATATTGATAAAATGATAAACAAAATGTGGAGTACAGCAAATATTTGAAATGTTTTTCTTATCGCCTTTCGTTTATTTGATCAGTCTGTTTAACGGAACTGGCATGTTATCAAAGTGGATTAATTATCACGAAGAGCAATAAAATGCGATGCTAGCAACTTCGGGTTTGGAGCGGTTTTCTGTAGGTTGATGAATCCTTGCGGGTACATAAAAACTTTTTGTGTGTAATCTCACGCATCGGTAAGTTTCGATTCCTAATACGCCCCTGCTCCTTCGTGTGAATATTTCCTCAGTCATCGAATTAACACAAAGCCTCGGAAACAATGCGATCGCGAACGTTTCTTTCATCTAATATGACTGACGTGGACCCATTATAAACTTATTGATTGCACCTATTAAAGATTCAGATAGCTGAAGTCTCAATAATGACGATAAACTCAAAACCACTTCAGTATTCCTTTCACAGCCATTCGATATGTCATTATCGGATAAGAATACTTATTTTCTAGATTGGTTTCCTGTAATAGATTTTATTTAATAGAAGTTTTTCACCTTGGATTCCATCCATTGTCTTTGGTTTATTCAGAGCTTAGTAGCACTTGAATTGAACGATGAAAACAATTACGGGAGATGATATTCGAATAAAAGAATGATTAGTGAATAGAAACTGAATTAATTGATTAAAAAACTTTAGATAATTGAGCCACTCCTTTTTGAATCAATAAGGAGAAGATAGTGAATTCAGTTGAACAATCAGGTAAAACTATGATGGCGAATTTATATGTCGAAAGTATCTTTTTATGGAAAGTGAAACCTAGATGAATTGAAAGAATCTTCCGAAGCATATGTGGGAAATATGTTAATGGCAATTGTGAACAATTACGACATGAAAACTGAAAAATTCGTTCTAATGAGAAAAATCTATTTATTATTGAATTACAACGTTTTAAGTAATTATTCACATGTGATTATGAAACGTGGTAGATTCGTCGAATAATTGGAGACATATAGGTTTGTAAACATTAATAGAAATTGACTTGAATTATAATTAATTGAAACTGATTTATGAACGATCGTAATTCTGTTTTGAGAAATTATAGACCAACTGAGTATTATTACAGAACTTTACAATAACTCATAAAAGCGTGTTTGGTATGGTTGATTCGTTTTTGTTTATAAAAACCAAGTACTTTGAGGAAATGATCATCATAGGGTTATGAAAAAAGACGAATCCTTACAAACGCTTAAAGAACTATGGAAACTGTGGAAAAATGTAAAATAAGACCTTTTATGATCTTAACAAACCGTAAAGAATCGCTTCTATGAACCTTTAGAACTTATAGAGCATCGTCAACTGATTTTTTAGTACCTACATCGTAAAATAAAAAATCCTGTTGGGGCTTTTTATCGATTGGATCCGAGTGACCTCACCACCCTAAATAAATAGAACATTCTCGACCATCCAAAAGAAATGAAAACTTTTTATGGGTTTCGGTATAATTTTATGATAATAAATACCTTACATCCACCCATCAATCAGCCTTTATGAAATATGTTTCCCAAGAAAATCAATTAACTTCTTGTAGGGCCTTTAAAATACAACTTTAACACTTCTCTGTCTACCTGCTTTTATTGTTGGAGTCTCTCGGCCCGACCAAGAGCCGAAACACGGTTTGTCCAGCGTAAATATTTGTTGACTGGTAGGGGTAATCGGGGTAAAGTTACTTGAGAAAGTTGCAATTTTTATTGGATCCATACACAGCTAGACATCGTGTAATAGATATTTTTGGTATAATATGTACCTAATATTCATTTTATACGTACACTCTCACATGATTTGCATGGAGATAAAAACAATCTGTCACAAAAACAAATTAAAAAAACCACAGTAAGTAATTAAACACGAGTTTAATGTATCAAGGAATTTGTTCCTAATTATTTCAAAAATCCTTTTAACTGTGGTACGATAATATCCATCTGCGTCACGCCATGAAACAATATTCTTCAGATAATTAATGCCTAGTAATGTCATTGATCACAACCGTACTTTTTCAACTCAATTCTACTGACTATGATGCTTTTTTGGTCATTAGTGCTCTGATTTCCCCCAAAAATAACGTCCCAACTCCCAATTTCTCGGAACAAAATTCGGTGGCAGTTAAACCTTTTTATTTTCTTATTTTTGTTTGAATTTAACGACCATGTAGCTGTTTGGATGTGATGTGTAGGGTAGATAAGAGAAGGATATAATATATTGCGGTCTTCTTGAAAATTCCTGTTCCATGAAATCGTCAACTGTTATCTCTAAATTGCTGCGGAATTTAGCGATAACAAATATGCATATATTTTGCAAGGAGTAACTTCGTTAAAAAATGCGGACGATCTTGACAAGAATTATTGTTTTCAACATTTGAGAATTTGAACGTTATACTGGTTGAAATATAAATTTTTATAGGCATCGTAAAGATGAGTCTTAAATTCACGAAAAACTGCAAAAAGTCGATAATGCCATCAAAATGTGAAAAAAATACGTTGAAATAAAGCATTTTGAACAAAAAATGGGCTTCACGAATTTTTACGTATGCCATTCGGTCTGGAGAATGCCCCAGATACATTTCAAAGATCAATAGATGATATTCTAAGAGGTATACAAATCTCACTCCTTGAGAAATGTAAGAAAATTACATCGAAATGAAGCATTTAGTACGAAAAATGGGCCTTACGAAATTTTGCGTATGCCATTCGGTTTGGAGAATACCCCAGCTACATTTTGATATTCTAAAGGTCGATTCAGATATATGCGTGACCACCCTGCACGATAAATGCATGCCTGTCGACGTTCACGCCTGTGCTTGATGTCGTGCGTGAAAAACGCAGGTTGAGCATGCACGAAATTATGGTCTGGTTTAAATAATAAGAGATACAGTGAAAAATACTTTCAGCTCGTTGATTGATATTAATATGAGAAGACGAGCTCCGTCTTATCAAAATATTCAGTTGGATAAATTTTTGAAGTATTGAAGGCAACAGGCTATGTTTAACAGACGTGGACATGCTACACTAGTAAGTTGAACTCGCATCAAAGAATTTATTTTCCTATCGGGTTTCAAAATACCGTTCAGTTATTTTCATATCCTCATCTAAATTCAAAGATCTCAATCTCGCTGAACTGTACGACATGCCAGAAATGTAACTGCCACTGCGGAATCCAAGTCCTCAATTATTCAGTTATTTCAAACATTTTCAGCCTGTCTGAATCCATTACATAACGATTAGGTTATTATGTTGTTTCTTGGCAAGGAAACTCGTAATAAATATTGTTCATCATGAATCCATTATGTACAGATAAAACGTTTCCGTTGAAAAATAGCACTCGATCGAAATTTACGGCGAACAGGAAACAAATATCTATTATTCTGAAACTAGTTTATGTTTGATAGCCGAATCGACTGGATGCCAAGAAAATTTTAATTGAAGAAAATTTTAATTTTTCTTATCCGGTGCATATGGTACTTTTCTGCCAATGCCAAAATGTTTTTCCGTCAGGACTGGTCTTTCAATGTGAATCCACAGGAACTGTATCCAAGAAGGCTCGTGTGCTCTAAATGAAATTTATGTAAGGTTAATATTTTGTAAAAAATATTTTTTTTTAATATTCTTTAGAATCTAGCCACTCGTGCACATACTCAAACTAACTCTGAAAGGACCTATTCCACTCAGAATCACTGTACACGAGTTTAATTTTCAACAGTCAGGAACATAAAGGTAATTGACGAATGATGAGAATAACATCAATTTACAGTAATTTGAACATTACTGATTTTCTTTTTCCAAAATTTAAAACCAGTATGTTCCAACAGCGAAGCTCTAAAATGTTGCTACCATCTCATTTCAAGAACATTAGCTTGATTAATTTCTGTAAGAATTATTCCTCAAGATATGGTGAGTTAATATATGTGAGGCCAAAACCATACTTAGTGTTTCCACTCCAGCAAATTCATGTAAAAATATTTCACCAACACGGACGAAAATGAACTTGATAAAATGGTACGCGATACCGAGCACGACTTTATCGAAGAGTAGCGCTGTCCGTTTTGCTGGCGATGCAGACTTGCTGCTGTCACTCCGGTGACTTTAATTTCGATTTTTTAATAGTCTGTAATTTTTATTTTCGTTCCTCTCTTTATTCCTAAATCGGGTGGTAAAGCTAATCTTTTTCATCCACATTAACATTCTAGGTATATTCGATTTTCAACTGATAAATAATGATGATTTACCTATTTTTATATATTCTAGTGTTTATTATTTTAAAACAAAATGGTATTCATAGATGCTGAAGTTTGATGGAGACTTTCCCGAATTTTGTCGTCTCATTCCGCTAGTTGAGTCACTGTGGTTTCGTTTCATGAGCATGATTCACGAAAGGCAATTTCTCATTTAAATTGGCACTTACCAAGACATCTCAGAATGATCTATATTAATATGACGGATAAACAAACCCTGTTATGGATGTATTTAGTCAAATATGGTCAGCTGCCTTAGTAATTCGTGTACTTTATATTTAGTAAAATGACTAACGAAATGATAGTTTCAGCACTTATGGGAAACGGTTACTAGAATGTCGTTTGTTTACCCAACTAACTTTCTCAAATGTCCTCCGCATTTAAAAATTATACTGGGTGGTCTGCCTTCGATTTGAGAGAACCATATGGTGAATTTGACAAAAACATAAAGTCTAAATAATTATGCTCAGCTCAACGTAGTATTTTTTGTCTTTATTGTTACAAAAAACCACACCATACACGAAACATCTTGTGAAACATCGCGCAAATCAAATATTTGAGGAAAAAATATGTTGTACTAACAGAAAGCTCATGACGCCTACAATCCATTAATGAACAGTCAATAAAATATCGTCTCTGTAAATTCCATTATCTTTATTACAAATTACTTTGGCTATTTGCACAAACCGTCAAAAAATTTCCGTGGATCATCGTGAAATTAATATTTATTTGTCACTTGACGATGAAATGCTATATTTGCTCAAATTATGGAAATAAATATTCGTTGAATTCGCCAAATACCGTGAACAAATATAAACATTGAGATTAGTAGCTTTGGAACGGAATTCAGTACAGGAATAGTAACGAGATATATCTCGTACTTGAAACGAATAATTTGTTTTAATTTAGAATTTTTTCCCATGAGAATTTTGTGTTCATCGTCAAAGGAGAAAAAAGGAGCATGCACCTTCTAGAAAAATACACAAGGTGAAAGAGCCAAAACAAAAACAGGAAAATTACATACAAAAACAGGCGAGTAAGAGAGACAAACCGGGAAAAAAGAGACAGGAAAAAAACAACCAACATAACAAGAAAACCAGCTCGCAAGAATCTGATCTGACATGAAGAAGAATGTCTGGAAGAGAGATCTCTGGTACACTATCAGATTGGGAGTGATATAGAGAAAGAACAAGGAGAAGTATACGCAGGATTCCATGAGCCCAGGCAGAATACACAGAGGATTATGAAACAGTTATATGAGACGAAACATCAATATCTTTGTCATTCATCCAATAAGAGATGAATGACAAGGATTTATACTACCATCAACCAAAGAAATCTAAAAGGCACTCAAGACAGAACATGGCATCCAAAAATTATGAAATCCTTTAAAACAAACATTAAAAATCTAATGAAAACACAAATAAGATAGACATGAGGAACAATCACACGGTCGCCACACAATGCTGTAGCTGTCAGCGATGGGGTCATATATCTCCTAACTGCAGCCTGGACAGGACCACAATCGTGGAAGCCAAAGGAAAAAGACCATACGGGAAAGTTGGGAATTCCTTCTGAGCCTCAATGAACTGATTAAACACAGCAAAGTCACACTTATACGGGTGCCTGGACACAGAGAAATAGAAGGCAATGAAAAGGTAGACCAACGTTCAAAACAATCATATGAAACACTATTCGCAGACCCAGAAGGGGTGTTTGGATTGAGCAAAACCATAGCGAGTCACAAGATAATTTAACTAGGATTCATTGTCGTCGGAAAAATATAATAGACGTTTGCAGGTCGCATTGCTACGATAGTGAACCTGGTATCGAGATCATCAGTGTCAAACAAACAACTGTACTAAATATTGAAGTAAAATTATTATCACACAACGATGCCATTGCTGTTTGAAGGGACTTCTGTTGTTACTGAAATCCTAGTTTCGGGCAGGTGGTCCACCTGAGGCCTTCCTTTCAGTTAAGCCGGAAAATACCGCACCAGACCATCGAATATTCTAGCTTTTCGTGCGCTTCGCTCGAAGTGACTCCGGCAGCGATTTCTTTAAACTTTCGGTGCCCGTTCAGCCGTACATTTTAATTTCTGGTACGCAACCATCAGTAGCGGTAGCCAGTGATAGTGTGAAACGAGGTGTATTTCCGCGCTCTACCGGACCGAGACTAATTCGATACTTATTTTTCTTTGCAGAGGTATCGTTTACATGGTCTTTGTTACCGTGACGGTTGCCTCTATCGGCTCTGCACCGGGATTAGTTATTGCGCGCGGTAGTTTGTTTATGTTGTTGTTCTACGAGGGGTTCTTATCAGGGATTTTTTTTTGTTTCAAGATCATCCGAGAGTCGAAAGCTCGATTGTTTTGTTCATGAAAAAAATTGACAAGTTGTTCTCCAGCTTCTTGAACCTACTCTGTATTTTGCCACTCACAAAAATAAAGTAATTTTTTTTCGTAATGGATGTTTGATTTATGCGGAACTAAATCTAATCTTGCAGTGTTAGCAGCCTCAAGTATATTTTCAGGAATATCAATATATGCCATGATTTACGCCACAGTTTTGAATGAGTTTAATTTATTTTCGAATTAAGACTATATTAATTTTTATGGCGCGCTAAAATGATGATAACGTGATAATAACCAAAGTGGATTATTTTATTTTTACATCATCGTTGCATCTGGCGATTCGGCATGAAGCGCCTCGTCGCCTGGCAACAACCTTGATCATTTAAGTCGCACAATAATCTCGTTACACTAATAGCTATTATAGTCGTCCTGAGGATTAATACGTTTTTTCACAATATGCATTTCAAATGTCAAGTATAAGTGCGATTCTGAATTATGATTCATTTGATTTAAATCTTCGCAACCATGCTATAAACTATTATGCTATAAAAATTGCCAGGCAGTATGGATATTCCGATAACTCTCAATTAGAAACAGTTTGTTTGTAGTTGGAAAAATAAGAACATGCGGCTTTATATTTTTTTTTGGAATTCATCCTCTTTTAACCTTGACCTAACAGTAAAATATTAATAATTTTCTTTTTTTGTTTTCGGGTAAGCATACTATTTCTTTTGAAGCCAAGTGGTTTCAGTAAGTATTCAACAAAAACACAAGGAAGTATTCAGACAAATATTCAATTCTTTTAATCTCAATGATGGTAACAAAAAACAAACGTTCTCTATCGAATAACTGAATATTTGGTGTGGATACAATTCAATAGAAACAACCCAAACATCAAAACTACGTCAATTTTATTCGTCGAGAGATTCGACAACAAAGTCGGCATCCTCAGGAACTAACGTAATTTCTATTTCTTCTTTTCGCTTATATTTTTTTGATGTAAAACTGTTTATTTATTCATTATTTGGAATACAAGGCGTTAGGTGAACATGCGGCAGAAATTCAAGGGGATATGTCTTGATGTATTCTAAGAATATTTTGCCATATGATGGTATTTGAAATACCCCGTTGTTTCGAAGATACAGGGCGAACAAAATATACGACATTAACAACATTTTATTATCAAAAAGTACATGTAAAGTTGCTTAATCTACAATAAATGTTCGAAATGACTCCAACCAGCCTGGATACAAGCATTCAATCTTCTCGTCATGGATTGCCGAACTCTTTCATACATACAGGGACGTTTTTAAATGAGGTACACCCAGCAATTATCCAATTTCTCAAATCATGAAAATTTGCTAATAAAGCAACGTAAACTAATGACTTCAGATATCCCCAGAAGAAATAATCCAGGGGGTTTAAGTCTAGGGACCTAGCAGGCCATTTTAACAAATATCGAATATGGTTGTTTCAAATTTTGTTCAACCTGTATCTTCGAAACAAAGTGGTTTTTCAAAAATCATCATAGTTCAAAATATTCTTAGAATAGGTCAAGGAATAGCCCCAATTGTCTCTTGGAAGTATTTACGAAGAGAAAAATACTGAAATAGAGAAAATAATATATAAAATTCCAGAAATGGAATGGTCCCAAGTCAATATCGATAAATCAGTAATAGTAATAATCATGTGGAGATGATGATCCAGAATACTGGGGTTTTGGATTCAACAAAGATGTTTGAAAATACTGATCAATACTTTTTCATTACAGCTGCAAAAACAAAACTAAAAAAATAACCGACTGCGTTTCATCTCCGCTGACGATTAAGACTTTTCAATAAACACGTAATATTTAAAAGTTTATCTTAAGCGGTGGAATTTGTTTCGGTATCGAGATATTAGCGGTCGAGCTAGAAAAATAAATGAGAATCGAAACCGCAGCTTAATCACCGTTTCCCCGGAAACTGGTTTTATTATCGAACTGCTCGGTAAACCTCAACAGCTGATACGGAACGGCTTCCTATGACTGACCGAGCGAAACTGCTGATTCGATTATATTTTGTTTTTGTGGTCTTTGCAGATTAAAACAAAATGATACACGGTGGCAGTTGTAATTTGGTCATTTGTGAGTTATTTGTAGTACTATTCATAGAATCCAAACCTTCACATTCTGTTTGAATACATTTAAGGAGTTCACTGATTTTACCGAAGCTGGTGTCATGATTCTCTACCTAGGAGCAATGTAGGTTAAAGATCATTGGCCTATTGAATGTACTAAAAGCTACACCAGCATTTATGGCACACTCCAAAAGAAACTATTATACAATTTTGTACACATTTATTACAAATTTGCGTCCCATCCAAAAAATTTTTACTCTCCCCGTTTTCTGGGAAATGGGCGTGGGCTAACTTTAAACTAAAACTGCACCACGCACTTAGTATTTTTTTAAAATACGCAATTATTAATGATCGAAAGGCTGCTGAAATTTCTTACACATTAATTACAAATCATTGCCGTGTTGAAAGTTCCAATATTTTGATCCCCAAAGGGTTAAATACCCCTTAATTATAAATAAATCCCCAATAAATATGGACCCAACGTGGCCAGTGCCAGCATTTTCCACAAGATTGTTCAAAATTGTCCTGCAAACTATAGAAGAGTTGAGAATTACAAAATGAAGGACCCCCAAGGTGTATACAGTGTGTCCATTCAAGTTGGCGACATACGGAAAACATTTTTATTATTCACTTTTGGAAAAAAATTTATTCCCTTCAAATGTTCTGAGAATTCTAGTATTTAATTTTGAATGATCAAATCGTGAAACTTGTCAGCTGTATACGAGTAGAGTCAAAAAATATGAATTCGGTAAGAGTGAAATACTTTTATTTGAGGCAATATCGAAGACTGCTTTGATGAAAAATTGCTAAGAATTGAAACTCACGTTTAAATGTGCATTCATGTCCATTCAAATTTCGACGAGTGGGCTGTGTTAATAAATAGTTATGTCACGATATGATGGGATATTCTACTTGAACTGCGTTTCATAAAATATTAGAATTCTTTACAGTATCCCACATGCTTCTACTGAGTATTGTTTGGTGCGTATGGACTATATGAACCAAAAAAACTTAAATTTTGAAAAGTGGGCTGTGTTAATAGAGTATTAGAATTCTTTACAGTATCCCACAAACTACTATTAAGTGTCCTTTGATGCGTATGTAATTAATAGAAGCTTGTGGGATACTGTAAATAATTCTAATACTCGATGAAATGCAGCTCAAGTAGAATTTTCCGTCATATCGTGATACAACTATTTATTAACACAGCCCACTGTTCAAAATTTCAATTTTTTTGGTTGATATAGTCCGTACGCACCAAAGGACACATTAATAGAAGCTTGTGGGATACTGTTAATAATTCTAAAACTCGATGAAATGCAGTTCGATTAAAAAAAATACTAAGTGCGTGGTGCAGTTTTAGTTTAAAGTTAGCCCACGCCCATTTCCCAGAAAACGAGGAGTGTAAAAAATTTTTTGAATGGGACGCAAATTTGTAATAAATGTGTACAAAATTATATAATAGTTTTTTTTTGGAGTATGCCATAAATGCTGGTGTAGCTTTCAGTACATGCCTATTGATTTGATAGCTCATTTGTGTCAGTTTTACCCCTTGAACCTATAAATACTCTTCATATTACTTACTTTCCCGAATTATTTAGGGGCGTTACGATGTTATTTTTTTTTCTTTTGGCCATGGACATTAGTCCTTCTGCCACAGGTTACGATGTTAATACTCGAATTAACAGATTTTACGGTATGGTTCATCGATCAGATATACAACAGGCACATCCGTTTCAGAAAAACGTTCCATTTATATGAATAATCGCGTACTATCCATTAGTTATTATATCCGTTGAATCAGATAATCGTTATTTGTAATAATATTGCCGTGCCAGATGAACTCATGAATTATTTTATGTCCATCGCTGGGGTATAATTATGAAAACAGACAATTTCTACCTCCATAATATCATATATTGTTCCGATAGTAGGTAGTTGCAGATTATTCACGATAGATACGAACCGGAATATTAAAATTGTTATTATCATTGCCCATGTAGATTTAACGATATATTTCACTGGAAATTCTGTAATTTGGTTATTTAATTACGTGAATCATTTATATTGGAACGCTGAATGATTGATTGCCTTGTTGCGGCTTTCGTTATATCTAGTTACCAGATAAATTATTTCGAAATGTAGACAAGTTTAGTGTTTCAAATAGGTTTGTATTCAGCCTGTGACCTTTTCTTCTGAGCCATAATTATGAAAATAATAAGTAATTCTTTAAATATTGCCAACAAAATCTAACAAGAGATATGAAGAAGATGCAATATCTGTAAAGTTAATTGGATGTAATGACGGAGAAAGTCAAGAGAATATATTCAAGGAGTTCATGCAAGATGACGTAGCAACTGAGCCTGATATTAGAGGATTAACAAATGATTCAGAATCAAGGTAAAACACGAGTAAGAGCTGAAAGACATCGATGATATTCACACATCCGTAGATCTCAACAAATTATGTGTCCTGGTACAGATCGATTACTCAAAGGCATTCGACACAATTAGCCACAAACTTCTTTAAGTTTTACTCAAATATCTAGGATTTTCTGTCAATGCAGTTGAACTAATGAAACATTACTTACCGTCCACAGTGTGTAACACTCAATCAGACAGTCTCAATTTCTGAAAACATTGAATGGTGTTCCACAAGGCTCAATCCATGGGCCTCTGCTTTTCGTGATATATACATCTCAGTTTCCTAACTGCCTGCAGTATACAAACATTCATAGTTATGCTGATGATACGCAAATCTACATGCAATTTGATGAAAATTCAGTAGCAGTGGCTTGTCAAAGAATCCATGAAGACCTTGAATCTCTTGTTAATTTATCAAAAATGTATTGTCTCTCTGTTAATCTACAAGCAGACAAAAGAAGACTGCAAGTCTTACAGAACTCTTCTTCTTGTAGCGAGTGTTCCGATGTTTTTCATTTATTTATATGCCCGTAAAAGTGTGTGCTGTATATCTATATTTAATATTATTAATTTTTTTGGATTTTGGTGGAGGACCGGGGTGACTGCCTCGTATGGGTGGTTTCGCGAAAAGGCCTTCAGGGGGTCAAAATGTGCAGATCGGACCTTAACGTTTCCCATGTTAATGTACATAAGAGGTGTCACAGAACTACTGTAGAATATCTACTATTCAACTCTCAAAATGCCTTCAGTGTCCGAACTAACCATCTGTTGATCGCCGAGAAATTATTAAAATCAAGATCTATGATTTTCCAGCGGATCATAAGACAGACACTGTTGGAAAAAACTATCTAATACGAACTGCACAGAATCGAACATAAATATGACAGAGTGATTCCTGAAATTGGGACACCCCGAGTACCTGACAACGTGACTCATTACCGGCATTTTCCGATGGAATCCGCTTGATGGACTCGTAATCCGGTAGCAATAAGTAGATTACGGTGTTCGTCGTGTTCATAATGTTCCCACGATTAGTGGGGCCGTTGGAAGTTGGAACGGTTAATCAAACAGGACAGAGAGTGGCCGTTGTTCGGATCTCAGCCGCCTGAGACTGTTACCTCGGAACAATTCATGACCCACTATTACTACAACTTGCATCGTAGCGTCTTCCTCAAATTACTGGCTGTTTGTGACGGAATGCTTTCGGTCTGTGAAGTGTTTGGCGAGATGATTAGCGATGGACTTGGGATTGTTACGATGATGGGAGTTGGGAATTTGTAACAGATAATTGAAATCTTCTGGATATGGATGAATGATGGAGTTGTGGAAATACGTTTTTTATACAATGAGTGAGGGGATGCAAGTTAAAAAAACATCAGAAAAACGCACTTTATAAATATTCAGTTATACAAATACATATTTATGAAATTGCTTTACGTCTTCATTTGCCAATAATCTTCCCTGAAATTCTCTCCTTCGTCGTGACGTTTCATACTTAAGATGGTAATGGTAAATATAGATGGTGACTGATGCGCTGCGACCTAATTAGATCTATTGTGCCTCTTCTTCTTCTTCTGCTATTTCAAGGTGTTCTGTTTACAGCAGCCCCTCAAGCCCCAATTCCTTGAGGAATTTAAGGATTTTGAGGGGGTCTATTCGTGGTATTTCTCCAACAGTCAGCTGGTGTGATCCCAGTATATTCAATCTTTTGTGATGTACAGCATAACACTCCATCAATATATGGTGTGGTGTTTCTGGATGTTCCCCACAGAATCTACAGGTGCTGTCCTCCTCTCAGCCTAGCATTCTCAGTGTTCTTTGAGTCTGCAGTGCCCCGTCAGAAATGCCGTGATTGTCTTTAGACTAGTTTTGCTGAGGTTAATCAGTGTCTTCGATCTTGCTTGGTTGAAGTTTCCGAGGGGATCTTTGGCCTGCCTTAGCCCTGGAAGTCTTTGCCAGTATGTTGCTCTCATTGCTTCTTCAGTTTTATTGAGTTCGTCTTGGAAGTAAGATTTTCCAAGTCCGCAAAATGGTTCTGGCCCGATCAGTGGCGTTGATGCCCTTTTTCGTGCCAGGGTATCTGCTTGTTCATTGCCCTCCACTCCGACGTGCCCCGGCACCCAGAGGAGGATCGCCTTGTTGTTCCTGCCTAGATCATTAAGTGTGTCAAGGCATTCACAAACCATCTTTGAGTTGATGTTATATGAGCCCAACACTTTGATGGCTGCTTGACTATCGGGGAGGATTGCGATTTCCTTGTTCAGGTAAGATAGATATCGATATGCGGTTTTTATCTTTCTAGTCTGAAAACAGGACTTTCCGCCAAGTGTCCAACTTGGCCCACTCTGTACATTACCAATATCTTTGGAGCTCACTTTGGTTAGCTCAGACCGATAGCCAACTGAACACCATCAATTTCACCATGGGAGAGCTTTTTTGCTGCAGATTTGACAGTTCTCAAAAAAGTAATAGATTGAAATACGAAAATTTGGTATTTGAAACTTTAATATGAATATATTTGATTCTTTCTATCGTTGATAACAACATTTTCAACATCAAGAACTGTCATTCCGTAATGAGACCCCTGAAGAACCGCCATACTGGTACAAATGACCTAATATTTTGTGTCACCATCTCCCGGTCTAACTTGCCTCATACGCTTAACCAGTTACTGGCGTAAATTATATCGATATTTATGATCTATTCTGAAGGTTCACTGGTGTTTTTGTCAATCAGTCTCTTCTATGAATGGAAAAATTAATCACCTGGTTTGCAGCTCAAACGCAGCCAGCCTTTCTTGTTTCGTCATTATCATATTAAATCCTACATTTACCGGATTTGCGGTTTACAGCCGAAAGCAATCTTAAATCCATTGTATTCTTTCGAAGAAAGAGAGCCTATCTTCGATCATTGATGTATGGAGGCTGCCGGAGTGCCTCGATTTGATATAATTGGACGATAAGTCTCGAAACGCTCGCTAGGACGGTTCGGCTTGAGTTATCCCTATCCGATGATTCCGTGTTTCTTTTACGGCGTTATCGATTTTCGTTGGGAGAATAATATATTTTGTATTGCATGATTGTATATCATGAAAGGATTTGCGGTATCGTTCGAGTGCTGTTATTGTCGGTATTGTCGAGACGGGGATACTAGTTCAACCAGTCGACTGTGATATATTTTTTATCAGCGGAATCGATATGAATATCTTCGAGAATAGAAATTTGGCCTGACCGCCATGAGGAAAATGCTTGAGCGGTAAAATTTTGTGCCATAATTTTCATTTGTGAATGAAGCCGCCAGCTAAACTTCATTTCACTTTAAGATTCAATCTTGGGTATTTTGTGTATGTGTCATCGACGATTAATGATATCATAAAACCCCTTACTGTCGCAAAAGGCCTAATGGTAATGATAATGGTAGGTATGGATGGCGACTGATGCGCTGCGACCAAATTAGATCTATTGTGCCCCATCTTCTGCTATTTCAAGGTGTTCTCATTTACAGCAGCCATTTAAGCCCCAATTCCTTGAGGAATTTAAGGATGTTGAGGGGTCTATTCGTGGTATTTCTCCCACAGTCAGCTGGTGTGATCCCAGTATATTCAATCTTTTGTGATGTACAGCATAACACTCCATCAATATATGGTGTGGTGTTTCTAGATGTTCCCCACTGAATCTGCAGGTGCTGTCCTCCTCTAAGCCTAGCTTCAGGGTTTCCAGTGAGTCACTATTTTCGAAATTTGGTCGCTATTGTCACTATTTCAGAGCTTAGAATTGGTTAGAATAAGGTGCTCGTTAGAATACCTTGCATCATTAAAAATCTAAAACCAAGAGCACTTAAAATTACCAATCCAGAATACCACCAAAAAATTTAGAAATGATAAAAAAATAATTACCAAACATCATTAGTCAAAAAATAATACTGAGCAATAAACAAAACACTGAAAAAACGAGTAGAACAACAAAATCGACATATAACAAAATACCATATGTAAAAAATCTTTCAGAAAGACTTGCAGCGGTTATTAAAGATGAACATTCAAAAATAGCGTTTGAAAATAAAACACCATTGGAAGACATTTCTCTTCACACCAAAAAACAAAAACATCAAATATGGTTAACCAAATTAAGTGTGAGAATTGCCCTCAGGGCTATATATGACATACTAAATGTTACTGAAACACATCACAAAAAAAGATCGCAGTTTTAACTTTATGACACCCATCGTTTTTGATACGCAACCCTTTTTATCTAAAAGACTACTATGTGAAATTATTCACATATTCAAACATAACAGTGTCAATACCAGAAGGAATTTAAGGTTCAAACACAATATTTTTTAGTTTGAAGTTAATCATATATTAATGTCTTTGATGTATTTATTTCCCCTTCTTTTTTAGTCCTTTTTATAAAATTTTCATAAAAAAAACATTTGTACTTGGCTCTCAGTATTCGTGTATATGTTGATGTTTTAATTGTTCAAATAATCTTGAAATGTCCGTTTTTGAAATTATTTCAAGCATTTTAAGTAGAGGAAAACAAAATATTCGTCAGTCCTCCCTAATATCCAAACTTTTATTCTCGTCAAATTTTAGGACATCGTGGCAAGTAAAACAAATTTTCAAAAATAAAATCCGTTGTTACAGAACCCTGATGATGATTTAAATATAGTTCGAAAGGGTGGCCCAAAAAAAAGTTTTTCTTTCCAAAGCTTAACTTTGAATGATAGGTAGAAGTTTCAGTGAGTTTTTAGGTACAATTTTCAAAGTACAGATTACTTCAATTACTTTAATCTTGATAAATATTCTTATCTTTTTTTTGTAGTATTTGTCTTGGCCTTCATTTACTTCCCATATCCTAAAAATTTCTCATTAAAATACTGCAAATGAGCTCTGGAATGATGAAGGAAAATATGACCAGCTTTCATAGAAGTTCCTCAATTGATTGGGAAAATGTCACTATTTAGACAAAAAAGCCAATAAGTAGTCACTATTTCTGTGAAAATTAAGTCACTATTCTACTATTTTTCAACCTCTGAAGCGCTGGCAACCCTGCCTAGCTTCCTTAGGTGTTCTTTGAGTCTGCAGCGTCCCGTCAGAAATCTCGCGATTGTCTTTAGACTAGTTTTGCTGAGGTTAATCAGTGTCTTCGATCTTGCTCGCAAGAGCCCTATGAAAGACAAAAAGGATTGACTTCACCTTGCTATTATTTGCAGTCCTATATCGGTTTATCTCTGTAGGGGTTGTGACCTGTTCTATGATAGGGATGGACCAATGCCGATATTTATAGAAAATGGGGTGTTGGACGCTTGTGGCGTCACTCAATGAGCTAATAATAATAATGATAATACTCCCTCATGATCACTCGAAAGAGTGTACCCAAAGGCCTAGCCTGTGCAGGTAGAGGACGGCTATTATTATTATTATTTGGGAAAACTATTTTTTGTTCTCATCGATATTTATATCGGTTATATCGGTATTGGCTGATATCAACAGCCGATAGAACGATCTGTGGATACGTTTAGTATTTCGCTGAAAAGTTTGAGAAGTCCTCAAATTTTCCCTTTGAGAGAATAGAGACAAGAAATAGGCGAACTTATTTATTGAGGTGGAGTTGGGGAAAAGAGTTTAGTTGTAGATAAAACTCGACGTGTTAGTAAAAGAATCAAAATGACATCACCAGAAATTTGAAAGGTGGTTTCATTAAAAAAATGGTTATTGTTAATTTTTTCATCCCCAAGCAGTACTCTACAGTTGTGTCGGTAGAAATAAGACTCAAAAGTCTAGTCACCCTCACAAATGACGAAGAATGCTGCGAAACGCCCCCGAACATACTTTACATCTGTGGGTAGAGTCACCCATTAAAGTGACGTGTGTATCTCCGCCTGCTAGATGGTCGAGGGCGCAGTCAACCAGGTCTCGGATTCCTCTTCGTGTAATTTGGGATCGAGGGACAGGTGGCATCCAAAGCGATGCTCGGTTAGCCGCAAGGGATCGTGTTTATATATCAAGTACATTTCAGTGAAAAGGTTCTTGGAAGTCGTGATGTCGTCACAAATTCCGGCCGAATAGCTCTGTGAGCTGCGGCGAATTCGGTGTGGTGGGAGGACGGATTTCAGCAGCTTGATTAATTAAAAATCTCCATTAGCACGGCGAAGTAGATGCTTCTGTTCACGGGATGGGGGCGATACTTATTCATCATCTTTATTCTAGTGGCATTATTTTTGATGGTGCAGCTGCTAATGATCATATAAAATATTCGTTGGTATTTGCGACAAATGAATTTTCTCAAAATTAGGGATTTTAACTACTTTTCGACTTCCTGTCTGGATTTAAAGAATTTTCCTGATCATGGACGGATATTTTTCTTGAATTTTGCGGTGGCATCATGTCTTGTTTTGGGGATATACCTCTTGAAATTTAAGAAAACAACAAAAAATCCTGATTTTAACAACTTTTCGACTTTCTGATTGGATTTTAATAATTTTCGTGTTCATGGATGGAAAGAACACACAATTTCCCATATTTTTCTCGAAATTTGTGGTGGCATCATGTCTTGTTTTGGGGATCTACTTCTTGAAATTTAAGAAAACAAAAATCGGGATTTTAAATACTTTCTGACTGGATTTTAGGAATTTTTTTAATTATGGATGAAAAGAGTGCACAATTTTGATTTCGCGGTTGCATCATGTCTTGTTTTGGAGATGTGGAACTCTGTACTAGACGATTTTTACTACTACCAGTACTTTTAGCGAAAATATCAATCCGCTGATTTTTAGAAACCTTGATGCAAGTCGAATGAATGTGGTTGATCATTCAAACCACAAGCACAATAGCCAGTATTATTTCCCATTGACTTGGACTTGCGAGCTGTTTTCAATTCCCACTTTCAGTCGTGACTACCTGCCTTTCAAAATTCGCTACACGCACGCCATCACAGCCATTCATCGTCGATAAAAGTTAAAAACTAATAACGAAACCCATCCCAAACAGAATGACGACGACGTTTTTAATGGAAAAGAAAACCAACAATGCATACTTTATGAGCACAATATCAATAGGTTATTATCTGACTGTCCGCGACATCACCGGAATACAACCGAGACTCGTTTAATATTTATAAGGTTTTTTACAAAAGAGAATAAAGAATAATTCAAAGCTAAATGCGAGAATAACGGCATCCGTGGCGAACATCCTTTTATAAAAAATTCATGCCGGCTCTCTTCACGCTTGAACGGAACAGAAAAGGCTGGAATTAACCATTTCGAAAGCTTGAGCGTGACAAGATAATATTCGAAGATAAAGTAACCCACACACTCTAAAACGAACAAAATAAGCGATTATGCATTCATTGCATGGGTGTTGTTCTGGGCAAGGAATCACGCAATAGCATCAGTCATCACCCCTGAAGGTGGCCGCGTAATCGGTTCCGATTGTTTGTTTGTTATGGCCAGCTTTCTGTCTATCGAAAATACTGTTACGATATTACTTAGTAATGGGATAGGATGTACTAGTTTCCAGCACTCGTCATCGGAAACAGTCTAGCTACATCGATGGCGATTCGTTCGAAGGGAGCATCTACATTGTATTGTTTCATGTCTCCTCTCGATCTTGACCTGGAGCCATTGCTTGCTGCACACTTTGTAACGTAACCGGGGTTACTTTGATTGCCTGACTGCTCAGCAGAGAACGGCGTAGGTTCTTTGGACTATATTGCCAGTTTCGGATTTTTTATGTGGCAGGCAAGTGTTTTAAATTTTGAACTTCAAGAATTTGACTGGCTTGGACGCCAGCAATTTTTAATTTAACAGGAATAAAAAGTACAAAATACCTAATGATAGATAATTGAAATAACATAAATTGACTTCCTTCTGTAACCAGACCAACAATAAAAGAATACTTCAAAACAAATATATATTAATAAATTTAACAAAATGTAGTGTCAAAGTAACACATTGATATTTAAACAATATTATGAGGTTAGACCAAATATTTATAACAAATCTGTGGAAAATTACTGAATTTGTTTCGAAGACACAGGTTACCTTAGTTCATACAGTGTTGATATTCTGACAGGAACGTCTTGGTTGTTGTTTTGCTAACCTGAGCATGAACAAGATGACACCTCACCAGGTTCAGGGAATCGTCTGGTATGAACTATGTCTGGTTGTACTAGTTCCGTTCTGGTTTCGTTGTGTTCCCTCGTGAATAGGGGTAGAGTTCATGAAAAAACGTTGATAGATGTTAGGTTATCACAGATGTAAAACTCAACAGTATACGATACCCTCCTTACTGAATATGTGACATACTTATTATATTACACGTTAATGAAATGATGTACTCCTCAACACAGGAGTCGAGATGTATGAGTACTTAGATCTAGGATAATCTTAACAGCAGAATATTAATGGTGCACCATGAAAAACTTTACTTGAAATCATTACTGAAAATGTGATATGTATTTGAATACAAATAAAAAAAGATATAGAAATAAATATTAATAAATGTCAATATTCAAAGTCCACAAGTTTTGAGGTTAGTTGTCTCGAAAATCAAAATTGACGTTTTGAGGTTAGCACTCCGATATGCATGTCAAACTTGAAAATGTTTAAGTTGAAACTTGACGGTAAACAAAAAGATAAGATTGTCAGCTTGACAAAATGGTGTCGCTTTCTGGTATGCAATATGCATCGACAATTAAATATTTTATCTGACACACGTTTCTTGGTAGATTCTTTTCGACATGATTACACATCAGAATTTGCCCTACTGGATCCAATTAACTAGAAGGCCATCATCGATGGTTGATCAACATGTCATTATATCATTAATTCCGTTGGAATTGGCACTTCCTTCTGGATTGGAGTCGATTGACAATCTAATTCCCAGTATTATTCACTTGAGCTGAATCACACCTTCAAGCCAGTTGTTAACACTTTGACCGCCAAACTAAGAAGAGACTCATCCCACTTCTTCAATTCTCGAACTGAATTTCCGACATCATGTCAGTGACATCTATATGAACCCAACGTTATCAACCCAGATGGATCTGTCTACAAATGAAATTCACCCTTAGACAAGTTTAGCTATTTGCTATCAGCTGTCACTGGACGTCTTAGCTAGTGAGAGAATTCTGTTGTCTACTCTTTTTACATGTTCGTTATTACGTGTCGCTTCTAGTATGGATTTGGAATTAAAATCTAAATATAACGGTATTTCCGTTACAACTTCGGGCATCTTCGACACCATTTTTTTACATCTTCACGAAATTGGACCCAGTAAAACCTCTGCCGTATTTTATCCAAGGTCTTATTCACACCAAAATGTCCACCTGATTTGCCGCTATGAATACTGATTCCAAAGCTCTCTTCTGTAGACCATTCTCAACAATCAGGGAATCAATCCCATTGTGCCCACAATGCCTTGAAAGTTGGTGATCGAACGGAGATTTCCTTCTATCCTAGAATATCTGCAACGTTTGGATCACTTTCCTGATCTCATTTTTGCTGTGGTCCAATTGTCGTCAACCATCAATCTCACTTGGTTGATTCCTTCGCCACGTTCAATTCTCTCACAATGCTCTCACAAGGTATTTTGTACAAGGCATCTGCATTGTTGTGCGATTCGGTTGTTCTTAACCTCTCAACAGGGATGACCCTGGGGTCTCTATCATTGCTAGCCAGCTTGTGCTCCAATATGTCGGCTAATTCTAGTTTTCCTGCCGCCCACTTGAGGACTCGCTGAAGTCCTCATAGGTGATTGCAAACGTGATGGCATTCTTACCCTACAGTCCTTTTTAGATGTCCCTAGTTTCTACATCCAAAGCACGCCCTGTTCTTTTGAGTGCTCATTCCGCTTATCAAAGATTTAACCTCATCCAGAACTTTCTCGAATGAACTAGTAACTGCGCTTGATCGTTGTTGGACTCGAGGTGTTGAAAGCCGCCTCCACTAGATTTGGCAACCAACACTGCGATAATTGATAAACAATTGAGTGAGTGAAAAAAACCACTAGTGCATTTGTCGCTGTGAAAGTTGCAGCTAACTTTTGCCGCTGTCAAAGTGACAATTGTACTGTGGCAATTAAGTTTTTTTACATGAGTTGAATCGTCAGTTTTAAACGTTATCATTAATAACAACTGTTTGATTTCTCTCTCACTTTGTTTTCATGATCTTGTTTTCTATAATTCTGGAAAACTGCCATTCCAATTTTGAATAAATTATCGCGAAATGTTTTTCAAAATGTGTAACACCTACCATCTGGTTATCCAAACTGATAACTTTTTCTTGTATCGAACAAAACCCTGAAAATATATCAACATTACTGATAACTTTTCTTGTATCGAACAAAACCCTGAAAATATATCAACATTACTCATTTATATCAAGTTCACTTACTGTTTTATGGAACAACTCAAATTTATCTCTTTGAGTGCTTAAAATAATGGTTTTATTTTAGGAATGTTCAACATCTAATGGCATATTTACCTCATTATAATAAAGTGGCAGTTAAATTTTCCTTGATATTTTTTTCCGGTTAACGACGAACCATAGATACCGTATAATAACTTAATGACCCCAAATTGCGTAGCCTTTTTCCATTGAGTGTGATAACAACGGCATTGTTAGCAGAAATATTAAACAATAAGTACAGTTTTAATCTTTATTTTTGTGATAATCAATAGGCAAGTTGAAATACAAAACTTGTCAAATTATGAAAAAATATCAAATTGTTAGTATTGCCAATCACGAGCAACCGTTATAATCTCTGACCTTTCGAGGTACAATCTTGGTGTTAAACATATTTTGATATACAGAGTCAACTACGATCAATTACGGATTACATAGTTTGCGAGCTGTCACCATCCAGAGCAGTGGAACTCGGAAATTTGGACCAAAAGAATTGAGTACCTTTGGTATGTATGGAAAAGCGCCACCCCTGTATATAAATACGTGGACCGCCATAATCGGTGTTCTACCGTTCCTCTTCTTTCATCAAACGTAGGACCGAAGCTACGTGCAAAGTTGTAGAGCGTATGAACCACTAGAACTACTGAAGCCACTAGAACCACGATCGCCATCGTAGAAATCAAACATCAAGTGATTGTAGACAGAGAGTCAAAACATAGGTGTTTCCATTCAGTCGCACAACTTCGGAGTTTGGCGGAGAAAAAAATTAAATAAATCATCACGGGTTGCTCTAAAATTTTCTTCAAGTTTTCACATGATTGGTTATAGTTTTCCCCGTAGATTATACAGGGTGATTAACCACCACTTACACAAAAGTCAATGTGCTCTCCCCATCAAAAGAAGTCGAAAACTAAGACGAATTACAAAAATAGAACGAAAAAATTACCTGATTATTTGGTAGGAACGCGCTGCCACTGGATATAAATTACCATACAGACTCACTTTCACTCCCCCTTCATCAGACTTGGCACTGACAGCAGAGCTGGTGGGGTAAGAAGTAATATTGGGATGTTACTCACATTACAGCATGGCAAAATATATCAATATTTTGGCAACCACAACACAGCACAGCAGAATTACATAATATCATGTCAAAGCAAATGTTCGAATGTTGCTCCGTTACAGTCAATACACAATTCCAAGCGTCGTATGAGGTTTTCGTGTACGCAATCACATACGTTTGAGCACGAAGGACATTAGAGGCATTTTCGATGGCTTTCTCGAGAAATCCTGTAGCGAGTCTATGAGGTTACCAAACTTTTCATGCAATCCCACAGAATAAGTCTACAGGGGTAATATCTGGGCGTCTTGGAGGCCAAGGAATGTATCCAACGGCGTGAGCATTCGGTGCCCAAAAAGTATTTCACCACGTGACAAAAATGCGAGGGGGCTCCATCGTGCATGAACAACATTCACTATTCACTAAGCGCTGGTTGTGTGTTGGAAAACCTGACTCAGTATCACGAAATCTTTGCACTGCACCCAAAACTGTAAACTACGCTCACTATCAGATCATACTGACGACTGACGAGTAGGATGGGTGACAGATACGTGCGCCATTGCCACATCTCACGTTTCTGCAGTGGCGTATCGATTGTGGTTGAGATACAAAAAAATTGGTTCAATCATCGCGGATAGCTCCCAAGTTTTACATGTAACAGCTTTAATATTGATCGGATTAATTTCCACTGTGAAATCTGCGTAACATTGAACATTTGTATTACAACAGTTTCTGCGGAATTGCAATTCCTGTAAATAGTTGGTTTTGTTGAGGACGAATATGAAGAATTCCATATTATCAAAAATTATATGGTTGTTTAGATAATTGTAAAGATCGTTTGATGAAGTGTTGGGTGATGTTTTCCGAACTCGAGCAACTCATCAAAGAGATCGCCGTCCCCTCGATCAACAGCCGCCTAAAAGTCGAAAAGCGGAATTATAGCCGACGAATAATCCTCGGAATCGAAAAAGTAATTCCAGCCGACACGGTTCAACTCCACCAAATCCACTATGAAAGTTATCTGGCTTCCCTAATGACAAAACGAAGGGAATGATCGGATTACATCCTAGTAGGTCGAGGAAGTTGAAGCGGTGGCGGTCCGTCCGGCGGTTTGCGGTCTACCCCCGGCCCACCCTTGACCGTATGGCGACTGCCCGAATTCGCGGCGTTGCGGATAAGGGGTTGTCCACCTCGGAGTAGCTGTGGGTGAGAGAAAATAGTATCGCGCTACACTACGTAACAGTCCAAAGCTTTGGAGAGCTTCTCTAATTAGTTAGTTTGTTGAATATTGAGATTGGAAATCATATATCTCGATAGTTTCCTTAGAAGTTCCGCAAGGTTCAGGTCTAGGGCCTCTGCGATTTATCATTTATATCATTGGTTTAGCGCTCTAAGACTGTCGTGCTATTACGATTATAGAAACGTGTTTCGATCTTTCTTCTGCAGGGCTTGAACATAGTTGCCCAATGTTTTCATAATTTTTTCAAGTCAGTGTGAATATGATTAAAGCTCACTTTTAGTGTACAAAATAAAGCTGTGAATAATTCTTGGTTACTGTGTGAGAAATTGCTAACATTGAAATATTGGAAACCCACCAGACTTTCTGAAGTTTTTCTAGCAATAATTTGTAATAAATACTTGGTAACTTACTGCCAAAAGTTTTAGAGAGATCGACGAAGAGGCATAAGACATTTTCTGTCAAGAGCAGAGTGTAAAGGGTGTCCCAAATTTGAGCCTCATCATTGGGATCTCGGGAACTAGAAGAGATACGAGGCCGGTTAAATGGAGGCAAAGTTGCGGAATTTGGTACTCATTAAAACGCCGCTTTGAAATTAGAAAAATTCCGAAGGTTTTTGGAAAAAATCGAATACTCCCGGTTTACTTTTTATTTTTTTAAGACTCCATTCGAATAGACATAACAAATCGAATTACACATTCTCATTGCTACTTTTTCTGGTCTATAAGATGGTGTTATCAAATTTTCAAACCGACGTTTCGTCTTTGAGCTCCCGTCATCAACTTTGTTTTTTTAAATTTTATAATGGATTTTAAGAGCTTCTACTGTCTTAAAACCATGATGTATCCGAAAAATTTATGATAGTGGCAGTTTCCATAAGAACTGATGTGTTAGAGAGAATATATTTTTGGTTAGATCTTACCAGGAAATCGTTAAAATGATTTTTTCGAAAAAGAACGGCATCATTGGTTTTGGGACATTAGAAGCTCTTGAAATCCATAATAAAAAAACCAGGGCCGTATTTAAAAAACAAAGTGGATGATGGCCACCGTCTTGTGGAACAGAAAAATTAGCAATGTGAATGTATAATTTGTTTTGTTACATATATTCTATAGAGTCATAGAAAAATGAATCTGAAATCGCGAATATTCGGTTTTTTCCAAAAATCTTCGGGAGTTTTCGGAATTTTTCAAAATTTCAAAGCGGCGTTTTGATGAGCACTAAACTGCGCAACTTTGTCTCCATTTATCCGATCTCGTATATTTTCTACTTTCCGAAATCCCAATGATGAGACACCCTGTACATACAATTCCTCAAGAAATTAACGCACCACGAAACATTAGGCAGAAGTTTAAGATACATTTTCGTCAAAACTACTTGTCCGATCTGTCAGTTGTCAAACAGCTGATGGGGGACAAACAAAGCTATTTTCCATAAGGATACGTGTGTCTTTCTTGTGAATTTTCTGCGAGAACCGATCTCCTAATGAAAAGTTTTTAGCATTGTGATGAATATTAATTCATTGTGTATAGTGTGAATAGAGTGTAAGTGCATAAATCTGTTGTCTTGGTATAAGCTTGGATTTTTCAATTTAAAAATACGTTGTCATGATGGCAACACACCTGAATAGGTTTCTCTTTTGGATTTGTTGAGAGAAATAATGAAGAATGTGGTTTTTGTTGGGTTGTAGTAATCGATCCAATCGAGATAGCATCGGAAATTTCCTAATTTCTATACACACCAGGCTGAGATAGGTAGACGCTACTACAGTACAGAGACAGGCTACTTGGATAGCTGCTCCTCATAGGAGTAATTTCACGGATTCTAAAGCAAATGCACGTATGCTCTTCACACGTAATGAGCTGACAAATACTTACCATCTGAATATGTGAGCCTTTCCCAATGTGTAGTACGGAACAAGAGCTGGGAAGTTACAGTCAACATTTTGAAGAATTTATAAACATTGTTTTTACTTGCCATTTCAGTACCAAATATCGCAAAACTTACAAGGGGACAAGAATAAAATGATATTTCAGCCAAAGAGAACAAAACAAGAGCCAAAATTTTAGTCAAATTAGTCGATTTTTCGTGTGACTATTACAATATATTATCAAAAAGTAGGATCCCTGAATGTCTGAAAAGTTTTTAAAAATTGCAGTTAATCACTAACAAGAACAAAAAACCAAATTTCTTCTCATACACAAATGCTTTGTTTTTCCCCATCAGCTCATGACCACCACGGAACACATAATTCCGGCATGTTGTGACGTCAGCAAACAGTGCTCTATTCCTACTCATTGTGTTTGACATGTGTCAAAAATAGCTATCGTCCCATCGCATGAAATAACTTCAACTACACTAAGAAAAAACTTCGTAGTTTGGAAAACAGTTTATTATGTAATTGCCTTTTTGTTTCTGCATGCCTTGTGGTGCCACACCGACCCTTCCCAGCAGCCTTGTTCCCAATTTTCCGGCAGCATTCCGAACATGAGAATCCAGCACGTGCTCCCCCATCCTCCAGCCGTTGTAATTGATTGGGATCATTTTCAGTCGGATAGGTAGAAAGGATCATTTCGTCGAGTTAATGGGTTTGTGTTGACGAGGCACTTTTTCTGAATTTCACGCCAGACGACTCGACAGCAACACATTTAGTTTTTGAATGACTGATGATGGCGAGGAATACAGAGCGGTCAATGAAAAAGAAAAAAAAACGGGGTTTGCTTGAAGTTATACTTGTTGGCCAATTCTTGATTCTTCCTCCATGTACATTATTTAAAAAAATTTAGAAACCGTTTGTTTTGTGTACAAATTTAGCAGTTTCGTTTTTGATCGTAAAAATTCCTCTTGACTCGCTGTTCTTCTATTTTCTTTTCTTCTTCTCTATTACCTGTTATTAAAATAATTCCTACTCATTCAGATAATTGAACTCTGTTAAAATTGTCTTCTTTATGGATGCTATAACACCAAGACAAAAACAAAAGTTTATCTGGGTAACGGTTAACAAAAAAAACTGGTAACTACTTCAAACTCTCAAAATGTTCATTCAGTAGAAATGGCAAATAAAATTTTTAATAAAAAATGAAAGATAGATATATTATTGTTTTGAATTCTCTCATGTCATATAATTAATTTATAAACAAGGACGGGGAATAAATTGTGATGATTTTTCCTAAACAACGATTTAATTTATCCGCTAGTTAGTTGTGGAGTGCGTTGAAATAATCCCCATTATGCCAATTGCTCAACTGAAGTCATATTCCCACAGAAACCTTTGATGTTATTTGTTGAAGAGTTGTTATTTCAGATAAAATCATTCGGTTTCACTTTTAACGAAGTACTTAGCCGATACAGAAGCCAATTAAAAAAATATGAGTACTATATTCAAATTTAAAACGGAAATTATTACTGTTGGTGCAATTTAAAACAATTTAATCTTGAAGCCGATAAAATTCCGCTAATTTAAATGTTTATGCTTATGCAAAGTTCATCAAAACGAGGTCACTTGGCTCCTGTGTGTTCATATATAATAGCTATGATATTTTGTAAAACACTTATAGTAAGTAGGTGGAAAACTGAAGTACGACTAAATTATTTCATTCTTCAGGAAGTGTTTGTGAAATAATTGTTACTAAGAACATATAGCTCGTACCTACAAATCTTGAGCAACAAAAATCTACAATTGAAATATCAAGTATTGCTATCAAAACATGAATAATACCTTCATCAGTTCACATGATTAACAGTAATTATGATTTCCTCGCGCATAGAAAAGTGTTTACTTACATCAGGTTATTCAGATCTGGTTAGAACAAACTAAAAAATTATTTGTCATTAGATCTTTGTTTTTCGCCAAATCCGAATATATACGCATTTTCATAAGAGTATACTTATTTTTATTCGCCACATCCGAATATACACCCATTTTTTAAGAGTTACCACCTGCTGACGGTTTTTGACTATATTCTTAACCACAATGTAAATTAAACTTTATATGCAGCGTTACAATTTTTTTCCGCCACATCTGAATATACAAACATTTTTATAAAAGTAACCAGTGTATATATCATTACATTTTCAGGGAAAAACCTGGTGGCGGTTTTCGACTATATTTATAGCCCAATATTTTTTTTGCTGGTGATACGTGCCTCTTTGCGACGCTCTCCGGATACAGTTGTCATAATGGTTCTTTCTGAAGTTTCCGGGTAATGGCAGCCTTTCCTAGCCAAGACCATTTCTTGAAACTGGGTGTTTTTCAACACGCTATCGTTCCCAAGAATACTGATTTACTTTGAGCAATCTTGATAGTTACCCAGTATGCTCCCCCCTGAGAAAATCTCTCGATGCAAATCTCCAGCAAGAAGCAAAAACAGTTGGCGTGTGACAAAAATGGAGTCGTCAATCTCAATGATAGGTCTTATCACTAAGTAGGTGATAATGTTGAATCGCGTGACTTTCCCCAATAAAAGTGTGGGTGTGCGTGCCAAGTTCGGATTCAGGGCAAACGGAAAGGGAGGCTTTTGATGCCGACTGCTTCACTGATAATGTTGTCAAAGTAAGGGGTGGGATGAAAACCGTTGGGGGCGATGAGGTGATTTGGACTGGAAATGAGTTTGAGAATAACTTCTTTTTCTTATACAAACAAGTCAATAAAGTCAAGTGATGATACTGATACATGCTATACATGCTACATGCTATACTGGAGTGATAATTCTCTCAAAGGAATAGAGAGATATCAACAATATTGTAAAAGGCACAATACTTCCTGCGTATTTTGTTTAGGCATCCTTTTTATCATTCCATTGGACTGTACACTTTGGATTGATTATCTGTGGAAGTAGATGAGTTAGAATAGTTTGTTCAAAAGTTAAAGTGGCCCAATCCTATTTCTGACACCAACAAAGAAAACTATGCAGAATCAGATTTTATTTTTTATGTCTCATAAACCGTCAATTTACTTCCATTCATTTCTGTCTTCCAACAAATGTGTAGTGAGAGGATAGGGATTTAGATAATGAATCACTGTTATGAACATTTGTTTACAATCACCCCCCCAATTGGCGATGGGTAATTTCCATGTTCTCCGCTTCCTACCGTAATTAATACAATTGAACTAGTTAGTTCTACGTTTTTTTTCAGAATGATTGTTGATTGGCATAGAACACGAAAGTTAGCATGCTGCTGCCACGATACGAAACATTCCAGAGGCTTGTTTAGGATACTCAAGCACACAAATTACGCGATTGTAATAAATTAGATGCCAACTTTATCAGCTTAAACACGGAACATTCAGCTACCGACATTATAATATCGAGTAGAGTTAGTTTAGATAACTGAAAGTGATAAGTCAATAGAATTTTTACAGGAATGGAATAAAAATCAGAGCATCTATTAACTTCTCAAAAAGCTAGATGAACTTTCATCAACGATATTCTTTAAAATTATCCAGAAAAGGAGAGTTGACCGAGGCTTCGTTCAACAGCAACTGGTTGAAGAAAAAAAGTCACAGGAGGCTAAATCCTGAGTATGAGCCGGACGAAGCGCAAATTTTTGCGCAATTATTTCAATTTTGCTGTTGTAGCAGCTGACGAATGGGATTGGGAGTTGTCCTGGCATTACAGCACTTTCCTCTTTGTTTTTTATCCTAATACTCACCTGTCGACGTTGCGAGTGCTTAAAATCAGCTAATCATAGAGAGTGAATAGAAATCCTTGCCTTCCTCAGGTCAAGTGGGAAGAAGTCGTGATCATTCGGTTGTTTTCCTTTTGTTTTGTGTTATCTTGTATTTATGTATATGTATTTTTGTTTAGTGAAGTGGAAGGTAATCTGTTGGTGGGCTAGAATGAGTATGTTGGAAAAACCTCGTCAAGAAGTTTTGTTGGTTGAAAATGGAGATTTGACAGTGGAACTGTCGATTGATGGTCTTGGTAGGAGTCAAGTGAGAAACGATATCTAGCTATCATAGGCAACATGTGTATTTGAAGATATCTCGTGACCGTAGTTTTATTCTAAGCTTCACCACATTGGTCTACCGTAGTCGCATGATAGAGGCCTGTGAATATAGATGCAGAGCGTGTCGTGGGGTACCTGAGAATATAATGCATTTGCTTTCAGCTTGTCCAGCTCGTGAGGTTCCAGCCTATATCCACATATATAACGTTGCACTACAAGTGTTATAGACGATTTTGAATCCGTTATGGGAAATGAGAAGTGCCGAATCTATTGGAACTATCCATTCCCCATCTTCAGGCAAATACAAACCGATAAGCCTGATGTTAATCCTCCTCGACCATGATAGTTTTCAGCTACTGGCGAAACGAAAACCGTCCGTAAAGGGGAGAAAAAACGGACTAAATAACGAAGTTTGATCTTTGAACTGTGCAGTCTTCACACAAAACGATCTCGGCTGTTACTGTTATTTCTGAGAGGATCTCGAACCAACCTCCAATGCTAGCTGAGTCAATGCAGGAGTCGCCCGCTGGATTTCAATACACTGTGAAGTTGGCATGCTATACAAGGTTACTGTTGTCCTAATTCAGGCCTAGTTACAGCGCGATTAAATTAATAAGCAAACCCCTACGACTAAAATCCACCAACTAACTCCCAACCAACTCTCTCACACCACCAGATAACCCAGATAATAGCTTTATCGCTAGTCTGCACCCGCAGAAAACAAACGAAGGTCTACTGAGCACAAAATTAAACGTCAGGTGGCAGTCTCGTACACACCCGCAACTCTAAACTGCACTGTATCTTCTAATTATACGACAACTCTCCACGTAATTGCCTCTAAGCAAGTGAGTCCCGGCAATGCTATCCTCGTCTGATGAATTATTCTCTGTCGTATCTTCCGGGAGAGCGCAGTGCCATTCGGCTTTATTAATTTTGGAGGAGACGAGATTACTCCGGAGCCGGTTTACGGTAGCTGGCGAAAAAGTTGAGTGGAATGACGAGGTAAGACGGCGTTAAAGGGCTGTCGGATGGGGTAAAACGACTAATTCGACATACGAGGGATTTGTCGGTTTATTTGAGGGAGTCACTTTATGGATAGCGGTATACAGGGTTTACTTTCCAAGTGATAGTAATGAAAAATAATTTTGTGATTTAGAAAGTAGCACTGTCCACTTTTTATGAGATGTTTTAGATTGATTCATTGAAAAAATCCCCTAGCTACGCCGCTGTTGAATGCCGAACATAAAACGTAACTCATTTGCATAACAAATAAACCGGCACCGATCGCAGTAAACATTTCCTCATTCTTGGAATTATTTTCATGTCTTTCAGTTATTCATAGATGAACTGAGAGATGGTATGTTTGCCATTTTTTAATTCAATTCAAATTACAGATCAAGAATTATGATTACCAGTTGCACAAAGTTCACTGTTGCTCATTTGCTCTGACTCATAGACTATTTCCCAGGCAGGAAACAAGCTTTCGAAGAGGATCCCCCTGTAACGAACCGTTAAAAATCGGATAATGCACAATTCCCATTAAGTAGTGATGCATTCAACATTGAATTCCATGTAATTATATCCATTCCTGAGAAATTTGTTATACTCGACATTTCTCAGATACCTAGAGCTTTCGCCATACTGCATCATATAACACGATCTCTTAAGTCGGTGGGCAAACAACAAAAAATATATAACGAAATAATTACTGTCATAGTTGTGGTAAAGGCATGATATATGATACGTCGATATACGATTAAGATAACGGTTATAATAAACAAAACTACTTGACTTAAGACCATTGAAATAATAGTCCCTTTCGTTTAAGATGACACAGAATTCTCACAAATATGAACTTTTTTCTTCATGAGATAATTCCATCAATAAGTTCAGTAAACTTTTCCTTTTTCATGCCTCGAAAATTGCAACACTTTGTTCAATCAACACTTGTTTTTAAAAATCAGGATGATTGAAAAAAGAGACCCAAAATCATCGAAAATTTATCCAAACAGCAATTTATTGAGTATGTGCATCTACACTTTGTAGCGGAGGCGAGGACAGAAGCCTCCAGATTAAAGTGCTTGGGCCAATGGAGGGGCAACAACTTTGGCCATTCCTACATAATGAAGGTCATCAGAATCGATGCATCTGAGATGCCTTCGGACAAAATGATCCCAACCTACTCCTTTGATGGAACATTCACCACAATCATTCAAGATTGGGAAATCATATCAAGGCCCTACCAGTGTTGTCAAGGAGGCAAATTTGGTACACAGATAGTTCTAAGACAAGCAATGGGGTAGGAGCTGACATATACGGGCAGAAACTGATGCAAGACATCAGTGTACGTCTCGAAAGACCATTAGATGAAATGTGGAAGTTGACCAATGAGAACCTCTCTGCTGCACCAAGCATATATTACATTTCTGGGTTTCTTAAATAACGGAGTAAGCATCAATAGATGCTCATCAGAGCCTAAGAGAAATTACCGGTATGAATAGTCATATAAACCTTCAATGGCAGCTCAGGACTGCCATTAGATCATGTTGTACAAGAGTGTTGAAATTGCCACTATGGTTTGGCCTTCGAGATTTCCTGATCTCAGCCGTATTGATCATATAAGAGAAAATGTATGTTTCGGTTGAAAAATTAATACTTACTGATTACGAGCTCACATTGGATCATGTGATTCTCACCAGAATGAAAGGGGGTTTCTGGTGAGTTGTCTGATTTGAAAAAACTCGTCTTCAAGTAGTCCAGCGTTTATGAAATACCCTGTGTTATGGCTTTAGAAAAATGGAAGAGTTGCACACTATAGTATATTTCAATCCAAGCTTCAGTAAATGTACCCTAAAGCACATGAATACAGTTTGTTACCAAGACCGCAATGGGGACAAAATATTATTGCAATGTAGTTTCAAAGTATTTTAATCGATTGCCAATACCATTGCAGATTCCAGCAAGCCACGAAGCGATCACGTGCTGATCATTGGTCATATGCGCAGAATTTTGGATTAAAATATACTATAGTAGCTCAGAGCCTAAGGTATCTGGCTGTGGTGGAGCTTCTGGCTTGTATCCGACAGAGGTTCGAGGCCTCAGTACGCGAGAATTTTTTCTCAAATGCATCGGTTCCTTGAGGCAGCTACATGCCTTTTTGTAACGCAAGGTGAGGTGCCTTGATGCCAGTTCCGACGACTGGTGCTTGCTTGGAGTTGCACCAACCACCAGGGGTGGTGCTGTAGGTTTTCTGGGGTTTCCTACAGCTGAAAAGTGAGTGAGAACATCAGTGAGTCGCCCGGAGCGCCACGCAAATAATAATAATAGCCGTCCTGTACCCGCACAGGCTATGACTTTGGGTACACTGTTTATGAGGGAGTCTACTATTATTATTCTATTCATAAAATTATTATAAATATGTGCGATGCTTTTCGATTGACCTAATTAGCTGAACCCTGTTCCGATAAACTCGGCCTATTCTGAAACGGACTTCACGAAGAAAAAAAACTGAACAAAAGAAGCGTTTCTCTTAAAACAAGAACGAAAACAATGTTGAGTAAATAAAGGAGGTGTGTACACCGTCAACACACACGGTTTAGTTCGAAAGTAAAACAAAACTAGTTGTTTACCGAGTGCTTTTATCTTTTAAGGAGTGATTACTGTAAGGACAGAAGTGGAAAAATCCCACCATTGTTAACACGAACGACCATATTAGGGAAGACTGCCATTTGTGTTTACGCGGTGATAATTCTACACCACTGACGTTTCTATGGTTTCTAATGATACGTTTCGACTACAGTTTCACTAAAAGATTTTTCAGTTGTGTTTCAAGTCGTTTTTTTTGTACTACTCGTGACAATTTCATGAGTGATAATGAATGAAACCTTTTTCGTAAAGCAAAGCGTCAATACACTCTTATTGAAGTGAATCAATTTCAGGCTACTTTATCATTTTTTATTTTTATCCTTCAGAGAATTCAGCCTGTGGTTAAGGGGCTGAATCCTCGGGCGATACTGTTTCTGCAACGTTTTTTGCTGAAGGACACCCAAAAATCATTAAAAAGGACGCTGGTATTGGAGAACCTAAAATCGATCCTTGCGGTACGCCATCTGAGACCCAGGTAGTTTCCTAATAGATTTATAGACTTGATTGAATAACATTTCATGATTAAATCTGTCGAAGTCTTTCGAATAATCTGGGAGAACGAGACTACATAAGTTATGGTTGTCTGATGCTGTTGCAAAAACCTTTACGAAGTCCAAATTGACAGCTAGAATATGTATTGTGGTCCTTGAAAGTAAATTATGACTCTTAAAATTCCTAGGCGTCACCAAAATGTAATAAAACGCATCCGAGACGAATTTTCTCGACTAAATTGATAACGACAGCTGAAATTAACTTTCAAGATCGTATCGTTAATTTTGGCAGAAGTCTTGTTTCGTCTTAATTATGTATGTTTAATAACCACTGCTTCCTTGAATAATTTGCTCAATTTAAACCGCTGGCAAAATCTTCAGTGTTGTGATAATTCCCAGCAGGATGTTATTCATTTCTTAATTACGAAATATCCCGTGGTTCATAGAGAACGGTTGAAGTTCATTAAGTGATAATTTGTGTTTGGAATAGAAAAGGTGAGATTGCCAAAATCTGAGAGTTGCAGCTCACGAATCGGTTTAATCAGCTGTTCAGGTTAATTTTGAATCACTAAAGTTAATGAAATTCTTAAGAAATCAAAGTGGAGTTGAAAAAAAAAAACATTTTGTTATTTTATAGACGCAGGAGGATACTTAATTATAAAAGAATAAATAATAATAATAATAATAATAATAAATCGTCTTTATTGTTTGATGTACAAAATAGGCGTAGTTTAGCCAAGGCTACTCTTCCACTTAACTTAAGATGAACATTTCGAAATAAAAATATAATGAAAATGACACAAAATTGAGAGATATGTAGAAGATCAATGCCGTTACAAGTTATAATGATTTGTGAAATTGGCATATGAATACTATCGACTAGACATTTGAATTCATGTTAGAATTGAAGAAGTGTTTTTTCAGAACGGTTCTGATTTTGATTTTCGAATATTGCATGTAATTGTATATCAGTGAGTTGTAATATTTCATGGACAGATAAGTGAACGATCTCTGAAACAATGAGGTATGATGACGAGGCACATGTAGTTTGTTTTTAGACCTCACCTCAAGAGAATGTATCATGGACCTTGGAATCAATTTATTGTAAAGTGATAAAGGAGTTCTGGATTTTAATACTTTGTAAATGAAGTTGCATAAATTATAGTTAGTACGATTATTCATTGTTAACCAATTCAATTCGATGATTTTGTTGGAGACATGATCGAATTTTCTGAGAGAATTGATAAATCTACAACAGAAGTTCTGTACTTTTTGTCTCCGATTTTGATTAAACTTGCTCAAGAGATTACCGTACACAATATCACCATAGTTGAACCGCGATAAGACCAACGATTCTGTAAGAAGTTTCCTGATTGATTGACTGAACATTGTCTATTTGATTAAATCAGTTTTAGAGTACCGAACGTTTTTTTCAACTATTCATTTAAATGCAGGTCAAATTTAAGGTCAGAATCAAAAATAATACCAACATTCTTGATGGAATTCACCACAGGTAGAATGGTACCATCAATTTTATTGAGATATTTTGTGAAATAAGAGCTCTATGTTTTTTATTACCAATTAGCATCAAGTAACATTTATTTTTATTCAGTTTTAAGTTATGCTGATCAGCTAAATCAGTAATGGTTTTCAAGTCGAGGTTGATGAGTTTTTCAACGGCTCGATAGTTGTGGATATTCAGGCTGGTATATAATTGTGTGTCATCTGCATATGCTTGAATGTTAGAGTATTGTATTGAGGTCAAAATAGCACTGGTATAAATGATAAAGAGGAGTGGCCCTAAAATTGACCCTTGAGGTACAGTAACCGCCAAAAAGTATTGATCATACATATAAGAAAGAGTATTGAAAAACAATGATGGGTGAAAATCTGTTTTGACACTTGTCACGTCATCATTGATATGGGGGCCAATTGAAAAAAAATTCGAAAACTTTTATTTTTCATTTTTCATGTTGATTCTGAAAATGTGATATATATGCTCAGATACAAACAAGGTTTAGAATGAAGACAAAAATGCACTCGCCCAAAAAAATTTTCGATTTTTTTTTTCAATTTTTTGTTTTTACACTGAGAGAAATGTATGGTGGTTATTACCAGAAATATGGTAATTTTTACAAAAATTTCTGGTACTATATGTGACAGCAATACAATAAGGTAAAGTTTGAAAAAAATATATTTAAACCATTTATGGTAATGACTACTATACTAGATTTCTTATCACCATCAAAATATTCGTATTATAGTCCGAACAATACATCATATTATGAATTTTATAATACTCAGACAGTTATTGGATGGGAATGTGTTTTTATCAATAAATTTATCTTGTTTATAAATATGAAGATAATTGATTGTTACATTGAGATGTTTTTTTGTAATCATAAAACTTCATTATGATAACATCTATTATACATAAATCGTGGAATTAAGTATAATGCGGTCCAAACCCCTCAGTTTTCTAAAGGAACCTATCTATGTATATTTATGTACGTATTCAAAAAACAGCAGACTTGCTCACAATGAAGGAGTGGTACAGGACCAGTTGTACCACAAACAACATTCATCAAAAACTTATTTTAACAATACAAGACAATTTACACCGTAACGAAATATTTTTGTGGATAACTGAACTCTGAACTGATTGAAAGCTGAGAACTGTTGTTGCCTGTTGTGTACTGACTACACCCTCTATCGAACATCTCTTTCTGACAACCGCTATGAGCGAATCAAAATTCGTTAAATTTGTCTTCTAAGCTAAGAATTATGGTATTGTGATGATGACGCACGGGTAAAGATGAAAGAATCGAACTGTACGTGACTACGACTACTGCTACTGCTGCGTAATTTCTAGGATTCTCCCTCACCCTCAAACAATTCAACGGATAGACTGTCAATGTGTAGGTAGCAAGTAGCATAAAATATTTTTATTAATATACTAGTAATTATGTTCTTCAGATTTCTCTCAGTGTAGAAAAATCTTCAGTTCCTTTCAAATGTATCTTCATGAGCTAAATCCAAATTATAAAAAAGTGCGAGAAATTACCCCTCTTTATTCAAGATGAACTCTTTTACTTGCGATTGGTTGAAGATAGAGCAATTCTGCGAACGCCAATCGATTCGAATTGATCAGTTGAAAAAAAAAATGCCTCCAAAAATCGAGAAAAGTCCAAAGAGGTAGACCCCTAAAAATCACGAAAAATACAAAATCATCAGACTCCCTTGAAATCCGCACTAAATATTAAAAATTTCATGCTGATTCCGAATATATAGGATATGTGTATGTTCAGATACAAGGTTTAACATAAAAACGGATTGAAACGTCGAAACGTCAAAAATTCTTCTCTCAACTCCAGATGAACTCTTCAACTCACAAACGGTTGAAGATAGAGTAATTCTGCGAAAGCCAGTCGATTTAGAATGGTGAAATCAGTATACTCTGTGAATTTCAAATCGATCAATGGGGAAAAAATCACTCGATAAATTGAAAAAAGTCCAAAAAAAAGGCCTAAAAATCACGAAAAATACAAAATCATCAGACTCCCTTGAAATCCGCACTGAATATTAAAAATTTCATGCCGATTCCGAATATATAGGATATGTGTATGTTCAGATACAAGGTTTAACATAAAAACGGATTGAAACGTCAAAAATTCTTCTCTCAACTCCAGATGAACTCTTCAACTCGCAAACGGTTGAAGATAGAGTAATTCTGCGAAAGCCAGTCGATTTAGAATGGTGAACTCAGTATACTCTGTGAATTTCAAATCGATCAATGGGGAAAAAATCACTCGATAAATTGAAAAAAGTCCAAAGGGGTAGACCTCTAAAAATCACGAAAAATACAAAATCATCAGACTCACTTGAAATCCGCAATAAATATTAAAAATTTCATGCTGATTCCGAATATATAGGATATGTGTATGTTCAGATACAAGGTTTAACATAAAAACGGATTGAAACGTCAAAAATTCTTCTCTCAACTCCAGATGAACTCTTCAACTCGCAAACGGTTGAAAATAGAGTAATTCTGCGAAAGCCAGACGATTTAGAATGGTGAAATCAGTATACTCTGAATTTCAAATCGATCAATGGGAAAAAAAATCGCTCGATTAATTGAAAAAAGTCTAAAGGGGTAGACCTCTAAAAATCACGAAAAATACAAAATCATCAGACTCACTTGAAATTCGCACTAAATATTAAAAATTTCATGCTGATTCCGAATATATAGGTTATGTGTATGTTCAGATACAAGGTTTAACATAACGGATTGAAACGTCAAAAATTCTTCTCTCAACTCCAGATGAACTCTTCAACTCGCAAACGGTTGAAAATAGAGTAATTCTGCGAAAGCCAGTCGATTTAGAATGGTGAAATCAGTATACTCTGTGAATTTCAAATCGATCAATGGGAAAAAAAATCACTCGATAAATTGAAAAAAGTCCAAAGGGGTAGACCCCTAAAAATCACGAAAAATACAAAATCATCGGACTCACTTGAAATCCGCAATAAATATTAAAAATTTCATGCTGATTCCGAATATATAGGATATGGGTATGTTCAGATACAAGGTTTAACATAAAAACGGATTGAAACGTCAAAAATTCTTCTCTCAACTCCAGATGAACTCTTCAACTCGCAAACGGTTGAAAATAGAGTAATTCTGCGAAAGCCAGTCGATTTAGAATGGTGAAATCAGTATACTCTGTGAATTTCAAATCGATCAATGGGAAAAAAAATCACTCGATAAATTGAAAAAAGTCCAGAGGGGTAGACCCCTAAAAATCACGAAAAATACAAAATCATCGGACTCACTTGAAATCCGCAATAAATATTAAAAATTTCATGCTGATTCCGAATATATAGGATATGGGTATGTTCAGATACAAGGTTTAACATAAAAACGGATTGAAACGTCAAAAATTCTTCTCTCAACTCCAGATGAACTCTTCAACTCGCAAACGGTTGAAAATAGAGTAATTCTGCGAAAGCCAGTCGATTTAGAATGGTGAAATCAGTATACTCTGTGAATTTCAAATCGATCAATGGGAAAAAAAATCACTCGATAAATTGAAAAAAGTCCAAAGGGGTAGACCCCTAAAAATCACGAAAAATACAAAATCATCAGACTCACTTGAAATCCGCAATAAATATTAAAAATTTCATGCTGATTCCGAATATATAGGATATGGGTATGTTCAGATACAAGGTTTAACATAAAAACGGATTGAAACGTCAAAAATTCTTCTCTCAACTCCAGATGAACTCTTCAACTCGCAAACGGTTGAAAATAGAGTAATTCTGCGAAAGCCAGACGATTTAGAATGGTGAAATCAGTATACTCTGTGAATTTCAAATCGATCAATGGGGAAAAAAATCACTCGATAAATTGAAAAAAGTCCAAAGGGGTAGACCCCTAAAAATCACGAAAAATTCAAAATCATCAGACTCACTTGAAATCCGCAATAAATATTAAAAATTTCATGCTGATTCCGAATATATAGGATATGGGTATGTTCAGATACAAGGTTTAACATAAAAACGGATTGAAACGTCAAAAATTCTTCTCTCAACTCCAGATGAACTCTTCAACTCGCAAACGGTTGAAAATAGAGTAATTCTGCGAAAGCCAGTCGATTTAGAATGGTGAAATCAGTATACTCTGTGAATTTCAAATCGATCAATGGGAAAAAAAATCACTCGATAAATTGAAAAAAGTCCAAAGGGGTAGACCCCTAAAAATCACGAAAAATACAAAATCATCAGACTCACTTGAAATCCGCAATAAATATTAAAAATTTCATGCTGATTCCGAATATATAGGATATGGGTATGTTCAGATACAAGGTTTAACATAAAAACGGATTGAAACGTCAAAAATTCTTCTCTCAACTCCAGATGAACTCTTCAACTCGCAAACGGTTGAAAATAGAGTAATTCTGCGAAAGCCAGTCGATTTAGAATGGTGAAATCAGTATACTCTGTGAATTTCAAATCGATCAATGGGAAAAAAAATCACTCGATAAATTGAAAAAAGTCCAAAGGGGTAGACCCCTAAAAATCACGAAAAATACAAAATCATCGGACTCACTTGAAATCCGCAATAAATATTAAAAATTTCATGCTGATTCCGAATATATAGGATATGGGTATGTTCAGATACAAGGTTTAACATAAAAACGGATTGAAACGTCAAAAATTCTTCTCTCAACTCCAGATGAACTCTTCAACTCGCAAACGGTTGAAAATAGACTAATTCTGCGAAAGCCAGTCGATTTAGAATGGTGAAATCAGTATACTCTGTGAATTTCAAATCGATCAATGGGAAAAAAAATCACTCGATAAATTGAAAAAAGTCCAAAGGGGTAGACCCCTAAAAATCACGAAAAATACAAAATCATCAGACTCACTTGAAATCCGCAATAAATATTAAAAATTTCATGCTGATTCCGAATATATAGGATATGGGAATGTTCAAATACAAGGTTTAACATAAAAACGGATTGAAACGTCAAAAATTCTTCTCTCAACTCCAGATGAACTCTTCAACTCGCAAACGGTTGAAAATAGAGTAATTCTGCGAAAGCCAGACGATTTAGAATGGTGAAATCAGTATACTCTGTGAATTTCAAATCGATCAATGGGGAAAAAAATCACTCGATAAATTGAAAAAAGTCCAAAGGGGTAGACCCCTAAAAATCACGAAAAATTCAAAATCATCAGACTCACTTGAAATCCGCAATAAATATTAAAAATTTCATGCTGATTCCGAATATATAGGATATGGGTATGTTCAGATACAAGGTTTAACATAAAAACGGATTGAAACGTCAAAAATTCTTCTCTCAACTCCAGATGAACTCTTCAACTCGCAAACGGTTGAAAATAGAGTAATTCTGCGAAAGCCAGTCGATTTAGAATGGTGAAATCAGTATACTCTGTGAATTTCAAATCGATCAATGGGAAAAAAAATCACTCGATAAATTGAAAAAAGTCCAAAGGGGTAGACCCCTAAAAATCACGAAAAATACAAAATCATCAGACTCACTTGAAATCCGCAATAAATATTAAAAATTTCATGCTGATTCCGAATATATAGGATATGGGTATGTTCAGATACAAGGTTTAACATAAAAACGGATTGAAACGTCAAAAATTCTTCTCTCAACTCCAGATGAACTCTTCAACTCGCAAACGGTTGAAAATAGAGTAATTCTGCGAAAGCCAGTCGATTTAGAATGGTGAAATCAGTATACTCTGTGAATTTCAAATCGATCAATGGGAAAAAAAATCACTCGATAAATTGAAAAAAGTCCAAAGGGGTAGACCCCTAAAAATCACGAAAAATACAAAATCATCGGACTCACTTGAAATCCGCAATAAATATTAAAAATTTCATGCTGATTCCGAATATATAGGATATGGGTATGTTCAGATACAAGGTTTAACATAAAAACGGATTGAAACGTCAAAAATTCTTCTCTCAACTCCAGATGAACTCTTCAACTCGCAAACGGTTGAAAATAGAGTAATTCTGCGAAAGCCAGTCGATTTAGAATGGTGAAATCAGTATACTCTGTGAATTTCAAATCGATCAATGGGAAAAAAAATCACTCGATAAATTGAAAAAAGTCCAAAGGGGTAGACCCCTAAAAATCACGAAAAATACAAAATCATCAGACTCACTTGAAATCCGCAATAAATATTAAAAATTTCATGCTGATTCCGAATATATAGGATATGGGAATGTTCAAATACAAGGTTTAACATAAAAACGGATTGAAACGTCAAAAATTCTTCTCTCAACTCCAGATGAACTCTTCAACTCGCAAACGGTTGAAAATAGAGTAATTCTGCGAAAGCCAGACGATTTAGAATGGTGAAATCAGTATACTCTGTGAATTTCAAATCGATCAATGGGGAAAAAAATCACTCGATAAATTGAAAAAAGTCCAAAGGGGTAGACCCCTAAAAATCACGAAAAATTCAAAATCATCAGACTCACTTGAAATCCGCAATAAATATTAAAAATTTCATGCTGATTCCGAATATATAGGATATGGGTATGTTCAGATACAAGGTTTAACATAAAAACGGATTGAAACGTCAAAAATTCTTCTCTCAACTCCAGATGAACTCTTCAACTCGCAAACGGTTGAAAATAGAGTAATTCTGCGAAAGCCAGTCGATTTAGAATGGTGAAATCAGTATACTCTGTGAATTTCAAATCGATCAATGGGAAAAAAAATCACTCGATAAATTGAAAAAAGTCCAAAGGGGTAGACCCCTAAAAATCACGAAAAATACAAAATCATCAGACTCACTTGAAATCCGCAATAAATATTAAAAATTTCATGCTGATTCCGAATATATAGGATATGGGTATGTTCAGATACAAGGTTTAACATAAAAACGGATTGAAACGTCAAAAATTCTTCTCTCAACTCCAGATGAACTCTTCAACTCGCAAACGGTTGAAAATAGAGTAATTCTGCGAAAGCCAGTCGATTTAGAATGGTGAAATCAGTATACTCTGTGAATTTCAAATCGATCAATGGGAAAAAAAATCACTCGATAAATTGAAAAAAGTCCAAAGGGGTAGACCCCTAAAAATCACGAAAAATACAAAATCATCGGACTCACTTGAAATCCGCAATAAATATTAAAAATTTCATGCTGATTCCGAATATATAGGATATGGGTATGTTCAGATACAAGGTTTAACATAAAAACGGATTGAAACGTCAAAAATTCTTCTCTCAACTCCAGATGAACTCTTCAACTCGCAAACGGTTGAAAATAGAGTAATTCTGCGAAAGCCAGTCGATTTAGAATGGTGAAATCAGTATACTCTGTGAATTTCAAATCGATCAATGGGAAAAAAATCACTCGATAAATTGATAAAAGTCCAAAGGGGTAGACCCCTAAAAATCACGAAAAATTCAAAATCATCAGACTCACTTGAAATCCGCAATAAATATTAAAAATTTCATGCTGATTCCGAATATATAGGATATGGGTATGTTCAGATACAAGGTTTAACATAAAAACGGATTGAAACGTCAAAAATTCTTCTCTCAACTCCAGATGAACTCTTCAACTCGCAAACGGTTGAAAATAGAGTAATTCTGCGAAAGCCAGTCGATTTAGAATGGTGAAATCAGTATACTCTGTGAATTTCAAATCGATCAATGGGAAAAAAAATCACTCGATAAATTGAAAAAAGTCCAAAGGGGTAGACCCCTAAAAATCACGAAAAATACAAAATCATCAGACTCACTTGAAATCCGCAATAAATATTAAAAATTTCATGCTGATTCCGAATATATAGGATATGGGTATGTTCAGATACAAGGTTTAACATAAAAACGGATTGAAACGTCAAAAATTCTTCTCTCAACTCCAGATGAACTCTTCAACTCGCAAACGGTTGAAAATAGAGTAATTCTGCGAAAGCCAGTCGATTTAGAATGGTGAAATCAGTATACTCTGTGAATTTCAAATCGATCAATGGGAAAAAAAATCACTCGATAAATTGAAAAAAGTCCAAAGGGGTAGACCCCTAAAAATCACGAAAAATACAAAATCATCGGACTCACTTGAAATCCGCAATAAATATTAAAAATTTCATGCTGATTCCGAATATATAGGATATGGGTATGTTCAGATACAAGGTTTAACATAAAAACGGATTGAAACGTCAAAAATTCTTCTCTCAACTCCAGATGAACTCTTCAACTCGCAAACGGTTGAAAATAGAGTAATTCTGCGAAAGCCAGTCGATTTAGAATGGTGAAATCAGTATACTCTGTGAATTTCAAATCGATCAATGGGAAAAAAATCACTCGATAAATTGAAAAAAGTCCAAAGGGGTAGACCCCTAAAAATCACGAAAAATACAAAATCATCAGACTCACTTGAAATCCGCAATAAATATTAAAAATTTCATGCTGATTCCGAATATATAGGATATGGGTATGTTCAGATACAAGGTTTAACATAAAAACGGATTGAAACGTCAAAAATTCTTCTCTCAACTCCAGATGAACTCTTCAACTCGCAAACGGTTGAAAATAGAGTAATTCTGCGAAAGCCAGTCGATTTAGAATGGTGAAATCAGTATACTCTGTGAATTTCAAATCGATCAATGGGAAAAAAAAATCACTCGATAAATTGAAAAAAGTCCAGAGGGGTAGACCCCTAAAAATCACGAAAAATACAAAATCATCGGACTCACTTGAAATCCGCAATAAATATTAAAAATTTCATGCTGATTCCGAATATATAGGATATGGGTATGTTCAGATACAAGGTTTAACATAAAACGGATTGAAACGTCAAAAATTCTTCTCTCAACTCCAGATGAACTCTTCAACTCGCAAACGGTTGAAAATAGAGTAATTCTGCGAAAGCCAGTCGATTTAGAATGGTGAAATCAGTATACTCTGTGAATTTCAAATCGATCAATGGGAAAAAAAATCACTCGATAAATTGAAAAAAGTCCAAAGGGGTAGACCCCTAAAAATCACGAAAAATACAAAATCATAGGACTCACTTGAAATCCGCAATAAATATTAAAAATTTCATGCTGATTCCGAATATATAGGATATGGGTATGTTCAGATACAAGGTTTAACATAAAACGGATTGAAACGTCAAAAATTCTTCTCTCAACTCCAGATGAACTCTTCAACTCGCAAACGGTTGAAAATAGAGTAATTCTGCGAAAGCTAGACGATTTAGAATGGTGAAATCAGTATACTCTGTGAATTTCAAATCGATCAATGGGAAAAAAATCACTCGATAAATTGAAAAAAGTCCAAAGGGGTGTAGACCCCTAAAAATCACGAAAAATACAAAATCATCAGATTCACTTGAAATCCGCACTATATAGTCAAAATATCATGCTGGTTCACAATGGTGAAGTCAGTATATTCTGCGAATTTCAAATTGAGCAGTGGGGAAAAAACTTACTCGATAAATTCCCACAAACGATTAAATTTTTGCAGTTTTATTTCAATTTTCAAATTTCATATTGAAAAACTAATTTTCAAAACTTTTTATTTTTCATTTTTCAAAATATTGGTGAGAAATGACCCATCTTGACTAAAGATGAACTTTTTAACTCGCGAACGGTAAATTATTTTGTGAATAAATCAAAAACCCCTAAAATACATGAAAAATACAAAATAATCGAATACACTTGAACTTTGCAACTATATACCTACGCAAAATTTCTTGCTGATTCCGAAAATATGATATTTATATGCTCAGATAGGTATATGCTTAGAAGAAAAAGAAAAGAAAAAGAGTCAAAAGCTTGCGATTTTTTTTTTAATTTTGATATTATCAGATAATTTTATTGGATGATTTTGGAATGTAAGAAATGAAATTCCAACCAAATGATGGATAATATTATGGCTTTATTGCAATCAGCACTTGCAATAATGTCTTCCTAGAGGAACATTGCACGAATGAAAGACAGATGTAATTCAATGTTTGTAGGGAGGAGTAGTTGTTTCCTGTCAGATATTTGACTAATTTTTTCCACTTTGTGGAAATGTGTGGAGAGAAGGGTATTTTCGACCGTTATGTAATAGTAATAATGAAATATGTATTTGAATATTTTATTCCCCATATTTTCAAGCGACAACTTGTCAAAAATGGAATGAAATAAGAATCATCGTGTACAAAAATTACCAAGGATATAACATATATTCCAAAACAAAATTTGATTATAAATTGATTATAAATTTAGATATAACATATATAATTCAACGGTCGTTAGGGGCAGTAGTTGTTTTCTGTTGGACCTTTTAATTTGAATGTGAACGAAAAGAAATGGTCAAACGATAATATTAGTGAGAAAAGTCTATTATCAATAAAACGGTTGCCTTTCTTAGCCGTAAACTTGTTCATACTCGACTTACGTTGCGTTGATTATGGCACACCGAGGGCATTATTCATGTGAAATGAACGAGAGAACGCTTTGAATGTTATTAAGAGACGCGAAGAGGGGAAACATTAACATACAATGGCGGTGGACACGACAAGGACTTACACATGCAATCTATTGTTTTTTGAATGGTTTGCTATGCTGCCGTTTGCTTTCTACTTCTGCCCACTTTTCACCGTCTTTGCTGTAACTCGAACAAGCTTAAGGAAAGTTGAAGTACCACTCGACAAGGCTGGCAAACAGTGTGATACGTAATGCGTGTGTAGTTGTTGTTCAAATTTGCCTCCTAACAGTTCCTATTTCAAAAAGCACGACTGGAAAGATTGAATCTCGCGATTTGTCATCTTGTAGCAAAAACTATTAATTTTTCAAATGCCGGTCCATAGAATTTACTCATATCGCTTTTTCTTCCAAAGAACCCGGCAGGGTTGCCAGTGAGTCACTATTGTCACTATTGGTCACTATTTTAAAATCGTGTCACTTTTCTCACTATTTTCGAAATTTGGTCACTATTGTCACTATTGTCACTAATTCAGAGCTCAGAAGTGGTTAGGTTAGAATAGAGGTGCTCTTTAGAATACCTTGCATCATGGAAATTTTTTTTCTTTTCCAAAACTTAACTTTGAATGCTGGGTAAAAATTTCAGTGAATTTTCAATTACAATGTTCAAAGTACAGATTACTTTAATCTTGATAAATATTCTCATCCTTTTATTGTAGTATTTGTCTTGTCCTTCATTTACTTCCCATATCCCAAACATTTCTCATTAAAGTACTGCAAATAAGCTTTGATGAAGGAAAATATGACCAGCTTTCATAAAAGTTCCTCAATTGGTTGGGAAAATGTCACTATTTAGACAAAAAAGTCAATATTATGTCACTATTTTTGGCCCTCTGAAGCGCTGGCAACCCTGAAGAACCGATATAGATTTGAATATACAGAGTGTTTCAAAATTCAGTATAGAGAGAGTATTCTTCAAGTCAAAATAAGACCTTTATTCTTATAAACATGTGTTTGCATACGATTTTTTTATTTTTTTTTTGTGTTGAAACACCAGTTAACACCTACTGTTTTCCTTAGAGATCCGGCATATTTTGGTGTTACTTCACGAGTTCGTTATCAAACAATTTTAATACACTTCATGTTGATGTCCGCCTGAACAAATAATACAGAAAAAATACGCGTGGTTATGAATTAAACAATGAACTGTGGCGTATGAAAGATGCACAGGGTTGCCATATATCACAATATAGCAGAATTGAAATAGGGGTGAGGAGTTATTACGACGCATTGAGAACGTATCAGTATAAAGTATAACTAACTTGCAGAACTCATGTGATTTCTTTCTCGATTGAATTCATTATAATATTATGATGACACAGTTACATAAAGGCTATTGTTCGAACGCACATTTTTAAGCAAAGTGGCAATCACAGATGAATTTATACCTATTTGACTTTGCGCTGATATGGTAAAAGTGACAGAAGGCCCAGATATTTCTTCAACATTAACTTCGAGGTGATCATACAAGATCGAAGCGAATGGACAAACGACAACATCAAGGGCAAACCTGGAGGGAGAATCTGGTATACAGACGGATCCAAAACCAAGGCAGGAACTGGTGCTGGAATATACAGTGAGGGGAGAAACTCCCAAATAAGTGCCTCGCTTGGATCAAACACCTCCGTGTTCCAGGCGGAGATGTAGGATATCTTGCAATGCGTGAGAGAGAACAATATGAGGGAAATGCGCAATGCACGTATGCACAGGTTGTCAGGCGTCACTAAAGGCTCTTATGAACCCAACAGTGACATACTGTGGCTGATGAATTAGCCAGAATGGGATATCTGAGGATACATTCGGAACTGGGTCAAACGAAAACAAAAAAGAGGTGGAATGAAGCCCCTCTCATGTACCAAGGAAAAACATTCATTAAAGAACCGTCAAAACACAAAACTGAGGAACTTGCTAAGTTAAGCAGGAATCAAATTAGGACTATAACGGGTCTTCTCACTGGTTACAGTCCAACGAGAGGACACCTGCACAAAATGGGGCTGTACAATGGAGAAACTTTCCTGCAGACAATGTGGCAAAGGGACAAATGGCCAAACACGTACTATCCGTTGCCAACCGTTGAATAACCTGTACTGACTTGGTACAGGGGATTAGAGAGGCTGAAGTGTAGCTGGCGACAAAAAAAAACTGGTTATCTTGGAGTGTAATGAAAGGAGATTCATTTTCCAGTGAATAAAGATTGGAATCTGTGGAAACACAGACGACGCTGTTTTGTGTAAAGAACACTAATTTGGTTTCCATCGCACGCAAAGCTACTATTCAAACGAGATGACGGTCTAGTTTTTTTCCCACTCCTCAGCCAACTCATGGCTATCACATAAAATATTAATAATAATTGAAACATGAATAAGTAATTGGTCGAAGTCGTTAAGCATGCCATGAAAAATGGGATAATTACAGTTTCAACATCGGAATGTTCCACCTGATTAATGCCCAGTCGACGTAAATCATCGATGTGGGAAAAACCTCTCTTTGAATTATTCAGATAGTCGGCGCGCTGCGAAAAAACTCGTTACTTAATGCGGGCTCTCATCGAAATTAACATTTTCGAGAGTGGTATTGTTGCTTTGGTGCTTTTTGTAGCGGCGAGATGGTCGGAACGCTTCACGGCATGCCGAGTTGTGTAAAAGCGGCTGAACAACTGGGTTAACAAGGAAACTGCAGAAACGCTTTACACTGTTGTTAAACTCTTACGCTTGAGATGGCATTAGTCCGTGGGCAGACTACTACAGCTAATTGATTATAATAATAGTAAATCTTTATTAAATCCTTTCAGATCAAAATATGATATAGGATACGACGGATACGTCAACGAAAGCAGATAAAATCATTCAATAATAAAATAAAGTGTGTGTATAGGCAAAGTATCCACAGTAATAACGATCACATTTCACGAAACATCGTAAAAAACCGAAAAAAATTCTATTTTAAAAAAGCTATCAAGTGTATGGAACACCTGATAGCTTAAAAAGACAGAATTAGATAGGCATCACCTACCAAGTAATTATAAGAGGAAACAGATGGACAATTCCCCTGTCTGGGTGTCTTGTTCATCAGAAATCCAGACAATATTGAATCCTTTTTTTTTTGCATCGATTGCTTAGATCATTAGCCACTATGTGTTCTGGGTAGGCTGTGTTACTAATCCATAGGCCACTTCAGAAGCAGCACTGTTAATTTGAACGCAACAGTGAATCGTGCAGGACTCTCCATAGTCAAGCCACGAGATTTCAAAAATTTAATTGGTGAAATTAAATCGAAAAAATCCCAGCTCCGACTGCGGCTTGAACTCGGGACCTTTAGCACCAAACTCGGACGCCATACCACTTGCGCCACGCCCTGACTATAATATTTACTTGGTAACATTTTAGCGGCGGTGTTCCAAATTGTTTTAACTGCCGCTTCTTGGGAGTCTTCTTCGTTATTTTTTCGCATATTAAATGCCGAATCTTGCAATATTACATTCAGTATCTCGATGGAAGTATCTGGCTCAAATTTATATATTTTTGCATCGCAAAACGTAGAAAATTGACGCCATATTGGTGATTGCGTCCCAACTGTATTAGTAGGCATTATTAATTTGACAAATTTCGGCGTTAGTAGACTTACCAAATCAACTCTAGTGCTTAGAAATTCAATGAGTTGTTGACAAACATGTCAAACTATTTATTTTGGTAACCAACACCGCGATAATTGATAAACAAATGAATAAGTGAAAAAACCACTAGTGCATTTGTCGCTGTAGAATTTGCAGATAACTTTTGCCGCTGCCAAAGTGACAATTGCACTGTGGCATATGCGATTTTCCATGCAAGAGCTGAATTGTCACCATCAGTTTCGTCTTTCACACCATTATCAAGCGCGCATCCCTCCAAGTTGATAAGTAAGGATATTATATTCCCAAACAGACTCTAACTAATGCAACTGTGCCCATCTTTGAGATTAAATGTTCATCGACCACTTCATGGACTCGTTACCTGTGCGTCCGCCAGTGCCTGAAGATGGATTCGTATCTTGGCGGCGCTGTAAACATAACAGGTTATGTTATGCATGGCAAGGTGCCCCCGAGCAGAGATGACAATCGCTACATGGTAATTATGGACACAATCAACCACTTGCCTGCTCACTAATAGCCTATCAACATTGCTGAGATCATTAACAATAGAATATTCTATAATTATTGCAAACACAATGTCTCTCAGTTGACGTCGCGTCGAATGAAGATGTTAGATTGATGACTCGATATTATATTTGCGAGATGCATGACGTTGGCAATTGGCAGTGGCTCGGGATCCAAAGCCGAATGATAGAACACTCCAAGGTTTCCGTAGTAAACTGAAATTTCTTGACAGGAAAAAAGTTACAGCAACTTTTCGAAAATGTACAATTTCGCAAACCATCTATCTAGGTTGAAAACTGGATTCTCCTTTTGAAAGTGTCCAATTTGGCCCACTCTGTTCAGCATTCGAGCTATTCGAGGAGAAAATGTAATGCTCTCTCAATATTTAGCACGCTACTGTAGGCACTCATTGAAACACCCAAAATAAATTAGTTCCGATACTTATTGTATATTAATAGTTGTTAGATTTTCTTCAATTCTGACTATTTTAAATTCCATGAAAAAAATCTATGAGCTTCGAATCGGGAGATCTGGGAGGCAAAGCCAGCAGACTTTTAATTGACAATACAAATCATATGGAAGAATGCATTGTTTTAAAATGGCTTCATCGAGAAATTTCCTGGGATTCTAGACACAACCCACCGGAAAAATCGGTTACAAGATCGTACACTGAGCAAGGAATGGCTTCTGGAAAAAAATCTACCCGCCTTGGGATGAATTTTTAACCTTTATTAAGAAAAGCAAACACGTGAACTGTAAATTCATAGACGAAAATAATAATAACGTAAGAGGATACTCGAAATCACTTAGGGTTATGCCGAGAGAAATACTGCAAGGAGAAAAACGGTGTGAGATATTTTCAACTTTGTTCGACCCGGGAGAGAATAGCCGAGATAAGAACACATGCTCTAGGATCGAGGTGGTGTTTTGTTTGTTCTCGTACGGTTTAATAGACAGGGTCGGATCAGAAGTGCCGCGATGACGAACATAAGAATGAATAAAAGAAAAAATTTTATGTATTGTTTCAATATCGAAAGTGGTCCTTTGATAGCATTTAAGGAATTTATTAGGGTAGGAGAATGAAAAAAAAAAAACGTTTAATAAAATATCAAGTATATTAGTAAGTTATGTAATGAAAATATGATTGTGGTATATTGTTGAAAAGATAAATTTATATTGTAGTCATTTTCAAAAAAAAGTTGAAAATAAAACAATTGAGTCAAAACAAAAAGTGTCAAATTTGGTTTGATACTGAATTGTGACATATTATTTGGTACATCTGAACGAAATATCAACTAAGATAAAGGTGGTGAAAAGATCCCGAGTCAAAGGAGGTAACTCTTTGCCGAGCAGCAATTATATCACCTTGCGTTCCAAATACACAAATGGCATTATTTAACCGATGACAATCTGATATTATTATCAAGGTACTTAGGCAATCCGTTAGTGTTTGGTGCGGTTTGATTTGTGAACGTTTTTGGATACTATAATCTTTTATATTGTATTGACTGGTCAGGTTTATTTGAATTTTCTGAAAGCAGAAATTGAAGAACGTATTGGCGCTTCACCTCTAGCCATATCAAGATTAATTTGGCAACAACAGGATAAGGCACCGACACATCGTGTTGTCCCAGTTAAAAGGTTCTTGGAAATATCCACAAATGATTAAAAAATCTGGTTCTATTAGATGGCCTCCTATGGGGTAACGTTAAAAAAATATTGCTCGTTCTAGTCGATCTAAAGAATTAGAAATGCCATTCGACAGGTGCAAAACAACAGAGACACTTTGTTAAAAATTAGAGGACATACAGAAAAAGTATATATATATTATTACTATAAAAACCATGACAATTCTTGGAAACAAAATAATAAACGCGGGTTTCTTGATGTTCTAGAAAAATCACAATTTCAATCATATTTATACCAGTTTACGCAAAAATAATGAAAAAAAAGGACAAGTGTATTTTCGTAATCAGAAAAAAGAAGTATTTTAAAATATTTGATGATTTTACAGCTTTATAAATTGTTTAAAATTGATTTTTCCGTTAACCAGCTGTCATCGCCCTACGAACGACAGCCCTCAGAAGTCGAAACTTGTGCGAGCTAAGGATTAACGGGGTCTTACCTTTTAACGTGCGATTCCTAGCACGAGACCAGTGACCATGCGGGGAATCGAACCCACGTCCCTCTGACTGATGTAATAGCGCTCTACCATCATGACCACTGCGGCCCATAAAGGTGGGACAAATTGAAATGACAGCACTGTTTATACATTTATTGACAGAACATATTATCCAATTACATTTGGGCCTTTCAATAGGATTCAAGATTGGTATAGACCATTTTCACTATTGAATTTAGCAAATTACAAAAAATAAAACTACAAAAACAAAACGTGGAAAATACTTATGATTACATTGATAATAGGGAAACTTTTAGCACTCATTCTTCGAAAATTGAACAGTAAATCACTAGTTTGAATAAAGATTCATTCAAATGAGGAATGCAAAAAAATAAACTGGTGAATAAAATTATACCTTATAAGGAAAGAAAATAATATACAGTTCAATAGCGACCTCTTCATAATGTCTTCAGCCACTTCACGTAATCAAAAATTATAACGCGCCTATTGGTATTGCAAGACTTCGAAGAACCGGCGAACAGAAAATATTGACCCTCTGCGAATCTATCCTGTACGCCACTGTTATTTATTCGATCTGATACTTGAAATATTTATTGTCGTAACCCCAGGCAGGCAACCCATGTTGAGATATTGCAAATTAAATTATTTCAAACGTTGCAGCTCTTTTATTTTCACAGACTATCGAAGCAAATATGCATATTTTGTGAACTTTTCTTTATTTGTTTTTATGTCGTATACTCCAACAACTGACAAATGATAGTGCTTCAGAAAGGACCTGTCTCTGTGATAAATGGATTTGATACTGGGAGTTGCATACAGACGAATCTAGACAGTGGGTATAAATTGTAAAAGAAAACACATCCACATTTTATCTGACAGCCAGAGCGCAGTGAAAGCTCTGGATTCCGTGCAGATTAAGTCAGAGTAGGTTTGGAATGCCTTCAGAGCCTCAGTGTTCTGGCAAAACACAACAAGGTAACACTTGTGAGGGTGCCTGGACATAGGGTAATGAAGAAGCAGACCAACTTGCAAGACGTGCATCTGAATTACCATGCACAGGTCCAGAACCGGTGTTTGGAATTAGCAGACATTCTTAACCTAAACAGATCTAAGATACGCACCATCACCAGCTTACTTACCGGATATTGAGGCCTTAGGAAACACCTGTACACTATGGAAATAAACAGAGAAACCGTAGAGTTCAGACTTTGTGGTGACGAGGAGGAAGCAGCCTCTCACATCATCTTCGAATGCTACAACAGGCGCTACAGAATATTCGGACAGACCAACCTAGAAACAGGCATGAACCCGAAACACCTAGTGAATAAACTATTGAACCTGGTTAAAGACCCAGGCCCATTTAACTAGAAACCACTGACGACAGAATGATATGGTATTGAAACTGCGTTCGATGAATCTAAAGCAGGTAAGTAGTGGAATTTGATTCCGTTGCGAATTACTGTAAAGTGAAACAAAATGTGGTAAAAAATATGCCAACTTATAATGCTGACCAGGCAACTGGCTTTTTTTGTAAGCTAACCAATCTAGTGAGGCCCAATTCGTATACTCGTATATAATTGTTGAAAAAAATGCTGCTCTTGTGAGTAACTCTCAGACTAACTAAAGACAAGGTTGATGAATGTTCTGCATATTTTTAGACTCGACAAACAAACTGATTCGGTTTATGTTGAGACTCGTATTGAGGACTTTATATTTTGATAATTTGTGTGAAATATACACATTGACTATACGTGGAGGAGCAATAAACTGAACAAACATTTGTTACAAATATTAACGCTGGTAAACAAAAAAATCAAATATTTGCTGTGTGTCGTAATGTTTGACGGGTGTCCCAGTTTTTATTGCATAAAAAATGCAATTGTGATGTCAGATTGAATTTACACCCATTTTATGGTTTTTGTAGGTACGCGATGATATTTATTTCAATCTGGTGGATTTTTGGTGCTCGTGGAAATATACCGAGGATCTATACATAAACGCACATCTACAGCAGCAATATGGTAAAATTAACGCATAAGACCTACAGGAGTATTTTCATTCCATGGCAATATTATTTTGGTAACTTCAGACAAATTTAACGAAACTGAACTGGATATACGTGTAGTTTCTTCCTAATTCCATCGCGGGCATCTCGGGCTGGTTTAAATACTATATTGTTAACCGTGTCAATCATAATATTATAGTCATTATAGTACTTTTGGTGCAAAAGTTTGCACGAAACGTTCCACATTGTCATTTCAATGTATTGATGCATATTTCAACTGTTTCTTTCCAGCCTGTTGAAACCCGCCAACTCCATCATCGTTAAGCCTCTTCGAATTCCTTTCGGAATGCAGTCGGCCATAGCGCAGCATGCAATATACATACGGATTAGCACACAAGTCCTGAACAGGCAATCTTATTAAAATGTCATTACGCTAATGAACAGGTTGGTTTATGATGGAGTGGCTAAGTTCTAATACGGATCCAGCGTAGATTATAGTTCATCGGAAATTAATCTCTCGCTAGTTGTCCGACGAAGTGCAAAACAGACATTAATGGACGCATTCTGTTACTGTTACAAGCGATACATCCCGAATAGTTCGGTGAAAATGAGAACGAAATGTGCGTGTACGGGAAAATGAACGACGAATTTGAGTTCTACGAAGGAATAAAGGTCTGGGTATCAGTTTATGTTTGGTGCCTTTCAGATTACGTAAGATAATCGATATTTATTTGTTTTTCTTGCGGTAAGAACAAAAAAGGCGATCGAAAGATTCGGGTAAAATCAAAAATTCTAAAAGACAAAAACATTATACTTTTAACACGATCCTAACTGCAGTCGTTTACTCTTTTGGGTCAGAGAGCAATGATATGGTAGATTTTCATCACAAATTGCCTGAACATTGATTGGAAAATTACTGTTTTGACTCCTTTATACGATGTACACTATAAATGATATACGTTCATTATATACGGTATATTATACGTATACTGTATACAGTATATTATACGTATATTGTCTACGGTATATTTATTATACGTATATTATACAGTACTCCTCACAGCGCACGGAACATAGATAGAATTAGGGCAATAGGCGAGGACACGAAAAAATATTTTTGCTCCAAATGTGTTTTAAAATACATAATACATATATAAATGTACACAGAAAATATTTTTTGAGTCAAATTTCAATTACAGATGGTCTAATTTCTTTCTGAAAAGTATCAAATTTTGAAGGTTCTAATTTTGGCGCTCTTAGTGACCTACGTGCCCGAGCAGCCAATAGGCGTAATCGGGTTGATTCTGACGTTTAACGGCAACGTTGCCAAGCTTCTAAAACGATAAACCAGAGAACATAACACCGTAGAGAAGTGACACCAGACACTATTCTCAATGTCAAACGACGATGAAAAATTTGAAAGGTGTGAAAACCACCCTGAAAACTTGGATCTGTTATAAAACAATATGTTTGAATATAAACAAAGAACTGGACAGTTTTAATATTGTGAATTATTGTGGTCCATAAAAATGATGTTCGAGAGGGGAAGCTGGTCATTTATTTTTGTTTTGCCTCAAAGGTATTTCAGAGTTTCAATACTTTTTTCCGGTTTATAGATACTAGTTGAGTTAATGACTATAAACCATAAACCTGGTTATTTACGAACGCGATTCCTTGTAAAAAGTCACCATTATGTCATTAGAATCACAGAATTATGTCACCTCTTTTTCTGAATTTGATAACTTTCTACCCAAAGTAAAAGAGGGATTATTATATTCATTATTTCATTTGATTTTGTTAGTGTTCGTGGTTTTGTTGTATCTGGTGTGTGACTGCGAGATTATTTGTAAATCGAAAGTGTTATCCTGAATACCACTTTGCCCTCGGCTTCGCCCGAGTTTTCGGATCACTAGGAATAGAAATAAAAACTGTATTGCAAATTTCACTATTTTTCAAACACTTGAATCTGAAACAAACTTTTAGAGGCATTCTGAAAAATCTAATACAAATAAGATCAATTTCATAATATAAGATATACAACCACAGAATAAATATAACTCAAACTGAAGAAAAACAGAAAAAGGACCACCCTTATCTTACGATACCAATTTGAGCATGCGTATTGCTGCATTACTTGTCCATGACCACAGATCTCAAAATTTCTTCGTCTCAACATTTGTGTTTTGTGGACCTAACATTATTATGGCAACGTTGCTAAATTAATTAACGCTGTCAACTGTGGGATTGGTTGCTCGGGGTAGTACGTCACAATGGCGCTAATAAGAAGCCATTTGAATTTATGAACCTTAAATATATTTTTTTCAAGTTTCAGACAACTCGCAAAAAACAAGAACATTGTCAGTAGAGTATTCATACGCCGTAGAATCCATTGAACATATTTTGAAAATTTCGTGTCCTCGCCTATTGATAATTGTCCGACCATGAGACCACGGTGGCAAACAACATTGACATATTTATTTTGGAAATTAGATGCTGTGCGAGAAGTGTGTGGGTTACAAGCATAAAGAGTTGTAGACTTTTGAATAGTAATTCATAATTTGCAATATCGGTGATGGTTTTTTTTATTGAACCGTAAAACAGTCAACTCAACTATTTGTTCATTTCATACTTACCTATCGATATTAATTGGGAGGGGGCTGGGCAACAGTTAATTGGTCCTATTCTCTTCTATGTTCCCTCATCTCATGGATATATAATTTTGGTGTGTATAAAATGTTAATATGCAACTTTGCATTTGTTGATCAATGACCAATTCGACAAAGCGTTGATACATGTATTTCGGACTGCCCCCGAAGCTCGTTGGTACGCATCAGTCGTGATTATGATAGTAACTGATTATTTGCACTCATCGACATGTTCCTCTTGGTAGTAGACTTTAAAAAGTTGTGTGGATCATCTTCGAAGTCAGAGACATCCTTTTTCCTTCAATAATATTTTATACGCACAGACACGTTTTGATTTGATTTCATAATTAGGTACTAGTAGAATTCATTTATTCTTCTGATAATGAAGACTAGTAATATTGTATACATCTTTCATATATGCATCTACCTTCATTGCATCAAAGCTCACACCTTCCTCACCTTGTATAAACTGATAACAGCAAGAACTAATAACGTCTGCGGTTTTTATTGGAAACTCTGAATTGATTCAGATTACTTGGCTGTATTATCATCTGTCAGTTTCTGATTGTTGAGTTCGAATTGGTGTGACACCGGAACTTGAGTGGCTTTTATGCAACCGATATTTTACGTACAATAGTCATCATCATAAGTGAAAGTGGCATAAAATTAATGTGCCATCAAGCCGTTGATTGGTATATCTATGCAACCCAATCTCGTATATAACGCCACGTTAAATATTTAAAGTGACATCGAATACTTGATGGGCTTTTATGCAATCGACTCTAAGGCTTCATAATCTTGTGTTGACAAACCCTTTTGAAAGCTGAATCCCAAAGAGAATTTCAATTGTTTGGACACTGTACTTACTCTACTTTGCTAGGATTTGTCAGAGAGTTTTACATAAAAAATGCATCTTTCTACTTGGATACCAAATTTTGATGTAAATCTTCACCATTCCATCGTATTTCTGATAATAAATTCCATTATTATCATCATATTTTGTAGCAGTATCAACGAACGAAATAATCCATCGAATGCATATTCAATTTGAAAATTCAACCGTTCGCATGGCAACAAATTAATTTTTCCGATCAAATATATATTTCACACCGATCTATTGTACAATCCATACGGAATTATGCAGCATGTTCATCTACAATATGTAAATTGGTTTATACACAACAAAGTGCAATGCACTGTCGATTTTCAAACAATGAATATTGAATGATTTCATTTTAATGCGTTTATTTCATTGCATTCATTAACAAAATGTATCTCTCCCATCGAATAATATGTTCTCATTATAGCGCCTGTACACATTTCAATAAATATCGGCAAATGCAATTCCATATTATATTAACCGAATTTTCATTAGCGTTTCATGGAAACAAGTTCGCTGGTTTATAATTCGGCTTTTAACGGATACTTATATTCTGATGTTTGAATTAATCATTATTCCAGAAGTTATACAGGGTGTTTCTAAATGATATGCGAATATATAAGTGTGTGGTTCATTTCGATCTAGTTCTCTTAGACTTCAGCAAAACTTTTGAAAAAATTGAGCCAATCACCGCGGATCGCTTTCAAACTTTACAGGTGCGTTCGCACACGTTAGATCAGTACCCTATTAAATTTTGTGTAGGTGTTGGTAATCACCCTGTATATTATGATTGCGTAAAAACTAAGGAGTTCCTCAAGGAAGCGTTTCAATAACACCTTTTTTCATTATACGTTCTCTCTTTGACCAATACTTTTTGCAAATGATTTACACTCAACATAAAATTCAGTGTTACGCCACCAAAACTCAATCCATGAAAATTAGCACAAATAAGTCATCGTTTCAAATACATCGCTATAGCAATGAAATTTCAATTGATGACAATATAATCAGCTACTGCAAAAGTGTGAGTAACCTCAAGAAAATTTGAGCAAGAAGTTTTATTACAAAGTGCTGGTATTAATCACATTTTTTTTAAACAATTGGAGAAATTTTGATCATAATAGTCAGTGCTGGCATCACCTTAATTTCCTATCAAACAACGTTGACACTGGTATATTTCAAGGGTACAAAATTGTGAACACGCAAGAAGTGGCATGCTTACATGACTTTGAAACTCTGGCGGTGAAATTCGGCATTGTTAAGCAAATTCAAAATTTTTCACATGTCATACATATTTTGTTCACAACAGATTTTTTCACTTCCCAGAAATTATTATAATCACCTGTTTGTGTCTTTTCAGTTTCCTCACATACGATACTCCTCAAGCTGTTGTTTTTTATAAATTTTCGTATAAAATGAGTTGTTATTTCTTCGAGCATATCACAAGTAAGCCTCAACCATTGGTTGAGCGACCTATTAATATAAATCATCACTTTTTGTGAAATGTTATCGTTGAAAAATTACCATATGGACATTAATAAACAGCTCCTTCATACCAATATTCATTTACCTTTACTATTTTCTATTGCATCCAACGATTTTTTCGACGACTCTCCTCCTTAGAAGACACCATTTCATGTATATTTTTCAACGGTAAATACAATCTTCTACAAAGCAAACTACTTTTAAATCTAATATTTAAACTGGAAAGACTGAATATTATTTGTAAGGAAACGATATGCAGCGCTTATGTACACACCTGAACGGACAAAAACAAATATTTGCAAAACGCAAATATAAGTTGTGACGTAACATCCGGCAGCTATTCATTTTTACCTATTCAAATATATCACGTGCGAGGGGAAATCGTAGAACCGTATGAATAGGTGCATACAGTTTTCAGTTTGTTTTGATTTTTAGGGGTACGACGAGTCAGAGTTGAATCAGTTTAAATCTTGTCTGGAACGAGCAGGTGTAGGTATAGCCTAGTTGAAAATAAAGCTTTTATTTTGGCCTGTAGCTCATCCTCCTCTTTAGATTCAACTCCTTTACGATTGATTTTCAAGCATCACTATTACTAACTCAATCTCAGGCTTACTGATAGTGTGTTCATGTGACTATCTCTTTGACAAGGAATTTGGTTAATAATTATTAGCAGCAGGGAATACAAATGGTTTTGTATTAGCTTATATTGTTGATATAGCATTCAATGAAGATAAAATTTTAATTTATTCAGCTCTATAGTTCAGGTTCCTCCTTAGGCTCAACATCTCTACGATAGATTCTCAAACTATCATTAATTCCATTTCAGTACGCTGGCTAATAGTTTTTTGAAGTACTACATCTCTGACAAGTGATTTGGTCAACAATTGTCAGCATTGGGGAAAGCATGAGGTTTTCATTGAGCTCATGTTGTTGATATAGCATTCATTGAAGACAAAACTTTAATTTAGCTGTATAATTCAGTTTCCTCCTTAGGCTCAACATCTCTACGATCAATTCTTGAGCATTACTATCACTAGTTCAATTCCAGTACGCTGACTGATAGTTCTTTAAAGTACTACATCTCTGACAAGTGATTTGGTCAACAATTGTCAGCATTGGGGAAAGCATGAGGTTTTCATTGAGCTCATGTTGTTGATATAGCATTCATTGAAGACAAAACTTTAATTTAGCTGTATAATTCAGCTTCCTCCTCAGGCTCAACATGTCTACGATCAATTCTTGAGCATTACTATCACTAGTTCAATTCCAGTACGCTGACTGATAGTTCTTTAAAGTACTACATCTCTGACAAGTGATTTGGTCAACAATTGTCAGCATTGGGGAAAGCATGAGGTTTTCATTGAGCTCATGTTGTTGATATAGCATTCATTGAAGACAAAACTTTAATTTAGCTGTATAATTCAGTTTCCTCCTTAGGCTCAACATCTCTACGATCAATTCTTGAGCATTACTATCACTAGTTCAATTCCAGTACGCTGACTGATAGTTCTTTAAAGTACTACATCTCTGACAAGTGATTTGGTCAACAATTGTCAGCATTGGGGAAAGCATGAGGTTTTCATTGAGCTCATGTTGTTGATATAGCATTCATTGAAGACAAAACTTTAATTTAGCTGTATAATTCAGCTTCCTCCTCAGGCTCAACATGTCTACGATCAATTCTTGAGCATTACTATCACTAGTTCAATTCCAGTACGCTGACTGATAGTTCTTTAAAGTACTACATCTCTGACAAGTGATTTGGTCAACAATTGTCAGCATTGGGGAAAGCATGAGGTTTTCATTGAGCTCATGTTGTTGATATAGCATTCATTGAAGACAAAACTTTAATTTAGCTGTATAATTCAGTTTCCTCCTTAGGCTCAACATCTCTACGATCAATTCTTGAGCATTACTATCACTAGTTCAATTCCAGTACGCTGACTGATAGTTCTTTAAAGTACTACATCTCTGACAAGTGATTTGGTCAACAATTGTCAGCATTGGGGAAAGCATGAGGTTTTCATTGAGCTCATGTTGTTGATATAGCATTCATTGAAGACAAAACTTTAATTTAGCTGTATAATTCAGTTTCCTCCTTAGGCTCAACATCTCTACGATCAATTCTTGAGCATTACTATCACTAGTTCAATTCCAGTACGCTGACTGATAGTTCTTTAAAGTACTACATCTCTGACAAGTGATTTGGTCAACAATTGTCAGCATTGGGGAAAGCATGAGGTTTTCATTGAGCTCATGTTGTTGATATAGCATTCATTGAAGACAAAACTTTAATTTAGCTGTATAATTCAGCTTCCTCCTCAGGCTCAACATGTCTACGATCAATTCTTGAGCATTACTATCACTAGTTCAATTCCAGTACGCTGACTGATAGTTCTTTAAAGTACTACATCTCTGACAAGTGATTTGGTCAACAATTGTCAGCATTGGGGAAAGCATGAGGTTTTCATTGAGCTCATGTTGTTGATATAGCATTCATTGAAGACAAAACTTTAATTTAGCTGTATAATTCAGTTTCCTCCTTAGGCTCAACATCTCTACGATCAATTCTTGAGCATTACTATCACTAGTTCAATTCCAGTACGCTGACTGATAGTTCTTTAAAGTACTACATCTCTGACAAGTGATTTGGTCAACAATTGTCAGCATTGGGGAAAGCATGAGGTTTTCATTGAGCTCATGTTGTTGATATAGCATTCATTGAAGACAAAACTTTAATTTAGCTGTATAATTCAGTTTCCTCCTTAGGCTCAACATCTCTACGATCAATTCTTGAGCATTACTATCACTAGTTCAATTCCAGTACGCTGACTGATAGTTCTTTAAAGTACTACATCTCTGACAAGTGATTTGGTCAACAATTGTCAGCATTGGGGAAAGCATGAGGTTTTCATTGAGCTCATGTTGTTGATATAGCATTCATTGAAGACAAAACTTTAATTTAGCTGTATAATTCAGTTTCCTCCTTAGGCTCAACATCTCTACGATCAATTCTTGAGCATTACTATCACTAGTTCAATTCCAGTACGCTGACTGATAGTTCTTTAAAGTACTACATCTCTGACAAGTGATTTGGTCAACAATTGTCAGCATTGGGGAAAGCATGAGGTTTTCATTGAGCTCATGTTGTTGATATAGCATTCATTGAAGACAAAACTTTAATTTAGCTGTATAATTCAGCTTCCTCCTCAGGCTCAACATGTCTACGATCAATTCTTGAGCATTACTATCACTAGTTCAATTCCAGTACGCTGACTGATAGTTCTTTAAAGTACTACATCTCTGACAAGTGATTTGGTCAACAATTGTCAGCATTGGGGAAAGCATGAGGTTTTCATTGAGCTCATGTTGTTGATATAGCATTCATTGAAGACAAAACTTTAATTTAGCTGTATAATTCAGCTTCCTCCTCAGGCTCAACATGTCTACGATCAATTCTTGAGCATTACTATCACTAGTTCAATTCCAGTACGCTGACTGATAGTTCTTTAAAGTACTACATCTCTGACAAGTAATTTGGTCGACAATTGTCAGCATTGGGGAAAGCATGAGGTTTTCATTGAGCTCATGTTGTTGATATAGCATTCATTGAAGACAAAACTTTAATTTAGCTGTATAATTCAGTTTCCTCCTTAGGCTCAACATCTCTACGATCAATTCTTGAGCATTACTATCACTAGTTCAATTCCAGTACGCTGACTGATAGTTCTTTAAAGTACTACATCTCTGACAAGTAATTTGGTCGACAATTGTCAGCATTGGGGAAAGCATGAGTTTTCATTGAGCTCATGTTGTTGATATAGCATTCATTGAAGACAAAACTTTAATTTAGCTGTATAATTCAGTTTCCTCCTTAGGCTCAACATCTCTACGATCAATTCTTGAGCATTACCATCACTAGTTCAATTCCAGTACGCTGACTGATAGTTTTTTAAAGTACTACATCTCTGACAAGTAATTTGGTCAACAATTGTCAGCATCAGGGAAAGCATAAGATTTTAATTTAGCTTATGCTGTTGATATAGCATTCAATGAAGATGAAACTTTTATTTATTTTGAACTACGTTCACTGACAAGTGATTTGGTCAATGGTCAGCATCTGGAAAGACGAAAGATTTTGATATAGCTTCTGTTATTGATATAGCACCCCAATATTTTTAAGTGTGAGCACTAGGAGTGATCAAGTTGTCAAAGAGAACACGTCTCATCATCAGAGACCAGACAGTATCAGTACGTAACAATCATCATGAGAAGCAGTGTAGATAGAAATCAAGGAGTCAGTCCATTAGACATTCTATCGATTTCAATTCTGAACAGGTGTTCCATGCATTACCGACGTGTTTTTTGTTGAATAAATTATTATGCCTTTCGAACCGTTTCTGATAATTACGTCCCTTGTAGGAAATCCACGTACGCGTTTTGTTAAGATAATGAGTTATGGACTTGTAATTTGAGTTTACACACTCGGGAAATAAATTGAAAAACTCGTTTACATGAAAGTTAATCAGTGAGAACGACACACAGATGTGAATTCAGTTCGCTGTGCAAGGTTGATTTGGGAAGGAGGCGTTTGAAATTCGCTTGAAGTGTGTCAATCGATGCTTCAGCTTGAGCTGAAGGATGCTGTCATCAGCAGAAAAAGTGTGTCTGTCACCTTTCTACGGTGATCTAACGATTCATCCGAATCTTGAGTTACAGAGTGATTCTTGATGAATGCCATAGGCAAAATAACCCGAATTGAAATCGAAAAAATTTGATACAGTAGGTTATTGACAGTGATACACCCATGTTAATCCCCTGTTCTCTCGACTCCAACGGGATTTTTATTTATCATCCTCAGAACACCTAGTATTTTTTTCAAATTCAATTCTGGATATATGTAGTATTTTATATAAATAAATTTTACCGTTTCTGAAATGTTCTTTTCGAAAATATTTACCAACATAATGATTTTTTAATGCAGAAGTATGAGTACTGGCAAATAAGAACAATGAATAAGGAAAAATCACAAAATCTTTTACTTTCTAGTCTCTACACTGAGAATATTTCAATTGAGGTTGAAATTAGTAGTCCATTCAGCCGTTTAAAAATAGATAACAAATGACTGATGACAGACGATACATGATAGGTGACGGATGACAGGTGACAAGGGTGAGGCGCAATCTGACAGTGTGAAGGGTGACGGGACTATAACACTATAGCTGGTGAATTTGCTATTCTGTTGACTCGATTGTTGGTAAGATTCAGTTTCCTTTCGATAGATAAATTTTTTATTGGATGGTTTTCTTCGTCATCACTGCTGATATTAATTCAGTTATTGTGCAACAAAAATATATCTAAGAAATTGTGTCCACTCGTGCTATAACTGTTGATAAAACTGACCCGACAAAAATTATTCGTCGAGTGAGTTTACACGAAACTTTCATTTCAACAAAAACGCGTAAGCGTATTAAGTTTATCCGACACTACTGCACTTTTAATAGGATAGAAAAAAAAAGAAGGCGAGCCGAGAAATGCGGCCCGCAGAAGCCATAAATCATCACGAATAGGATCATTAAAACCGTGAAAAATAATTAATTAGATGAATACGGATGTGGCAGTCATTAAGTTCACTTTATACTGACTGCCTGGTGCTCTGATATTAATTTATTGGTCTTTTTGTGAAACAAAGTTTGCTCGCGCAGTATCGCCTTGCATTCACAATTAGGCAGTTTCATAGCGACAGTGAGAAAAATATAGTACACATGTTTCGCACGGAAAATAGTATACAGTACGCACATAAAGTATGGAAGAAATTATTTCTGATAAGTCGATCTTCTTTTCTGAGGAGTTAGTTTTTGATCCACACCCAAAATATGTTAACAATAATGTTTGAGTAATAGATAGAGCAATTCTTATTTCAGTAAGATGTCTATCCTTATGATCTGAGACTACCTATAATTATGTTTTGTGCAGTTGACAGGTGACATCTTGTTCTGTGGTCAAAGTGGCGTCCAAAACAATAAATGATATGTCGCACATCATTTAGTTGTAAAAACTATCACTTCATGCTTTTTGAAGCATTTCAATAACTCCGTAGTCTGCCAAGTCAACAAAATATATATATTTCAGTAAAAATTACATTGGTGATATTTTTCAATGGGACGCCATTGTATAATAGAAGTGGTCGAATGTGACGCGTTTGAATATTTTGATAAAGACACTGAAAAGTGACAAATGTGAGAAATTACATATGATAACTGACGGTTGAAAGGTGACAAGTGACATATTACAGTGGATGGAGGGGTATCACGTGGCAGCTTGGCTTGCCCTGATTGGTTCATGATGGGATGAGGCGGATATTTAAGTGGGATTGAGGTGTTTTCGGGAAACGCAAAAACAAGCGAGTCAATTTTTATATATCAAACACAAAAACAGTTTCAAATACTTAAATGAAACGAATAATTTCGTTGAAGTCGAAATACTTCTCTCTCCATATATTTCCACTACTACTTTTTTCTCAATGGACATGCAAACGGTATTCATCTTTCACCATTCGAGATTGCAAATCTCCATCGAACCGTAACAAACACATTAACAAATATGTAAACAATTCAATTAATTTATAACGAAATGTAATTGCTTTCAGACAATTTAATGAGTTTTAATTACCAGTTAGCATCGTCAATTATAGGTTACCTTGACGAGTTGCATTTTAATGAGCGACATTATCGCATTGGCTCGTTTTGACGGTGTCGTCGGGGGGCAGATGGTCTGTCGATTCCTGATCAGAATTGTTGAACAGGTTTATCGTACTGTAACATGCTCTATTCGACGATTTCCTTTGTTGTCCACGGCACGTTGAACTTTAGATGACTATTTATGATAGGTTCTCGACCCACCTTCCACTCGAACTTTTATAGGGGTGGCTGCGGAATCCTAAGGGATGGTTCCACCCATTTGGAAATAATATCATCATGTTATGTTTCCCTTGAAATTTTCAAATGTTTTCTCGTCCTGAAATTACCAGTTGCTTGTTTTGGAATTGTCACCTTGCATATTGATATGTATCTAGATCAGGTTATGCATTGTGAAAATCCAGTAAATTCAAGGTATATCTTCTAGGAATATTGACCTCTGCGATTTTTCTTGAAGGTCTAGGGACCACCGTAGTTTTCTACGTTGCTGCAATCCTACCGACTGCGCCAATTTTTGTTAATTCATTCTACGAAACAAGAGCATACGCTTGGTGACCTTGGTTTTCAGGGTTTGCACTAGTTTTCAACTTTTTTTCTTGAATTTTTAGATGAATATTATGTAAAACTTTTGAAAGAGCCGAAAAACTCCATACTAAGAACCTGTATATATTCAGCTCTGTTATGAGGGTAGGAAGAATAGATACAATACAAATTGAATTTTGAAGTAGACAATTTTTTTACCTACCACAAAACTTGATCATACAAATAAGTACCTCTCGACATTCATATCCCCGAGATATTTTCATATTGCCAGTCATCCTATCATTAATTATCAGTAACAATCAAGCCGAGATTGAATCGATTGTCCTAAGACTTGACGACTTTATCTTGCTTTTCGCTGTCATATGGACGAAAATAACTGAGAATTCACCGAAACTACCGTAAATCGTGTCACATACTCCATCTATCTGTATGGCTATAGGTCCCGTCGCTGATATCGAGTGACGATTATACTTTTAACAAGAAATATAAAATTATAGAACGCATCAAACATGTCGGTCGTGACCACACAGGAGCTTTTAGTTCTGATGAACGTCTACTGGCTATCTTGTAAGACATCTCTTGCGCCTGTAGTCGTATATATCCGACCGATCCTGTCCGCTGATAATACCGATGAAATAGGTGGCTGTGGAAATCACGTTCTAATGGTTCATTTTATTTAATAAATAGCTCTGGCCTGTCGCGTTGTTTTATTGGTGGATGAACGAGAGGAGAGGGAGAGGTTGATGGTCTCGAATTCTCAGGTCCATGTTGGTGAAGTTTATTTACTTCTATTTTTTGTTCTGGATGCGATCAGTGTGGAAATCTTCATATTCAACTCGAATACAGTGACGTGCAATAGATGTATACATTGATAGATTTTAGCAGGCAGACATCTATTGATAATTTTCAAACATGTACGTGTGTGTACATTTATTTAACTTACAAACAAAAGTCGATGAACGAACGTCTCGTCAAAACTTTCTAATTTATGGCGAACGATTCAAATTCCTTATTAGAAAATATAATTAACAACTCTCAAATTGAAAATTAGATCATGAAATCATCAATTAACTAGGGACCAACCACCTTGAGTAATGCCTTTCGAACTAAACAATTTAAAATTTGTTAACATGGTTAGTAACTGATCAGCATACATCGACACCTGATATAAAAATCATTCTCAGGAAAACAATTTCAAAAACCTCATGTTTTTGATTGCAAAATCTCTTGTTGATATATCTATCATCTTTAAGAACCTCTGTGAAAAACCTGACGAAAAACGGCGGTAGTATAAATAAATGAGTCGTGTAAACGGCGAGACTAAACCGATACGGTGGTGAATGGCGGTAGTATACCTGAGTTGTGTAAACGACGGTAGTATACCGGAGTCGTGTAAACGGCGAGAGGTAATCGGCGTAAGTGTAACTGAGTCGTTTGAACGGCAAGACTCAACCGATACGGGAGAAAACAGCGGTAGTATACCAGAGTCGTGTAAACGGTGGTTATATACATGATTCGTGTAAACGGCGAAAGATAAATGGCGGGAGTATACCGGAGTTGTGTGAACAGCGGTAGTATACCTTGGTCGTATAAACGGCGGTAGTATACCCGATTCGTGTAAACGGCAAAAGGTAAATGGCAGGAGTATACATGAGTCGTGTAAACGGCAAGACTAAACCGATACAGGGGTAAACGGCGGTAGTATACCTGAGTCGTGTAAACGGTGGGAGTATACATGATTTTTGTAAACTGCCAAAGATAAATGGCGGGAGTATACCAGAGTTGTGTGAACGGCGGTAGTATACACGATTCGTGTAAACGGCAAAAAGTAAATGGCAGGAGTATACATGAGTCGTGTAAACGGCAAGACTAAACCGATACAGGGGTAAACGGCGGTAGTATACCTGAGTCGTGTAAACGGTGGGAGTATACATGATTCTTGTAAACAGCAAAAGATAAATGGCGGGAGTATACCAGAGTTGTGTGAACGGCGGTAGTATACATGATTCGTGTAAACGGCAAAAGGTAAATGGCAGGAGTATACATGAGCCGTGTAAACGGCAAGACTAAACCGATACAGGGATAAACGGCGGTAGTATACCTGAGTCGTGTAAACGGCAAGACTAAACCGATACAGGGGTAAACGGCGTAGTATACCTGAGTCGTGTAAACGGTGAGAGTATACATGATTCGTGTAAACAGCAAAAGATAAATGGCGGGAGTATACCAGAGTTGTGTAAACGACGGAAGTATACATGATTCGTGTAAACGGTGAAAGATAAATGGCGGGAGTATTCCTGAGTTGTGTAAACGACGGTAGTATACCTTATTCATGTAAACGGCAAAAGGTAAATGGCGTGAGTATACATGGGTCACGTAAACGGTAAGACTGAACCGATACAGGGGTAAACGGCGGTAGTATACCTGAGTCGTGTAAACGGTGGGAGTATACATGATTCATGTAAACGGTGGGAGTATACATGATTCGTGTAAACAGCAAAAGATAAATGGCGGGAGTATACCAGAGTTGTGTAATCGACGGAAGTATACATGATTCGTGTAAACGGCGAAAGATAAATGGCGGTAGTATACCTGAGTTGTGTAAACGGCGGACTCTACTGATGCTGGGATAGTCGGTGGTTTCTATACAGATATGGGGGTAAACGGCAGGGGTAAACGGCAGGGGTAAACGGTGAAAGTAGACCTGAGGCGGGACAACGGCGAGACTAAACCGTTAGGTGGTAAACGGCGGGGGTAAACCTAAGTTGTGTAAACGACGAGATAATATTGAATGTGGGGTAAACGGCAGGAATCGTCCGAGTTGGAGAAAACGGAGAGACTATTCCCGAGGCAGGATAACCCTAGAATGAACGGGATATACCTGAGACGGAGGTGAAGTTTGCTTTGCTATTGCATCCTCAGCAGCTTCAGCTCTTTCCTAAGTGGTCTAGTCGCAAGGTTCCACTGTCGCTTGTCCTTTTTGGGATTCTTTTTTCAGTCAGCAGTCAGCAGCGTCTTTGCTCGATTAGTTCCTAGGTTTCGGGTGAAATCTCTCTTCGAAAATAAAATTTTGTGATTTGAGTCTCTTTTGAGCTTTGCTGTATGGCGTTGCAGATAGTCCGCGGTCATCGATCAGGTGGGTGTTGGTGTACTTATGGATGATCTGTTGGTACCTAGAAGAGTCTATAATATTCTTGGTCATAGGGGCTACATCAGTCACCTATTCTCCAACGTTCAGAAGGATGGGGTTGTGATCTGCACTAGTGTCTTATGACTTATAAAACACTACTTGATTTCTTAATATTGAAGGAGAAACAAGAAGTCTAATTATTGACTACATTTGTAACAATTTCAGCTTCAATATTTCCTATCTACAATATACTATATTTTTTATTCGTCTTCTCAAAACTATATATACAGAGTAGTATGTTTTAGGAGGTTAGGAGGAGGTTTCAAATATTTCCTCAATCTCTGAGGTCAGGAACTTGTTAGTCACTTGCTAAATATTAATGCTTATGAACTGAAGGACTTGTTGACCATATTTTTCGTATCTTCTGTGTATTGATAAATAAGTAGGTATGTGGTACTCAATTAAACTTTACCGAACACCTTAACATTAGACACTCCCAACAAATCTGGCAGAGCTCCAATAAGTCCACACGGAGCGTTTGCAGGTAATCAAGCGCGACCCTTCCGAGAAACTCGACTCTGCAAAAAGAAACGTCGGCCCTCAAACATCTGAACGACGGCATTGTCCGCTAACCGTGAACAAGCAGTATGTTGTTGTCGTTTCTTGCTGAAAGAGGTTATGATGTCGCAGCTGTCGCGACAAAGCATTTCTATGGTTTCTCTATGTCCGTACACTTCCAAAGCAAACTCGATCTTACGCAAACATCGTATTCTTAGTGGTTTCAGCGATATATTTACCGAGCAAACAGCGAATCATACCCTCTAATCAAAACGCAAATATGGCCGGTGGGTAAATATTTTGGTTCGATGTGTGCTCTGCCAGTGTTTCAGTGTGAGGTCCTTCACATTTTTTTATCTAATTCTTTCACAAATATTGATCGATGAGACGATACCGAGAAGAATTGCGTCGAGTGAACGTGAGGTTATGTTCGTTTTATTTAAACATGTTCTTGTTCACTCTTGAATAAAATCGAATTTTCGTTGCGGTGAAGACACCAACGTATTTTGTTATGATCTATTCTGTACTGAAGAACGGCTGTGAAGCAGAACTTCGAAATGGTGGCAATTTTGAAACCAAATTCTTCTGTAATGTAAACGACTGTTTCTCCTACCATCCTCATAACACAGTTTCGGATATACAGGGCATCCAAGTATGAAATTATTTCAGCGCCATGTTTTTTTCGTTGATAATACTATTCTGTCGCTACTATCATCGTGTTCTAAACATGAATCTGCCACAAATCATTGAAGTGTATCTAGCTAATAATTTTTTTTGTTGTTTCAGGGACCTCCACAACCAGGACAGCCGTTTAAGTTTACAGTGGGTGAATCGTGTGATAGGATTAAAGAAGAATTCAGTTTCCTACAGGCGCAATATCATAAGTAAGTAGTACAGCGTGATGCAAGAAATATTCAAACTGTCTAACCATTGGTATGACATAAATTCTGCTCAAAATGAGACCTCACATTTATATCAGAGCCTCAACGTGGGCCAGGTGGTAGCAGCGGTATTTTGTGATTTTTCGAATGCGTTTTATTGCGTGATTCACGAAGTAGTATTAAACAAGCTACAGTATATTATGGGTTTAGAGAAATAGCTTTGGAATGATTTCAATCATACATTCTTCAACAGAAGGCAGGCCGTCGAAGTTTCCAATGAAAGATCACAGTTTTTAGATGAGGTTCCTCAGGGGTCCGTATTCGGTCCTATCTTGTTCTTATTGTATATAAATGACTTGACTTTTTCACCTATCACGTCAGATTTACAGTTTTAGCGGATGATACCACTCTTATTTGGCATAGGAAGAATGTGTATATCCTGAAAAGTGTAATATACCAGAAACTCGATAAAGTAAACTCCTAGTGTCACTGAAATTCACTGTGTCTCAACGCAAAAAAAACAATTTTATAGCTTCCAAAATCGAACTTCAGAATCTCAGTTTGGACACGAACCAAATTGAAAATAAATTATGCACCATCGTCGATGTCCATCGACAATGAATCAAGTATGAAAAATCTCTTAAAAGAAGACTAGCTTAAGGGTGCTATGCAATTAGGGTTATATGAAGTCGGTTTAACTATCACCAGGAATTCCCAATTTTTTTATGTAGTCGTATATAAGATATGGCCTTTCGGGGTTTCTGTAGTCAACACTTGCTGCATTTGGTAGTCATACTACAGCAAAATGCCATTCGATATACAGGGTGTCCCAGGACTTCCTTTTTTTACTCTCGGGAATGTATAGTGAAAATATCACAAGTACTTCACAGAACTATTTTCCCTAAAGTACTTTGTTTCTGAGTTACAGTCCCTTGAAGTTGCAAAATTAAAAATGATAACGTTTCAAGTGAATGTTGAAAATCAATAGATGAATAGAATTTTAAAAATCTTCATTTCGAAAAAGTGGAGGTTCCGTAAAAAGCCTGTGAAATCTCCAATTGGCCCGGAATCGACTTCAAATATGGTGTGCATATTCAAAAAAGTTGGAGTTTCACTTATATAAGGAGAAAAAAAACTGAACGTTTTTTGGAGAAAAACTTTTCAAGTCGAGAATGGTTCAAGATGGATCAATTCTGTGAAAGCCAATCGATTCAGAATGAGTAAATTGGTATAAGTACTCCGTGAATTTCAAGTCGCTCGGCTGAAAGAAAGAGTATTCGAAAAAATTCCCAAGGGGTATACCCCTAAAAATCATGAAAAATACAAAATCATCTGGCACTTGAAATTCGCACTATGTACTCAAAATTTTATGCTGATTTCGAAAATATGTTATTTGTATATACTCAGATATACGGTTTAGCATAAAAAAGAAATAAAGCGTCAAAAATTCCAGATACATTTTCCAGCTAGAGAACGGGTAAAGATAGATCAATTCTGCAAACGCCAATCGATTCAGAATGACGAAATTAGTATATTCTGTGAATTTCAAGTTGAAAAAAAAAATTCGAAAAATGGAGAAAAGTCCAAAAATCAGGAAAAATACCAAATCATCAGATTCACTTGAAATTTGCACTATATATGCAAAATTTCATGCTGATTCCGAAAATATATGATTTGCATATTCCCAGACGAAAGGATCAGCATGAAAAATGAATAAAACCTCAAAAAATCCTTTGGAAGATCTAAATTCTTCATTTCTAAACAGCAGAGGTTTCTTAAAAAGCCTGTAAAATCTCTAATTGACTCGGAATCGACTTAAAATTTGGTGTGCATATTCAGAAAAGATTGTGTTTCACTAATATGAGTAGAAAAATATGTAAACGTTTTATTGTTGTTTGTTTTAAGTGGAGAATGGTTAAAAATAGATCAATTCTGCGAAGTCCAATCGTAAAAAGTATTCGCAAAAAGTCGTAAGGGGTAGACCCCTGAAAATCAGAAAAAATCAATAAAACACCGTCGAAAATTACTTTGCACGATCGACTTTTTTTTAAATCTTTCAAATATCCATTTTTTCAGTCGTATACGCGGTTTGTCATAAAATATGAATTTTGCTCAAAAGTAAAGTCTTTACATTTGACAATATCGAAAATTGTTCAATAATAATTTTCGTTATTGTCAAATATAAATGCACTCTTGAGTAAAATTCATATTTTTTGATAAACCGCGTATGTAACTGGAAAAATTCGATATCTGATGATTGTATTTTAGATTTTGAACATACATAACTTTTTATGAACAATACATTTTTTTCCTAAAATTAATAATAAAAAAGATTTTCATATGGTTAGTGAGACATACTAACATCTTTACTACTTTAATTTGAACAATAAAGCACAATTTTGATTGATTTATTGATTAGGAATGTTGGACTCTACTTTCAATTTTTGTAGATACTGCTTTTTGGAAATTGGAAAATAATTCCTACGTTTTTCTTCAGAAAATTCATGGAAATAAAAAAAGCTATACACATTTCAATTCCCACAGACATTCCACCCATATCTACAGATCTTGCGCAAACAATCCAGGCTCTGTAAATTCCCAATCAACTTATGGCATTGACTATTTAAGACAGGGCCCCCAGAGACATTCAAGAAAAGCAGTTGCCATCTTGCGCTCCTCAAAACGATCTGTATCAACGTTAATAGGTTGTCGTTCTTCCAACAAAACTGCTGTTAAACTCGACCCGATCCGTCTTTTTTATCCGTCGCCTTGTAGACTGACCACCAGGTATACTGTCAAGAGAGTAATCGATTACTGAAATCGAGAACATTTCGTAACGACTGCTATTTGTGAGAAGAATACCATTCCTTTCGAGTAACCACGAGCATTCCTACTTGAACATTTCTCGGATGCCATCAACTTTTCAGTCATATTTAATTGAAAAATTGTAATTGGTTTAGAAACGAGTCTCAGATCTTTCCGCTAGCGCTTCATCTATTAAAGTTTCTCTCCCGTTTGATGGGTCGTCTAATGAAACTCGTTCGACCACTTCTGGAAATCTATAAAATAGCCGTAGTTGAGATAACAGTTTTACACGATGTACGATAGTTACTTTTTTATCAATCGTTAACTTTATGTTGGTCGATAATCTGGGAAAATTAAAGGTAATTTGGTTTAGTGCAATATCACGATTTTCATTCAGATTATTAAGTAAAAGTGGGCATGTCTTCGGTATCTCTGACGATTGTAATTTATGATGCATGTCTGCTGCATATTTTCCAGCGTGTAATAAATAGTACCGGTTTTTTGATTACCGTCACGGATTTGCTCTAGTGTTGCTTTATTTCAAGCTTATTTGCTATTCTCCAAACATGCTTCACCTGCAGCTTCAACATGCTTCAACAATTATTGGTTCTGGACACTACCGCATTCAGATTCGCTGCATCTTTGAGACTAGTTTTTCTTAGTCTGAAATCTGCAGAAGGCCACTTTTTCCATCTATATCACCTATCTACAGGTTGCGGAAAAGGTTGCTATGTTTTCGAGGGTAAACATTTCTGTGCTATGAGACTTTGATAGACATTTACACTTATTTCCTCCCCCATTGATCCAGAGGGCGCCCTGGTGTGTCATCAACCCCAGTAAATACTCTCCATGTATGTGGGGTGAGTTACTGTGGTCCGAGAATCATGTGCCCTGAGTACCCGGATTGAACGAAGAATAACGGCCTTCTGCATTCTTCCGGCTAAGATTTTTAACCGCATCACGGCAAATCGGTATAATTTTTAGATTCGAGATCAGCACCATTCCACCAAGTATCCTAGGATCAGTACCACTGATCTGAAAAATGGTTTGAGTGAAGCCTGTGGAGTTCAAAGAGTAAATCACGATATTTAGTCGGTTTTCCTGAACTGAAAACTCAATGACGAAAATCGTTGTAGTTTGATGGTCGAGGAGGACTACATCAGGCTCATTGGCTTGCTTGTATTTACCTCAGGGTAGGTAATGAGTAGTTCTGATATATTCAGTGCTTATCATTCTCCACATGAACTCAATGTCCCCTGAAGCATAAGGCAACACCGATGCCCCGTCTATACCGTACGAGTGTCGTAGGTGGTACTACAACACTCGTAGCGCCGCGATATTCCTGTGGAACTAGGCTGAGACCAGCAAAGCTACGTTCCCTGCTTTTTCATCGTTGCAAAACTAAGCAGAGAAGGGAATTTACACTCCTGATGACTCTACAGGCTCCATCCAGTACCATTCTGTTATGTAGACCCTCCAAACTCAAAAGTCCACGGCCTCCCCGGTATCTGGGAAAGTATAACCGTGGAACAAAAGAGTCTACTTCACAACTACAGAGAAGTTGAGTACAATCGGAACGGCAAATGTATTAGTTGCAGCAACTTTGTTCTTCCCCGACAGTTCTGAAGACCAGATCTGTCGGAGTTTATGCTGATACTTGCCGCGGAGAGAGATTTTGACAGTTGTTACCTCTGCATTATTAAGTCTCGCAAACCTGTATGTCACTGAGTTTTTTTTTGTGTTTTGCGATGTCCAACACGCTTTCCATATCAGTGTGAATGCAATCCCAACATTCCTCCTTCCACTTACCGTTTCAATCAAGTCCCGTTTCATCTAATCCTGTAGAGAAAGAAGATGTGGAGCTGAGCTTTTTTAAATATATTACTTGAGCACTGACCTATTCAGTGATTTAAAAAAAAAGCTGATTCTGATTTTATTTCGAAATTTCAGTCTGTAATTCTCCAACACAAAATACCTACTGCTTCATACGACCCTTTAATCATATCTTCTAGATTATTGGTAAAACTACTTCGCGGTGCAAATACAGTATGAGGTAAAATCATATGGAGGTATATTCATATATTGCCTGATAGATCTTTATTGAACTTATACAGTAAGATAATTTCTTCATGCCTATTTTTTTTACTGACTTTCTCGTAATTTTTTTTATTAAGTTCATATAATTTTAAAGATTGGTGATTTCATAGTTATTACATATATATTTAATTATAGTGTTTTTATTGATAAAATTCATCAGTCTGCGCAGAGATGGTGCAGGCGCATTTGTTAGCCCAAAGGGCAATGGTAAAAAATGCTAACATATATTCAACAGCTTTTTTATTGTTTCGCGATTTGCAATACGCTCTCCACATTAGTATGAATGCAATCCTGACATTCCTCCTTTCTCTTTGTCGATTATTATCGTCGAAGTATAACGGCATGTAGAAAACAGTAGCGGCACAAAAGACGTGACATCCTGAAACATGTCCTCGTACCGAGCATCCGTATATAAAAAAAAACAGAAGAAATCGACAATCGTTCAAAATGCAAAGTGTCGTACTTCTGTCGAACGTGACGTTCTTTTTCTATGCAGGATGACGTTCGATGGTTTTATCGTGGCTCTCGATCTGAATCTATAAGATACACGCGGTTTGTTCTTGGTAAAAGCTTCCATTGTTATACCAATTATGTGACCATGAAATGGCGATGGTTGATTAGTTTCAGAATAATTCCAGTGCGGTTGAGTTTGGTATGTGGTACCGACTCGTAAAGAATAACAATAAATGCAGCGATAACAATAAATTACTTCTGATTTCCGTGAATTGGTTACGACATTGACCGCATATTACTGCGTTGTAAACATCCTGGCTGAAAGGAAGAATTTAATAATTAGTTTGTCCAGAATTAGCCAAAGTTCAATGATTATATACGAGTACAATAAAATTCATAAATCACCATTACTGCGCATGATTGGTGAATGTTATCGATGTAAATATTGTAATATCGTCGCAAATCTTAGCTGGCTTATATTTAGCATTAGTTGCAATGATTACTTGACAAACATGCTCTTGTTGGCGAGGTTCGCTGCCCTGGAAGTATTCACCTTTTTTTTTTTGCAATTAATCGATTCCTGATGAATGGGGGAATGTCAACGAACTTCGCAATGAGGACAGTTTGATTTTGTGCTTTTTGTATGGGGAGTACGTTTTAGAACTTGTTAGAGGGCGGTTGAAAGTCGGAGGTGATCTCCAGAATGAAATACGCTAAGCAACTCGTTGTTTCGAATCCAAACATCCCAACACCGCCTCTTCTTGATTGAAACGGCTGGTGGTAGGAGGAATGCCGGAATTGCATTCACACTGATATGGAAAGCCTGCGCCATCTCTGCATAAAGTAATATGAATGTGGTAAAAAGATGTGTGAGAAATTCGGTAAAATATAAATTTTCTAGTGATGAAAAATTACTCTTATTGTATAAGTTCAATAATGATCCTTCATCAGGCAATTTGGCGAATACCTCCATATGATTTAACTTCATACTACATGTCTGGGGAGACTTTGAACCTTTTCTCAAGATTCGGACGTCTTTAATATTTCTTCCATGATCTTCACCATCATTAGCAACGATGAAATTTGGCAGTGGCTCTCCAACTTGAAGCTTTCCATCCCAGGTTTTAATACAGAAACCACTGTAGCTCTTTCCACATAACCAAAAAAACCGTATTGATTAGGGTGATAATTTCCCAGGAGTTGTTTGAACTGAATTAATTCAGTGAGCTGTGTTTATCACGAAAAATAATATGGAATCAATATTTGAACTTCGTGATACTCCAGCAGTATAGCAATAAATTTAGTACAAGCATCTGTAAACTGCATTCCTGCGTATGTTTGCTGGAGAGAAAAAAATTGGGAACAAGCACACAAAAAATAATGTTTATAAATATTGAGTGTACAAAGACACATTATTTTTGTGGGCGAATTTTGAGGCAATCGCATATCTTCATTTCAATTGTAACGGCATACTTTGGCCCAGAAAATAGAGATGTAGAAATGTGTTTCCCACGACTTGGTCCCATCATCATCAGCCTTACAGTGTTCGAATAGATACGTGTTAGATGAGAACTCCTCTTTTTCTATTCCGTAGTCTTCAAACGACTTTAATGTTATTCTTGTTGCTTGTAGTGGATACTTCCCACTTCTTCCTGCGATTCTGTAATCAGTTTTTTCAACTCGGTACTAAGTACTGCTAATTATTCCACCCATAAATACTCATATAGAATTCGCATATAAGCAAATCACCATACAATTCCCGTCCTGGGAAGACTGATGAACACAAAGCACTCGCTAATTATTCTCGCACAGAAAAACTGCGCAACTATTAAGAGTCTATCATTCCGATAAAGAAAAACTATCGTTACAAAGTGGTAATAATAATGAAATCCAACAATCTCATGGCTTACCGAGTATTCTTTACGGTTATGGTGCGGGTTATTGCCTTCAATGGCTTTTGCAGCGTAATAATGTAAATTTCCAACGACTTTACTCATAATAGCACAACACGATCGTAATAAATAATTGCGGCTGTGGTGAACGTATCATTACGAGCTAGAGTAAGAACAATTGAAGGGGACCGGTGAAGGTATACGGTGTGATTTCTAATGAAGTCGAGATATCTCGATTCAGTTCGATTCCGAACTCGATGATGTCAACTGGTTACTAGATATCATGTATGTACAATAATGAAGTGTTAACTCACACATTAGGTCAGGTATTCGCTTCTAACGAGTTTATAACTACATCAATTTGTAGCATTTCGATGGCAATCTCAAAAATAATTGTGGACTTCCTTTGTAATCAGTCTCACAGATGGTTCCTTTAATGGGGTACTGGTATATTAAGTGCGAAAGCATCTGGGAAATTTGGGTGCTATCCGCGATGATTGAACCAATTTTTTTGTACGTCAACCACATTCGATATGAGACTGCAGAAACGTGAGACGTGGCAATTGTGCATGTATCTGTCACCCGTCTCACTTGTCAGTCGCCAGTATGATTTGACAGTGAGCGTAGTTTACAATTTATGTGTAGCCGATCGATAGGAACTATTTCAAAAAGTAATTATTTATTATCTTCAAAGCGAAAACTATTATGGGCTCTCCATTGGCAATAACTCAATAAAAAAAAAGAATGTTTTTTGTTCATTTTCGCTATTTCCACATATTCAGTTATCTTTTCTGGAACTTGCAAGTTTGCAACTGCAGTCATTTCCATTTTTTTCAGATAGCCTCGAATGGGCTTTATATTATTCGGTGATTGTCAAAAATCTAAATAAATACGTAAAAGAATAAATGGATTCGACACCCACACGCCAAACAAAAATTAGTATATTGCCCAATTAGTTTTTCCATATTTCAATATGCATTCAAATACATCATTCCATTATTGTAAACGTCGAACTTTAATGGAAAATATTTACTAACAATAATGGTCGGCATAAATGAAATTCCACGTACAATGGCTAGTTTGATGCGGGACATATCGCGAAAAATATCAGTTGTTCCAATTGCTTTTTCAATTTTGTTTTGTAATTTCACCGATATGCTAATCTCTTTGTGCATGATTGAGTACCCGCACGTTTTCATATTCAATTGAGTGAATTAATGATGGTATACTAGTGTTATATATCTTCCGTGAGTCGTCTTAAATAATAACACACTGTACAAAAACTTCCATATTAAGTTCAATACCGCGACTATCTGTATTAACTGCGAAACTGTCTGACTTGTCTCCGCTTATATACCTCAACATGCATACTACTCTCACTTGTCAACTCTTTCATAAGCTCGGCCATTGTATTGTTTCTTTAATTTATTTTCACTGTTTCACTATTTACGGGGCCATGCACGGAACTGACAACCTTGCTAGAATTTAAACCCACATCCTTATGGTTCAGCAACTTTACCATCACTGGATTTTCATTATTGTAAAGAGCTGGAGCCGGATGTCTTATACACTTGCCTGCTCAGCAACAGCTCATAAGGAATGCATTGCGTCACCGCTTCTCGACACTTCTAGAAGCCGTTGAATAGTCTAAGCTCTTTTAAGTAAATTACATCTCTTTCAGGAGTCAGAGATTTGTGTTTTATCAGTCAGTGTAGTAGTTGTATGTTTATAGTTTAGAAGTTAATAAAAACAGTTTAGTAGTGTGCTTGGCGTATTATTTAGTAATGTCGTAACAGTGGTATCAGAAGTGGGATCAGTGAAAAGCAGAAACTATTTATAATAAAGTATTTACATCGTACGATTCGATGGAGAACATTGTAAAATTTATCTAAAATCAATTTGCGGAATTGAAAAGAAGGAGCCAGAAGGAAAAACAAGAAGGAAAGCGACGCCAGGATTAAAAACAAGAAAAGGAAAAGCGGCGCCAGTAGGAAAAACAAAAAGAGGGAAAGCGGCGCCAGGAATGAAAACTAGAAAAGGAAAAGCGGTGCCAGAAGGCAAAACAAGAACGAGAAAATGTGGCGGTTGGATGAGAAGAAAGAAAGGACGAGAAGAGGCACTTCATAAAAGTCTCGAAGAACAGAGAAAAGAGTGAGATGATGAAAAATAAGAACGAGAAGAATCACTCCAGAAAATTCTCGAACAACAGAAAATCGAATTGGAACGAATAGAAAAACAAGGGAAAACAGACCTTCAGAGAGTTCTAGAACACCAAGACAAGTTCTTCCAACGTGTATTACAGAAAACGGAAGTACAAATGGAGGAATTGAAAGGAAAATTAGAGGAAGACGTCAAGAAAATCGACGATCTCGATAAGAAAGTGAATACAGTGCGAGAGGAGGTGAAAGGACTCGAAAACCAGATAGCTTTTCTCAAGAACCAAGCTCGTCGAGGCAGGGTTGCCACAGCAGGAATTTCCATAAAACCACCGATTTTTGATGGACATTCCTCTTGGTCTATGTATCGCAATTTGAAGATGCGGCAAGGGGCTAATGGATGAGGCGAAGAAGAAAAAGCTACGACACGTATAGTAGCTTTGAGAGGGCCAGCTTTGGGTATGTTGCAGACAATACCCATCAAACAGCGAAATAAATATGAAGATCTAATTACTGCATTAGATTTACGGTATAGCGATCAACAAGAACAGTTGTATCGGGCTCAAATGAAATCGCGCAGTCGAAAATCAGGTGAGAGTCTCCAAGAATTTGAAGCAGATGTCAGACGCCTTTTGCAAGGAAAAGATTAAAGATAACTAGTGATAGGATGAAGGCCCGATACGATCTTAAGGCCAATACTGGTGGATTTAAACAAGGAGGTCGAGTGTGGCTGTACAATCCTTGTCGCAATAAAGGAGTTTCTCCCAAATTAACACCATCTTAGGAATGACCCTATACGATAGTGAGGAGAATTAACGACATGGTCTATAGGATTCAACGCAGCCCTAAAGCGAAAATGAAGGTCGTTCACCTAGAAAGACTTAAACGTTATAATGGAGACAACAAGACATTGTTTGATCGGGACGATTAAAATTGAGAGGGGGAAAATGTTACTAGATTAAAAAAATCCCTTAGCTACGCCTCTGTTGAGTGTCGAACCATAAAACGTAACTCATTTGCATAACAAATGAACCGACGCTTATCGCATTTATTATTTCCTCATTCTTGGAACTGTTTTTCTCAACTGATCAATCTGGAGAACGGAAGAATCCCGAAAAATCTACTCTGGGCGAATATTCTCAATAAGGCGACACATTTAACTCGGAAAAAGTTTTGAAAGAGTGCATAAGAAGTGTTTGGAATATTTAGATGGCTGAAGCCGTCCAAGTGTATATTATTATTATATCGTAAAAATTTTATCCATTTTCTACAACTGCAAAAAATAATGCAATTGCTTACCATAGAAACTTGCATATTCAAAATACGTCCATGAATTTAGGAAATATTTTCCGTCGATAACAACTGTTGTATTTTTTGTCCTAAAATAACTTCGTCATTTTCTATAATAATATATAATTACGATACGCAAAGGAAAACGCAGCAGATTCGCCCACCAAAATTACGATCATTTTCTACACCTCGTAATTGCTATATTTTTTCAGGATAATCATAGCATTCAAAATGATATATTCGTGGTAGAATGTATTACCTGAAAAGGGATAACCCAAGGTGGCATTTCAAATACGAAATTAAATTCCCCCCGGGTTATTTCGTTAGATTGCTTTTCGAAGCAATCATTTTAATAACCTGTCATTTCTTCAACTACTCGTATAATGTTATGCTAATGCTACGGCATTATATGATTAGTGAAATTATATATTATTTAATAAGCTGGCTTTTATTATTTTTTTAATGTATCTGTTCTGTTCGGTAACCGAAGTGAAACATGATTGAATGGTTTATAATAATGATTAATTGCATAGTTTCATCTATGGTTGTTCGACACTCAATACCTGCGCTAGGATCATGATAGATTCATTATTGAGCTGGTGCTCGACTGCTCATTTTTCAGTGATGAAATTCAAAATCACTTCCCAAACATGTACTAGTTCAGATTGAAGTCAGAGTTTTCATGCTACAAGCCTCGACATCAAAAGCAAATAAAAGAAATAAATGTAGGTTTAGGAGACGCTACAGCAAAAAATGTAACAGGTTCTATCACAATAATTGACTAAAAATTAACTGGGAAGGATTCTATTCCAGAATGAACCTTCTCTCATATTCCATAAAGTAATACCAAAAGGGGAAAATGTAGACGATCCTTCAAATCTTCGCCCAATATCAAACAATCCAACTACTTATGACCAAAGTCATAGAGAAACTAATGAAATTTCGAGTTACTGACTTCTTGGAACGCCATAACGAAGTGAAAATCAATTTGTTTTCAACACAAAACTAATACGCACTTTCTAACATGTATGATATTTTTATGGTAAGCTGAATTCGGTAATGTTGCTGCAGCGTTCTTTTGGGATCTGTCAAAGGCGTTTGACGGTGTTAACCATTAGAATGTGCTAGAAAAACTGTATACCATTATGGCTTCAGAGGAACCACATACAAATGGTTTGAATCATACCTTTACGGAAGGAATCAAATGGTGAGAACTGTCGAGCAGGAAGGAAATTATGTCAGGAGTGCCTCAAGGATTGGTCCTAGGACTCTTAAAAAACATGAAAATTAGAAAATCATCAGATCCAACCGAATTTTCGAAATATTCACTTATTATTTTTTTTTTCAAAATATCGCACTTTTCTCTAAATGTATCTAGATGAGCTGATTTTGAATCATATCATAAAAGTTGATTTCGATTTCAACGAGGTAACAAAAATTTTCAACTTGAAATACGAGAAGTTTCATAAAAATCCTATGAAATCTTCAATTGACTCTGAATCGACTTCAAGATCGGTGGGCATATTCAAAAAAGAGTGAAATGAACAAAAATGATTAAAAAAAATTCCAAAAATATAGTTTTGGAGGGAAGTTCCCCTTCCCCTTATTTCAGACGAACTTTTCAACTTGAGAATGGTTGAAGATAGAGCAATTCTGCGAACGCCAATCGATTCAGAATTATGAAATTAGTATAGTCTGTAAATTTCAAGTCAGTCGAAGGAAGAAAATATCACCCTAAAAATCATGAAAAATTAAAAATTATCACATCTACCTGAAATTCGCACTATATATAGAAAATTTCATGCTGATTCCGAAAATATCTGATTTTTATATGCTTATATACAAGGTTTCGCCTAAAAAAGGAACAAAACGTCAAAGATTCCCTAAAACAACCAAAATTTCGAAATATTTTATTTTTCATTTTTTCAAAATATCGCACTTTCCGCCAAATGTATTTAGACCAGCTGATTTCGAATCATACCATAAAAGTTAATTTCGATTGCGTTTCAACAAAATAACGAAAATTTTCAACTTTAAATACGAGAAGTTTCGTTGAAAGCTTATGATATCTTCAATTGACTTGGAATCGAGTTCAAGATCGGTGAGCATATTTAAAAAAGGGCAAGATTTACGAAAATTAATGAAAAAATAATGGAAATATTGTTTTGGAGAGAAATTACCTGGAATCGACTTCAAGATCGGTGAGCATATTTAAAAATGTGCAAGATTTACGAAAATTAATGAAAAAATAATGGAAATATTGTTTTGGAGAGAAATTACCTGGAATCGACTTCAAGATCGGTGAGCATATCTAAAAAAGGGCAAGATTTACGAAAATAAATGAAAAAAATAATGGAAATATTGTTTTAATAATAATAATAATACTCCCTCATAAACACTCGTTGTGTGTACCCAAAGGCATAGCCTGTGCGGGTAGAGGACGGCTATTATTATTATTTGCCGTGGCGCTCCGGGGCGACTTACTGATGTTTTAGGTGATGTATTCACTTTTCAGCTGTAGGAAACCCGGAAAACCTACAGCACCACCTCGGGTGGTCGGTGTGCACTCCAAGCTAGCACTAGACGAGATTGGCATCTAGACAACTCACAATACACTTGCTTTTCAACAAGGCATGCGGCCGCCTATCGAATCCGATATAAAGTAGTTGAGAAAAATTGTCGTACCTACATCGGATTCGAACCGACTATCGCTATGCTGGAGTTTCGAACGGCCTGTGCATTAGACCGCTGATACACCGACCACCTTTTGGAGAGAAATTACCTGGAATCGACTTCAAGATCGGTGAGCATATTTAAAAAAGGGCAAGATTTACGAAAATTAATGAAAAAATAATGGAAATATTGTTTTGGAGAGAAATTACCTGGAATCGACTTCAAGATCGGTGAGCATATATAAAAAGGGCAAGATTTACGAAAATTAATGAAAAAATAATGGAAATATTGTTTTGGAGAAAAATTACCTGGAATCGACTTCAAGATCGGTGAGCATATTTGAAAATGGGCAAGATTTATGAAAATTAATGAAAAAATAATGAAAATATTGTTTTGGAGAGAAATTACCTTCCTGCTTACTTCACATGAACTTTTCAACTCGAGAACGGTTGAAGATAGAGCAATTCTGCGAACGCCAATCGATTCAGGATAATGAATGCAGTATTTATATGCTGTGGATTCCACGTCAATCGAAGGAAGAAAAAAATTACTCGAAAAATCGAAGAGTCCAAAGGGATAAACCTTTGAAAAAATCATGAAAAATAGAAAATTATCAAATTCACTTGAAATTCGTATCATATACGCAAAATTTAATGCTGATTCCGATTTGTATATACTCAGATATACAAGGTTTAGTATAAGAAAGAAATATCGTATTTCCCCAAATATATCATCGAAAGGTGCATGAAATGACATACTTACCTGGTAAACATATAATATGTTACATATTCATAGAAAGTTAATTAATTCTTTGAATATTCACAAGTTTCTGTATATAGCTATCAGATATTTCCTGTATATTTCCGCGTCTTGCATTGCAATGAGTATAGAATAGAGGTTTAAGATGATCGATAAAACTAATAGAACATCTACAATCGTAATAACAGACTATGGCACATAAAATATTAATGTCTTTCCATCATTCCTTATTAGAAAACCATTAATCTGACCATATTTCAGGAAATGAACTACTTACCATTCGTATTCATAATTGAATATGTACGATAATGACCTATTTGCCTTTGATCTCCCATTGCAGCTAACGTTAGTTGAATACAATTGAAAATACATTACCGCGTTTTATATAGTCTAATGTGATGTACCTACTTATTGTCGTTAATATTGACCAGTGGCGTAGCCAGAATTTTTCTTCGGGGGCCTAGAAAAAACATAATAACATCTTGCGAATCGGCGAAACTTCGAATGATTCCGGGGAGTCTCAACCCTCTGCACCCCCTGGCTACGGCACAATATGAAAGTCATTCGATGTGTGGTAATGCATAATAAAACATCGAAATTTCGCACCCTCTAGTTGTAAAACTGTAGCAACAAGTAATTTCAACGAAAATATATATTTATTTCATTTATAGTTATACTCTGACAAGAACTCAAAAAACATTCTGCATTAATCTTGTTCTAATATTTGGATTTTTGTTTCAGTTTAAAATTAGAATGTGAAAAGTTGGCGAGTGAAAAGATAGAAATCCAGAGGCATTACGTTATGGTAAGTACAACTTTCAAAAGATTTTCAATAGCAAATATTAGAGGATCAAAAAACGTTTTGAGTTTGGTTATGACGTTTATAATCTTTATTTTTCTCGTCATTGTGCCAAAAAGGCATTTGGTTAAGAAAGTATATGTTGAAGAAACTTTCTAATATTAGATAACTTCCAATATTTATTATTCAGACTTGTTTCGGCCCATTTCTGCAATAGTTAAATAAAGCTTCACAAAGACTATTGCAGCTGGTGAATATTGTAACTAATCTACCCACTGGTCTCCTCCAACCTCCACAAGAATCGTTAATCTTACTGTTAGTTCCTGTTGAATTTTGATGAACAACAATTCCCGTACTGAAACCGGCATTCTCTCGTACAAGACAAAAAATATCAGAATTCCAACTTAATTATCATTGCCAACATATGCGCGCCATAGAATTTCATCCGAAGAAAAAACCCAGTATCATGCGACGCCATAAAAGTAAAAATTCGATTAAATCGACAGAAGGTGACATGTACATTCATCACGAGCTGGTCCCATTTGTGCAGGTAATAGTGTTTATGTAGCAAGATATGGAGAAACTAGCGTTTCAGTTTTTGAATTCCGAGAAACACCATCAGAATACTGATGACCGGAGTGGATATACGTGAGCGGTGTTATCTTTTATGGCTACTTCAACACTGCAAAAACCTGTCGGAAATTGTCACAAACACGAAACTAAATTGCTGAAAATGAAAATAAGACAAAACCTCGAATTTCGAAGTAAATTAAACCAGACGACACTTGAAAGGGTCGGAGATTAATATTGTAGGAATACTAGACTAAGAGGCTGTTGTCAACAAACAAGCCCGTTGCCATTTCAAGTTGGCAATTTGAAAAATTAAAATTAATATGTAAGTATTGTATTGAAAACAGAGAACTTCAAAAAATGCTAATATTCTCTTTAACGTTTGAGGATATTTTCAAATGTTCTTGTTTTTCATACAATACTTACCTACTTTTTACTTTTTCTTTCATTAGTTTCACAATTTTCCCGGATTGATTTTTTTTTTTAACTTTTTGCAATTTTTTTCAAACTCTTTCGAGTTCATACGCTTTCCCTACCTAGCCTTTACGAGAACAGGGGTCCGAAATCCCCGACAGAAATTTGATTTCATAATTTTTTATATCCGAAAATATCGGAAACTTTTTCGAATGTATATGAAATTATTGGAAATTAAATTTTGTTCGATGTTTTTAACTATTTTTGAAGGATATTTCGATTTAATTTTCGGAATTTTTTGTAATAATTTACCAAGTCTATACTTCAGGGGGTCAGGGGGTAACATTTTTTGCAGTATAATTAAATATGCGATGTTTTTCACTATTTAACTGATTTTGCCAATTCAGTTTTTGCGACAATCTTTTATTTCGTAATTTTTCTTCAAGAGTTCTCTATTTAGTTTTCTAGAGCAACTGTTTTTTGAGAAAGATTGTCATTAAATTACATACCTTTGTGCACAAAAGTACACAAGTTAAATGAAAGCTTGTACAAATGTAGTGATTAATGAACGACTCCAGTAAAATTATTGACTGGAATTAGTTCAATTTTATTTGATCATAAGCAAGAGCTTCGCCGTGAACTGAGCAAGTCAAATTCAAAAAAACTTAATGTAGATATCATAAAATTTCTACAAATGATGAAAAGATTAAAGTAAGAACTATGAATCAATCGAGTAAACATACATAGCAAATAAAAAAAGATAATCTACTCCAAAGTTATGTAGGTATGAATGAAACCTCTCGATTGTATTGGATCTTTAACAAAAAGTGTCGAATCATTATATTGAAAAAACAAATTTTACTAAAATAAAACAAATTATCATTGAAGGATCTTGTCTAAACAGATGGCAACTCATTAATATACATAATGAAGAGGATGGGCCCTAAGACATATCCTTGAGGAACACCAGTGTTATTAACTGACAAAAAGTATTGTTGTGATTATTATTCAAATAATAATAATAATAATTTATTGCACTCATAACATTACAAAAAAGAAGTACAAGCCAGTCAAAAAAAAGTATAAGTATAAAAGTTATAAACTAATTATGGTTAGCTATAATGTTGGGCTAAATATTCCTCAAGATCACAGTAGTTTAATGAGTGGTTTCTTTACAGAATTGAAGTCCGGTGACGATTTGAAGGAAGAAGATAAATGATTGAAGAATTCAATGCTTGAAAAGAAAGCACCTGAAGATAATCTGTGCAATGGTACATTATAGTTAATAGCTTTGTTCTGGTTCTGAAAATTATTAGTCCTGGGACGTCAGGATCATGCGCAGTTGAGGAAAAGTGAGCGAATATGAACCTAAAGAGCACACTTCTCGTCAACTGCGCATGATCCTGACGTCCCAGGACTGATAATTTTCAGAACCAAAACAAACCTAATATTATGTCTGGTATTATGGAAGTGTTGTGTTCTATATTCAGTGAAGTATTTGTTGCGGAAGAATATGTTGACAGTACTATGAAATTAGAACAAGTTTCACTCATATTCTACCTAAACTATTGGGACCGAATAATATTTTCGCACCGTTTTGTTACAGCTTTATCAACAAACGACCGTTCCTACCTTCGAAACAGAATTCGTTCCAATAATTCAAATAACCATAGCCGCCATTAGCCGTATGCCGCATAAAAAACCATTTCACAGCGATAACTAGTAGGCGGGCGGCGGTATTTTTGTCAATAAATCCCAACAACGTTATTAAAATTGTTAATCATACAGTGCCTTCCGAACAATATAGAGCTTTTCAATTACAATGCATTTGATATTCATTAATGCGGAATTAAAAAGTCGGCAAACGGCCGTTCCCGGCTTTATGGAAACAAATGAACGCGTATGCTATTCTGTTTCCGCAATACAAGGACGGAGCAAGGGGATTATGATTAAAAACACCTTTGGGTCGTTGAATCGGCCGGCTAATCGCAAAAACTTTTCAACCAGTACGAAGTGAAGATTTTTTTTGTATGGCAAATTCGGAAGATTTACGAACATTGTTCATTTTTCCATCGACCAAATTCGTGACCCTTAAGCTTTTTACATTAGGCACATTGCCTAGGGCCCACAAGAATTTTTGAGGTCTACGAAACCATTTTTAGATGAATACTGTTACGAAATACGAGGATGCATCACATTATATTCGATCCACCCGAGCTCAGCGGGTTGGACATTTTTCTGCAGATGGCAAAAATATCATGATATTTTATATACCAGCATCCTCAAAAATCCTTTAATTCATATTTTCAACATCTCAAGAGCTGATTTGAATAAAAAATTATTCAACTCTTTTTTCAATAAGTCCTTGTAAGCAAAATTCAAACCGTCTTTCAAAATAACCATTTAACACGGTATGTGGAAATTTTGGTTTAAATGCCCTAATCCTGTTGCGTTTCAAACATCTGTATACTTTGTTTTTCGTTGAATTCATTGTCCTCGCAACGAAATCGGTTGACGACGAAAAAAGAAACTGCAAAACCAAAAAGTTATTTTTCGAGATCACCCTGTAAATAAAAGACAATTCGGAAAATTTCTCGAGGTAATGAGATCATCTTCATGCATCTGGTGTCAAATTAAAAAAACAAAGATTTTCTTCAATTGGGTCCTTTTGAAAATTCCGAAATTTTTGACAGTTTTAGGTTACACTCTGTAGCGATTTTAGGTGGAAAACCTTGTTTTGAAGACATACGAGATTATAGCTGAAGGATTGGGTTAGCGAACAGTGTAAACAGAATTCAAATCGTTCAAAGCAGAAAAAAGTTATTCAGATTTGAATAGGGGCAAAATATTGGAGTGCGACGAAATTACTGTCGAGTAGGTTAGTATAATTTTCCCTTTTTGTATTTGACCTAAACATTTTTTATCACAGGGTATAATACACAATGTAATACTTTTATGATGTGCTTATGATGGTTTTTGAGTTAGAAAATGTAAGGAAAGAGATGGTGATTTTGTTAGGATTCCGGTCTCATTACGTTTCGTAGACGATTTGAATAGTTTCCACTGGAATTTTCTTCTCGATAATTGGCCATATAAATGAAATATCACTGAGTTACCACTCAGTGTTAAATTTTGAAAAAGTTAGAGAATGAAGAAGTCGAATTGTGATATTTATGCAATTTAATTTGGTGATTTTTGTGCCTTTGTAAGGGAACTTTCGAAATTTCTTGTATATAATCGATGATTTTCAGTAGTTCCCTGTAGACAGTACTCGATATAATCCGCTCGAGATATTATCTATTCCATTGTTTACCCACTCTACCATCATTCAGTTGCATGACAGAATATGATGCTGGTTATTACAAACAGTCGAATTAGTATTCCGTACAATATAAATATTCCCTGTGTATTATGTACGAATATAAGTACATTATGGGTAATTGATAAACCGATCGTTAATGTTAATTCCGCTGGAAACGCACAGACTAAAACATAATCGGTAATAATTGCAAATATGTGGTTAATTGCATAAATTATTTGTTTACGAGTTCGGTATTGATTTTGCTGGTGCACTTCATTTGGAGATTAATGAAATATCAACTCATTGTGATTCGGATTTAAATCACCAGAATTCATATCAAAACTACGGTATGATTAGGTACCTTCATTACGAAATTCATAACAAGCATTAAATAAAGACCTTCTAGAAGCTTGTAAATCAGCATAGTTTTGTGTGATTTTTTTTTAAATAAATATTGTCATAGAGATAACCACTTTTTCGTTCTTCTCAAATATTTTTAAAATTATTGAAAGAATCGTTTCATACTATTGCTGGATAAACAATATTTGCAAGATAGTGCCTGTCTGTTGTGTGTAGTAGAAGTTCTACAGCCAAAATGGAAAATCTTTTTTTCTTCGGATAGTAAAGTGAAGTAAATTTTATTGAACTACATTACATTTTTGTATGTTTGTAACAAGTCAAAATTTCACAAAAGACAGCCAGGCCGCTGGTATATCACACGAACACTTTGAAATCATCATACAAGTCATTAAAGACATACAGGACAACAAATCTTGTAAGAATAGTCATAAACTTAATGATAATAAAGAAATAGAGTTTAAGCGAACCCTTTCAATATGCCCGCAAAGATGAAATAAAAGCTAACACTAGCAAGTCACAGAGAAAGCAACAGAATTGAATAATAGAACAACATGAAGAGTTTATATACGACACGTTCCATGAATAGAAATAGTGTTATTCACAAGTCATCCGCCGTGAAACTGTAATCGAGAAATTCATCTGCTGAATAACAGCCCATCTACAAGTGGAGTTCTCCAGGGGTCAGTCCTTGGCCCATTCTTCTTAGTTGTTTACGCAAGTGACCTTGCTCTTCTTATAAAATCCTGCCATTCTATGCCGATAATACTAAACTGTACACAGTAAAGAATCTGTGCAGTTTTTGCACAAACAATTCAAAGGCTTCGACGTGTTTAGATTCTGTAAACGGTATCTGCAAGTAGAGATCAAAATCTACAGGGTGTGGCACCTCATACGACACGATCCCTGTTAGCCACATCATTTAATATTTCGGGAATCTCTCCGTTTCCTTATGTATGTACTTATATTAATTATGGCTACAAAAAAATTATTTTGGAGTTTACAGGATGGCTCAAAAAAGCGTCAATCAAGGTTGTGTTTTTTCAAATGGAACACCCTGTATTTCGATACACTTTTGAAAGAGAAGTTGTAAACTGGACAGAAACGATGTTTTCCGACCTACCACGATGCGCGCCAACTCAAATCCTATTTTTGAGATCACTTGGAAATATAAAAATATCGAAATAACTCCACTCGTGGCTAGCTGAATGGCGAAATGTCAAAAAAAAATCCCTTCGAAATCTAACCATTATAAAAGAGATTTTGGGCTATTGATTTCGATACAAACCTTTTCTTAACATTATATATACAGCATTATCAAAAATAATTTTTTTTATATAACTTTGAGAAAAGATAACTTTGTTATTTCAAATAGATTATTTAGAATAACATAAAACACGATATCTGTCAATAAGAATTTGCATAAATGTCGTGTCAAATCTTGATTCAAAGAACTACTATTTGAAAAAGACAATATCTGAAAAACTATCTAGTTTAGGTTTAGAGAATTCTAATATGAAATGATAATAATATACATATAATGAAACGGAAAAGAATAATCCACGTAGTTAATTCTCCATAGCATATTTCGCGCGTGTATGGCGAGCTTCATAACAAAACCATTTCTGTTATCGACCTTCACGCACCATCAAACCTCTGTTTCTGTTCAGCGCTTTTCCACGATGTTTGATTTCAAAATTACCAAACCGCAAACGCCCGTCGACATTACCGATATCTGTTCGTGTATAATGAAGTTTTATTGCATAGAGTAATATCGTATCAGATTTCGGGACGAATAACAGCGACCTTGACTGACGAATTCATGGTACTTTCTGCCTGCTGTCACGGCTCGAAGAGAACAAAGCGTTCGCTCCGCAAGTAACAGAAGATTGATTCAGTTTTGTCATAATTGTTCATAAAAAGGTCATTATCGTAAGGTATGTTCTTCAATATTTTTTCTGGCAAATTCGTGGGTCCCAGTCAAGCTATCTCGCAGTTCGTCTGCATAATCCTGCACCTCTTTTTCTTCAGAACTTGATGACCCGAACACCAAGTCACAGGGCAAAAGAAGATTTCTCCCAAAGATAATGTTGGCTTTATGGAATCGTGCACAGATGCCCTTAAGGCCTTCAAGAATAGTGGAAGATGTCGATCCCAGTTCTTTTGGTGCTCTTCTACTACTTTGGAAAGATGTCCTTCCATAGTCCTGTTGAACCTTTCAATCATGCCATCAGACTGTGGGTGGAGGGCAGTTGTTCTGGTCTTGCTAATTCTCATCAATTCACAAACTTCCTTGAATAAGTACGATTCAAAATTCCTTCCTTGATCGGAATGTAGCTCCATTGGCGCTCTAAACCTTGAAAACATGTGATCCACCAGAGCTCTTGCAACTGTGGATGTTTCTTGGTTAGGCAGGGCATAGCTTCAACCATTGTTTATAGAGAAAAATGATAGTTAGTCAGTGTCTGTGGAAATCGCGTTTGATACAATCGCGCGAGACATCTATCCCGATAACGACGAACCTAGGCGTAACGATTGACCGTTGATTGATTTCCTTGATGGAGCCCGACGCATTTGACGACGTTAAGATGCTAAAGTCAGTGCTTACACCAGCGACTTATGGAGTTGAAGTCTTCATCCTGAAGGAATTGATGTTCAACCAAGGCATTTCCTTACAGTTTAGTATTATCGGCCTAGAACGACTTGCAGAATTTTATATGAAGAGCAAGGTCACTTGCGTAAACAACAAAGAGGAATGGGCCAAGAACAGACCCCCGGGGTACTCCTCTTGTAGCTGGTCATTCCGAAGAAAAAGAGTGTCACGTGATCCTCAATCCAGACCCCTGTCAAAAATCTTGGCAGTCTAGATAAACGATGTATGTCGGTAGATTTCTATCGTAAGCCATCGCGTTGTCCAAGTATTAAAGCAATGTAGTAAATTGGTGGTGATGACAAAAAAAATCTGTTTTTTTCTCGAGCGGTCCTGGCTAGTGTCTCATCTTCGTTGGTGTGAGGGGATACAAGCTGAAAATAAAATTCCTCCACAAGGTTCAGCTTGAGCACGATTTCATCGAGTGAAATTATCGAACCTATATGATTTTGGTGTTTCTGTAGTTTCCTTCGATTTTGCACTGATGGTAAAGAGAAAGTAAACGCTGACGCTTGTTTCTACCGACGTCGAAACAACTGAAAAGATCAACGCAATCGATAAAAGCACATTCATCAACATGTCCCAGAGGCCTCATTGTATGCATATCATAACATTTCAGTACCGATTGAATATTCAATTACGAAGTTTGCTGGAATGTTTCTACCGCCGAGACACATGCTGTGCTCCGTCATAAATATTCTCCGACACAGGTGCGACAACGTGAATTAATTAGAAAAAAACTTGTATAATTCAATTCATTTCTTCGTTTGACAGTTGAACTGGTTATTGGATTACGACACGTGTTTTTTCTAACTGAAATTAATTCGAAACTTGATCGTATTTGATTTATTGGTCGATTAGACGCTGTGTATCGGGAGTAACGAGGCATAATTGGAAAGTTTTTTCGTGTAATCTAGCTGTTTTGTTAACGTCAAACCTATAAATTACAGGGTGAGCCACTTAGTTGTTTACGTGAAGTTTAATCGACGTTATTATTTGTCTATTACGTCAAAAAGTTACAAAAGCTTTCAACATTGTTGCTTATGATGCTAGTATCATTAGCAGAACGTGAGAGTATTTGGGAGAGTTGGTGCTGCGCATCGGAGATGAATAGATCGGTTTTTTAACGATTAGCGCCTGATATTCAGTGATGACAAAATTTTAACGTTTCATTATGATTGTGTACCTAACCTAGAGTCATGCAAGATTCACTGGATGGTGATAAATGCTGAAATATATGACCAAACGGAACGGGCCAAAGGGAACGTGTATGTCTATATTGAAAATTTAATTTTGTAAACAACTGTTGAGTAATGATCCTGCTTATCGCTGATTGGCCACTGCCCGTCAGTCATGATTAGTATTACTCACCACAACAAATCACCCAGCTTCTTGCTTCAAGGATGCAAGAGCTAAATTTCTTTCTAGAGTATTGGATAACGTACAAATTGACCAAAATTGGTTTAACGAGTCGGATTGCTGTTCGTTTATTTTTCTCAACTTTTTTATCGAATTGAACACTCACTCATGAACCTCACTTTTTTTTAAACCTGATTATTCGAAAACAATGTTCATCGCGTTTTTTGGGTCAATCATGGCACAGTCGTTGTATAAATCATTTGAGGACGACCCACCAATGCCAGTACGCCGCGCAATTCAATACATTTATTTATCATTCTGTCGGCTAGATTGTTACCCCATCAATTCGAGTGCAGAGACATTTAATGAAACCGCAACAAAACCTGATAATTATCCCGAACGCTGTGAATATTCGTGCAAAACGAAATGGAAGAACGCGAGCAGCAACTGCAGCAAACATCCATTACAAAAAGTTGTCCCGATAGAATCGACTCGAATTATTTCCTTCGCTACCGGTTATTAACGTTTTTTCTGCCAAGCTGATGGGCTGCCATCACGCAACTGCACGTTTAGCCTTATTTATCATTTTATACGTTTCGGAATGATGGTTATTCGAAAAATACACGTTCGGGTAATGTCTGTCGATCGGGAGTCATGGTATTCGTCGGAGGAGTTTGTTTGAATGTCTTCAAGATTCATATTCATTCATGTCGGAATCCATATTTTTATATTTAAAAGTCTTGAATGAATTAAAACTTTTATTTCAACCCAATTCTAATATGGTCTCAATCTGCCACAACTTTTACAGACTCAACCACCACCAGCACTCCTCCCGCGATCATCACCAGCATCTCTTTCACGAGCACCACCGAATCCACCTCTGTTTCCTCCCTTGCACTTCCGTATTCTTTAAAACCACCACCTCTCTACAGTCCCTGGAATCACCGCTTCCACCGCGCCTTTATCCGGCACCCTTACGATCTCTACTGCTACCAATTGGTCTGTTATCGCCGCTGCGTCCTCTAACTCCATACATACATATCCTCCAGGCAAAGTTTATAGTGCTACAATCGTGGTCAGTGGTCTTCAAGTCCCCATGTCTAAGTACTGCTACTGCCGCATCTACGACCTTTCTTAAATTACCACCACCCCTGCCTCCGCTTTTCTAACTCTTCGATCTGAATCTTTTCCTTCACCGCTTCTTCTGTCCCGTTCACCTCTGCATCCTCCACCATGTCCTCCATACCCCCGGAATTACCACCATTACTTTTTCCACTCCCGAAGCCTCCTTCTGCAACCTCCAGATTCTCCACCTCCCTAATCACGTCTTTGGCTAGTTCTTTGTCCCCAATAGCCTCGATTTGAGGCTTCACTTTGTGGGACTCCATCAGTTTCATTTATTCACCAGAGGTTAGGGAACCATAGTTATAGTCTTGGAAATTGATGGTGTAGGCTGAGAATAATTTGTCCCAGCAGAGTAACTCTCACAGCCGATTTCACCAACTAATTCCTAAAGTTAGGAAATACTTGAAACGGATTTAGGAATTCCTAAGAGCAATATGCGTTTCACCACCCGTTAGTTTATGCTTAAGGGTGGTAGGAAATACCTAAAAATAGTATTTTCCACAATGTTGATAATAATTATAGTTCACTGGTAAATTTCCTGGCTGTGTGATTTTACTCAAGAACAACAAGATATTTGGAACGACTATAGAAAAACCAATCCTACTAGCATACAAAATCATACAGAAAACCATCATAAATAGATATAGACATACCATGTGCAAAAAGACACAACAAATAGTGGTAGTGGCAACAATTGTGGTTAAGTTACTACCACACCTAGGCAAGTAGGCCTCTGTGGGACCTTTTTTCGTCCCTTGCAATCCACAGATGGACGCCATCCTTCTCCTAATCATCCTCTCCGAACCTTTGACCTGTTGAACTCACTCCAGAGATGTAGAATGAACATGGTTGGAGGTACAAAGCCCTGCTTCACTTTACAATCTTTCATCTGTGAGGTTTTCCAAGAGTTTGTCTGTGACTTAGCACCATAGATGAAAGAAACCACAACCAAGACTCCGGATGTAATGTCCCCCCCAGTATAGCTAAACTCTACTCCCGTTAGTAGTGACACAACCCAGCTGATCAAAAGTACCCTCACAGGTTACAAGTTTCTGAAGTCAATTTATAATTGGCTCAGTCGAAATTAGAAGCAAAGGCTGCCTCTCTGAATTTTTGGAGTTGGGGATTTGGGGTGGGCACCCTTGTCGGGAGCTTTCGCCAAAAAGTGTGGTACTGTTGCCTCAAGCCATCACCTGAGGTTGATAAACTTTTGATGCCTCTTCAAATTTTACGACATCTCCACTTTGTTTGTTATCTTCATCGTTGATATCTCTTGTCGAAAACAATTTAATAAACCCATCATTTATACGAGCATTTCACAACGCAATCAATTTATTAAACCCGATGTGAGTTTATATTACCTAATTGTAGATAAATGTTGCTATTATCGTTCATAAATTATTGTCTTGTGCTACATAAACGTATGTAATTACAATGTCTGGGACTCGTTAAATTGCCTGTAAATCAGTTTGTTGTTATATCCTGTTTCAATAACAAATTGCTAGAAGTAACGTTGTGGTAACGAGCATAATATTTCATGAACATTCTTATTGGAAAATGCTGTACGGGTTTCATTATCACACCCAAGAGAAAGGCGAACGGAAAAGAGACAGTCATAGGTGTGGGCTCTGGTTATGATACCAAAATCTATGAAAATATGATTGATTTTACCTTAGGCATACGCTTCCAAGTTGGACGATATGGTATGGTAAGTGGGTTTGAAATATGATGTCTGACTGATGTGAGACTGAGGCGAGACCTCTGAAGATTTCAAACTTTTCAGAGGCGGTGCTTTCATTAATGTTATAGGGTACTGAGCCTTCACACTTTTTTGTTCAAAAGTACAAGTTACCTTCCACAGTCTATTTCATATAAAAAAAACGATGTCACCTAATTTCTTTTCTTTTCGAAATCATTGACAATTCGGTATTCCAAAACTCTGTTGCACAAATTTGAAATTATTATTGAAGTGCTAATAATTTTAATATGGACCCTTTCAAAAAATGCTCCAGTGACGCCTCTGCTTATCGAGGCATCTCGCTTGAAATTCCAAGTGCCACAAGAAACACTAAACGATTCGAAAAATGATGATCGTCTGATATTTTGTTCCGATGTTCGAGAAGCCGTTCAACTAATAGCGCTTATAAATTCTAGAGATATCCAGAAAGGAGAGCTGACGCAGAACAAGATCGACTTGGGCCCAAGATAATAAATTATATTAACGTCTAATTATAGTAATCGAGGAGTGGAAACGGGATTTTAAATTAATCTGCTTGTGCGTCTCACCGGATTAGTGGGAAATCCGATTTGCTTTTTTAATCGCAAGTATTTTGTTATCGTATGATTTGTTGGAGTTTTATTTTGAATGGAGGTGCCTGATTTTCAAAAAAAAAATTAATTGACAATAAGATTCAAATTCGAACATAATAAATAAAATTTATAATCATATTTTGATCACTCAACATTTCTAGAAGCCGTGTGTATTGCGAGGGCAATAATAATAAAGGAAATTTGAGTAGATACTTTGATATGAGTCACTTGAAAAATATCAACTAATAATTCCATTTACCTACTCGAATATTTGGATGTCCCACAAGGGTCTATAATAGGACCACTTGTCGTTGCTTTCTGTATAAGTGATGCCTACGTTTTGCTACGTTATTTCTAAATAATACTCCTAGCGCACCCAACCTTTTTTATTACCTTCGCTATAAACAAACAACTACTTCACTGACTGATAAAACATTTGGATCTCTTCAAACTGCTCAACTGACTTCAACTAGCTAAATCTTCCAGAAACACTTCTTAAAAACTTCTCCATTCGAGCAGAGCAGATTTTTCTGAATTCTTCGGTTCTCCAGAATAATCAGTACAGAAAAACACCAACAAAAATGCTACAAGAATGAGGAAATTTTTTACTGCGATCGGTCGGTTGATTTTTTATGCAAATGAGATTCATTTTATGGTCGGCACTTAACAGTAGCGTAGCTAGGGGATTTTTTTTTCAATCTCGTAACATGAACCCCCTCTCAATTTCGATCAAACAATGGGTAGTATGAATAAAAGCTAGCAAATGCTTCTACTATAGGTTTGTCCTACTCTTAACTAAAAACAATGAAATGGTCTGTTTCAAGAAATCGCAATAGGAGCATTTGCTCAAAGTTCATTCATACCACCTCACGTCTCGTTGTCTCCATTATAACGTTTAAATGTTTCTAGGTGAACGACCTTCATTTTCGCTCTCGAGCTGCGTTGAATCCTATAGACCACGTCGTTTATTCTCTTCACTATCCTTTAGGGTACTTCCCAAGATGGTGTTAATTTGGGGGAAACTCCTTTCTTACGACGAGTTGTACTTTAATCTTATCCAGAACCTTCTCGAACAATGTAGTATCAGCGCCAAATCGTTGTTCGGGTTCTTCTGTTGATACCCCTTGTACTTTCGGGCTCAAGGGGTTGAGGGCCGCCATGTCTAAACACCATGTAGGATTCCAGTATTATTCCAGATTACAGTTTGGAATTATATCTGCTTCAATTGTATTTGAAATTGTTTTATTGCTTGTTGGAAAATTATACAGATTTTTTTCCTGGAACGTTGCATAAATATGAGCAATAAGTGAATATTAATTCATTTTATTTTGTTTGTTTGACTGATATCCGCGGAATTTCAATAATACGTTTTTAGAATTTCCAAGAACCCTAACCGAATGCCTTCCAAACATTCTCTGACATACGGCAAACATTCCGAATCAGCCTAGAATAAAAAGTAGCTCTATAACTGCGGAATTGGTGGTCCAAATACTTTTTCATAAGGTATAAAACGGACTGCGAATATATCAGCATAAACGACATTGTCAGTTTTTATTGAATATATTCGACAGAGTTGCTACAGTTAAATCGGAATGGCACATTCAAACAAAGAAGTAAAAAGTAGAAATATTTTAGGAGCGATAAAAAACCGAAACCAGGACACGTAGGAATAAGTGGCCATACGAGACCATGATGTTTCGATGGAGATAAGAATATAAAATCTTGTGCGGTAGATTCAGAATGATATGAGCCACAGCAGAATGTCAGATGAGAAAAAGGAAGCTATGGGAGTGAGTTAACATGTGAAATACGAGTATGTTTTTGGCGATAACCCATTACAAAGACGATTGAATAATGATGATATCGTTTATTTGCGTATTAATTACAAGAAAAACAGCATAATACCACATGAATGCTAAAACGAGCAGAGAACAATCTGGGAAAGCTCCAGATCAACCTCTCGAAATACGAGGTTGAGTCAGTCTTGATCTTACCATACATGAACATGTAACTTAAACATCACCATAATTACAGTGTCGTTTTAAAAAGATTGTAGGCACTGAATTCTAGGATGTTTGAAACTTCCAGTTTTCACAATATAAACAATTCTCGTGAGGATATGTATGTTTCTTTCAAACATTTGTTTGTCTTTCTCATATACAGTTGTGTACGATTTTAATGTTTCAATCTGTAGGCATATTGTAAATATTCAGATGAGACTGCGGAGATCATTATCAATACAGAAAAAAAATATAGACGGGTAACAGTTATAATGTTTTACATTGTGTTGTTAACAATGTATTGTTTGCACACCGTAACATAGGTATAAACTCTAAAGAAATATCAGAAGAACGACCCTTATCTTAGAGACGAGTGTGAATGAAATTGCGCTGTCTGTAAAACCCAAAAATGGCGCAAAAAAATTCCTGGTTGATAAATATTTGAAGGGCGGTAGCACCACTAAGAATTTCGGCTAAGAGCGCAGTGGTACCAAAAGTAAACCACCATTTTATCATTTGTCTACCATTATTGCCAACTAGCGAATATATCTGAACAACCTATTTGGTTTAGTTCATTTCAAAAAACGAAAACTACCACAAAAGTTCAGATGAACTCTTCAACTAAAGAAAAATCAAATTCAGAATGAAGAAATAAGTATAATCTGTGATTTTTGACTTGATCAATGAAAAAAAAAAACATGAAAAATACAAATTCATTAATTAGATCCACTTCATATTCGCACTCTATACCCAAAATTTCGTGATGATTTTGAAATTATATGATTTGTATATGCTCATATACAAGGCTTGGCATAAAAAAGGAATAAAACGTCAAAAAACTACCCCTCTCAATTCCAGATGAATTTCCCAACTGGAGAACGGTTGAAGATAGATCAATTCTGCGAACGCCAATCGATTCAGAATGAAAAAAATAGTGTATTCAAAATATCGAAAAAGTTCAAAGGGGTAGACCCCTAAAAATCATGAAAAATACAAATTCATTGGATCCACTTGAAATTCGCACTCTATAACCAAAATTTCATGCTGATTCTGAAAATATATGATTTGTATTTGATCAGATACAAGGTTTAGCATAAAAAAGGGATAAAACGTCAAAAAACTACCCCTCTCAATTCCAAATAAATTTCCCAACTGGAGAACGGTTGAAGATAGATCAATTCTGCGAACGGCAATCGATTCAGAATGAGGAAATTAGTATACTCTGTGACTTTCAAGTTGCTTGATTGAAGAAAAAATATCACTCAAAAAATCGAAAAAGTCCAAAGGCCCCTTAAAATCATGAAAAATACAAATTCATTGGATTAACTTGTAATTCGCACTCTATACCCAAAATTCCATGCTGATTCTGAAAATATATTATTTGTATTTGATCATATACAAGGCTTGGCATAAAAAAAGGAATAAAACGTCAAAAAACTACCCCTCTCAATTCCAGTTGAATTTCCCAACTGGAGAACGGTTGAAGATAGATCAATTCTGCGAACGCCAATCGATTCAGAATGAAAAAATAGTATATTCTGTGACTTTCAAGTTGCTTGATTGAAGAAGAGAATCACTCAAAAAATCGAAAAAGTCCAAAGGGGTACCCCCTTAAAAATCATGAAAAATACAAATTCATTGGATCCACTTGAAATTCGCACTCTATACCCAAAATTCCATGCTAATTCTGAAAATATATGATTTGTATTTGATCAGATACAAGTTTTAGCATAAAAAAGGGATAAAACGTCAAAAAACTACCCCTTTAATTCCAGATAAATTTCCCAACTGGAGAACGGTTGAAGATAGATCAATTCTGCGAACGCCAATCGATTCAGAATGAAAAAAATAGTATATTCTGTGACTTTCAAGTTGCGTGATTGAAGAAAAAATATCACTCAAATAATCGAAAAAGTCCAAAGGGGTACCCCCCTAAAAATCATGAAAAATACAAATTCATTGGATCCACTTGAAATTCGCACTCTATACCCAAAATTCCATGCTAATTCTGAAAATATATGATTTGTATTTGATCAGATACAAGTTTTAGCATAAAAAAGGGATAAAACGTCAAAAAACTACCCCTCTTAATTCCAGATAAATTTCCCAACTGGAGAACGGTTGAAGATAGATCAATTCTGCGAACGCCAATCGATTCAGAATGAAAAAAATAGTATATTCTGTGACTTTCAAGTTGCGTGATTGAAGAAAAAATATCACTCAAAAAATCGAAAAAGTCCAAAGGGGTACCCCCCTAAAAATCATGAAAAATACAAATTCATTGGATTAACTTGTAATTCGCACTCTATACCCAAAATTTCATGCTGATTCTGAAAATATGTTATTTGTATTTGATCATATACAAGGCTTGGCATAAAAAAAGGAATAAAACGTCAAAAAACTACCCCTCTCAATTCCAGTTGAATTTCCCAACTGGAGAACGGTTGAAGATAGATCAATTCTGCGAACGCCAATCGATTCAGAATGAAAAAAATAGTATATTCTGTGACTTTCAAGTTGCGTGATTGAAGAAAAAATATCACTCATAAAATCGAAAAAGTCCAAAGGGGTACCCCCCTAAAAATCATGAAAAATACAAATTCATTGGATTAACTTGTAATTCGCACTCTATACCCAAAATTTCATGCTGATTCTGAAAATATGTTATTTGTATTTGATCATATACAAGGCTTGGCATAAAGAAAGGAATAAAACGTCAAAAAACTACCCCTCTCAATTCCAGTTGAATTTCCCAACTGGAGAACGGTTGAAGATAGATCAATTCTGCGAACGCCAATCGATTCAGAATGAAAAAAATAGTATATTCTGTGACTTTCAACTTGCGTGATTGAAGAAAAAATATCACTCAAAAAATCGAAAAAGTCCAAAGGGGTAGTACCTCCCTAAAAATCATGAAAAATACAAATTCATTGGATCCACTTGAAATTCGCACTCTATACCCAAAATTCCATGCTAATTCTGAAAATATATGATTTGTATTTGATCAGATACAAGTTTTAGCATAAAAAAGGGATAAAACGTCAAAAAACTACCCCTCTTAATTCCAGATAAATTTCCCAACTGGAGAACGGTTGAAGATAGATCAATTCTGCGAACGCCAATCGATTCAGAATGAAAAAAATAGTATATTCTGTGACTTTCAAGTTGCGTGATTGAAGAAAAAATATCACTCATAAAATCGAAAAAGTCCAAAGGGGTACCCCCCTAAAAATCATGAAAAATACAAATTCATTGGATTAACTTGTAATTCACACTCTATACCCAAAATTTCATGCTGATTCTGAAAATATGTTATTTGTATTTGATCATATACAAGGCTTGGCATAAAAAAAGGAATAAAACGTCAAAAAACTACCCCTCTCAATTCCAGTTGAATTTCCCAACTGGAGAACGGTTGAAGATAGATCAATTCTGCGAACGCCAATCGATTCAGAATGAAAAAAATAGTATATTCTGTGACTTTCAAGTTGCTTGATTGAAGAAGATAATCACTCAAAAAATCGAAAAAGTCCATAGGGGTAGACCCCTAAAAATCATGAAAAATAAAAATTCATTGGATCAACTTGATATTCGCACTCTATACCCAAAATTTCGTGCTGATTCTGAAATTATATGATTTGTATATGCTCATAAACAAGGCTTAGCATAAAAAAATGAATATAACGTCAAAAAACTACCCTCTCAATTCCAAATAAATTGCCCAACTGGAGAACGGTTGAAGATAGATCAATTCTTCGAGCGCCAATCGAATCAGAATGAAAAAAATAGTATATTCTGTGACTTTCAAGTTGCTTGATTGAAGATAAAATATCACTCAAAATATCGAAAAAGTTCAAAGGGGTAGACCCCTTAAAATCATGAAAAATACAAATTCATTGGATCAACTTGATATTCGCACTCTATACCCGAAATTTCGTGCTGTTGTGAAAATATATAATTTGTGTTTGATGAGATACAAGGTTTAGCATAAAAAAGGAATAAAACGTCAAAAAACTACCTCTCTCAATTCCAGATAAATTTCCCAACTGGAGAACGGTTGAAGATAGATCAATTCTGCGAAAGGCAATCGATTTAGAATGAGGAAATTAGTATACTCTGTGACATTCAAGTTGCTTGATTGAAGAAAAAATATCACTCAAAAAATCAAAAAAAGTCCAAAGGGGTAGACCCCTAAAAATCATGAAAAATACAAATTCATTGGATCAACTTGATATTCGCACTCTATACCCAAAATTTCGTGCTGATTCTGAAATTATATGATTTGTATATGCTCATAAACAAGGCTTAGCATAAAAAAATGAATGAAACGTTAAAAAACTACCCCTCTCAATTCCAAATAAATTTCCCAACTGGAGAACGGTTGAAGATAGATCAATTCTGCGAACGCCAATCGATTCAGAATGAAAAAAATAGTATATTCTGTGACTTTCAAGTTGCTTGATTGAAGATAAAATATCACTCAAAAAACGAAAAAGTCTAAATATATGATTTGTATCTGCTCAGATACAAGGTTTAGCATAAAAAAGGAATAAAACGTCAAAAAAATTCTGCACAGTAAAATTTTCGAAAATCTTTAATTTTCATTTTCAAAAAATCTCAAATGTCATTCAAATGTTCTTGATGAGCTGATTTCAAATTATTCCATGAAATTGAATTTCGGTGATGAATCGACACAATGTCAAGAGATTTTTAGTCGAAAAATTACACTTATTCACAAAATCAATATTGTCATTTTAGTATTATGTGGTTTAGCGTGTATAACCCTTGGCGTTTTCGAACTATGAAAAGTGTGAAAAGTTATATCTGTCAACTAATCCTTTCTTTTGTTTCAGTATTACGAAATGTCCTACGGATTGAACGTGGAAATGCATAAACAGGTGAGTCAAAGAATCGTCAATTTGAGCCGCTTGGCTTTCATCGCGCTCAATAAGAGACTTTAGAGCGAGCGTTCAAACTCTTCATGTGTTAAATATTCATTCGAGAAGTATTCGGATAATAGCTTTATTACTTTTAATGTGCCAGCTCCGCGGCCGGACATGAAAATCTACTCTGTGTGTTAACCCGTGACTCTGCCGGAATAGTCCATTTCTACCCTTTAACTCGGCTCTGAAAGCTGTCAGAGCTATCAGAGAGCAGTTGAGGATTTTGAACGGTTGTCAGTTATTTCGATAATGGATGATAAATGCAGGGTTTCTTTCCGATTGCATGCGAATTCAGTAGACGTCAGTGTTTAATAAATAGTTAGTTCCAAAGGTGCAGGACAGCAAATATTTGCCTCTCTCTGATGAGGTTCACTCATCATACGCTGTTACAGATTATTAGCTTCTTCAGAAGCTTCTGGCCTTGTTGTTAACACCACAAGCACATCAGTGGCTGCAAGACCAATACGTCTCCAGAGATATACAAGATGGCCCATCAAAAACGTACCACAAGACATCAGAGGGTAGGAAAGAATTTTTCGGCAAAATCCAAAAACAGGTCAAGATTGTTTATCAGAGGGACACATTTTGACGTAAAAAGCAAAGTAAAACCTTCAACCCTACGGCCATCTCGGTTACCCGATTTCAGTCCTTTAGATTTTTTTGTGGTGCCACATAAAAAGCATTGTTTACAAAACACTCCCAGACACATTAGAAGAGTCGCAAAGAAGAATTATCAACATATGTCGCGAAATGCTCCAGAATGTACGACAACGGTTTGAAAATAACTTGTACCAACTGTATGCAGGTTGGCGGACAGCAATTCGAGCAAAAAATTGACTAATAAATAAGTTTTGAAGTACAATTGAATCAATTTTTGCATTTTTCGTCCCGCATATCGTTGGAGTTTCATCGCTCCATATTTTCTAAAAGAATGGATAGATTTTCAAAAACTATGCATCACTGTATAGGGAATGACAAGCCCCTTCTAATAATGTATCAGTTGACCCCACTTCCCATCTGAAAAAAATTTCACATCCCTACTTAGGGGATTAAAGGTTTTATATGATTTATGCTTTTTGGATTTTGCTGAAAAATTCTTTCCCACCCTGTAATTCCTTGTGGTACATTTTCGATGGACCACCCTGTATATGAAAACTTCTCACAGCTATTATTGGAAAACCTTCGTTTGTGTTTTTGCTCCTTGTTTGTTCACTGTTAAAATATCCAAAAAAACCATCATTAGTACAGCGACCATTGCGATACTTATGAGCAACCATATTAAGTATAATAGTGAATGGAGAGTTTTCGTGATTCCTAGAGCTCAACATCCGCCGATAGCTGTTTTGTAGTTTCCTATTCATCGGGATGACTTCATTAAGTCTCTCTGATCATCCGAAGACCCTATCAAGTGGCAGGTGACATATGAAAGGTGAGTAATCAGTTGTCGCCAATTATCTATCATCCTGGTGAAAATGAATGATGATAGATGATGAGCATTGGTGACGAATGATGATAGATGATGAGCATTGGTGACAAATGACTAGTGACGAATAATAGTAACGATAATACATTGACGGTTGATAAATAATAGGTGTAAATGAAACGAGTCAAGTGACAGATGACTTATGACAGGTGATATGGGTAGGACTTGAGAGCTTGGCGCGCTCTGATTGGTTATTGTGGGGGGGGGGGCGAGGTTGAAAGTGGGAGTGGTTAGAGTGCTCTCAAGTGCCGCATCATCTTCCACTTCCTATTTTGGGCAATAAAGGAATTTATTTCTGCCCTTGTATTTCTGTAATAATAATAGTGGACATGAGAGCGACTTTGTTGAGATACTCTTTACGTAAATCATTCCCTCCCTTCCCTCTGCTGTTACTACTTACCTAATCGCCCACAACACTGTGCCGTACGTTGCAAAATTGAACAATTATTCACGGAGTTCCTTACTCCTTGTGTACTTTCCACACTCAAGACTAGCTCTACATTAGCTCCGTCTCGACATAATTCTTTCCGCGCCGCCACAATGACATCAGTTGATAAACGTGTTCCGCCATAAAAGTTCCGGCAGCTCGCGACTTTGAGACCGGAACAGAAGTCATTTCCGGGAGTTGCGAGGAAGTTTACTGTGTGGTTACTCACCGAAACCGACCGGCGGAGATTTACAAGCCCGGGCGCTCTGTTTTGTGAAGTAGCCTTGTAACCGGCCCTCGCTTGCTACTTAATTGCTGATGTAATGTTGGAGTGGTCGATCGGGAAAGCTCCGGGGCCCGGAGAGTTCGGTTCACACCTTCGAGTGATGCAGGACCGAAATAGATGGAATCGATAGTTCGATTAAGAAGAGGGAGTAGAAACGTCCATCCAAAAGATTATCTTTAACCTTTCGTTATAGACACTAAATCAAGTCTGAGGACTCGACTGAAATATTGGGAAAAAAAATGAGCTAAAAAATATGCTAAATTATGACCAGAAAGGTACGGTGATGACACATTCCAAAGTTCTGAAGCCAACGGTAAACCAAAATTATTCTGCCCTACATAGATTCGTTTCGAACTCAGTCTTCTCTTTCAGAGAAAATCACGCTTTCGGATGCCCTTCAGAATGCTGATGCGTCCCATGACACATGTCTGCAGTAATCTAATAATTGATCCTTGATGGAATCTGTATGTCTTATAATCTGTATAATTACAACGTTGACGACACATTCATAATATGAAATCATGGCCGTCGGCCATTGTAGTCTGCTAGTATCCTGGGCCATTTTTTGTTGGTCTATGCCCCATATTTTGCCACATAATCTGGCTTAGAGGAGAACGGCGCTTGAGAGATTTGCGAAAACAAACTTGAGACACCCCACCACATCTACTTGCTGCACCTCATGAACAATTGATGAACCTGGAATTATACCGGTTAATAGTGGAGAAAACCCCACATATGGACAAAGATACTCGGAGAAGCGAAGGTGGGGCACACTGGATCAAATTTGTTCGCAGTGAATTTGTCACCCACAATACCATCATCCCCAATAAGAATATAATATGGCCGTTTTTACATGTTTGTGGTTTGAGGTCCTTCGAGCCGGATGCGAATATCGGCAATAATTCTCCTACTCTCGCGTCATTCCAGACTCCCGTCACGTGTTTTCAATTCCACCTGATAACAGAGAAATGAAACCCAAAACCTGACCAATTTCGGATAAATAACACCGTATCATCCCCGAAATCATTCCGCTCCGTGTTACACGCCGCACAATCATCGTGTGCGAGAAATCTGCTCGGAAGGTACATAATCAATTTAATCAAGCCCTCGAAATGTCAATTTCCCTTTTTTATGAGCGCGAAAACGACTCCGGCTCCATAACCCCTAAACAACCCCCGTCCCCACACATATATAGTTAATACCATATTCTCGAATAACATTCACTCCCGTATTACGTTTCGAGGTTGGATTTTGGACAGGTTGTTGGAGGCACGATTTCAGCGGTTCGTGTGTTGAATTCATCAGTGGGTGAAATTTCAGTAGTCCGGGAAAATTGTGACAGTTTCGACTATTTAGAAGTATCAGATAGTCGCAAGTTGTAGAGGGGTGAAAAAGTATTGAAGATTTATTTAAACTGGTATTCTAGACCCGGTGATTCAGAGTTGTTTATCATAAATATAATTTTGAGTCATGTAGTATTGAGCTTGAGATTTTTTTTCCAACTCAGTTACATGATTTTCATCATTATCATTATATATGGACTCGCACCAGCTTCAGCTAACTTTACGCCAGCCAACAATTATGGAATCTACTAGCGACTGGAGTTAGCCAAGGTTTGATCCGTTGTGACCGCGAGCAACTCTACATTTAGAATAGGGAACCTGTGTTCCCATTTCTTACTCATATGGTCAAGTTTAAAACCCTAAGATGACCGCCATTACCTCATACTCTGATGCTGATGTAAGCCAAGTAGATAAATTTATGACCGCCAGCCGTAGGAATCTGCATAACCAAACGGGGTTAGCTGAGTCTCAAACCATGTGAGCTGAGTCTCAAACCATGTTAGTCTCAAGCCATGTCAGCTGTGTCTCAAACCATGTTAGCCGAGTCTCAAACCATGTCTGCTGAGTCTCAAACCATGTTAGCCGAGTATATCGAACCATGTTAGCGCCGATACGCTGATGTGAGAAGTTGCTTCGTTTTGGTTCGATGAACATCGTTACTTTGAAGACAACTGCATATTAGCCTTGAGCCATATCATTGATTTCAAAATATTCAACTCTCTGTCAGCTTCACCCCTTGGCATGGTTCAGTATTGTGCCTGGAATACTGAGGCACTTCCATAAAGGCACTTTTGAGTTCCCATAAATTTCAGCACCTGATTCGTTCCCAGCCTTAAATTCATCGGTACCACACCAACCTGCCTTATTGAAGAGCATTTTCATGAGTCCTGTTTATCTGTATTTTGTTGGATCCATGGCTCAGCTGCGAGCTCATTGTTTTACTGCTCATCTCAAACAATGAGTTTTTATGTTTCGAGATATTTCCCTTAAAATAAATTGAGTGTTGGCTTGTATTCACAATCATTTCCAATTCTGCTGACGGGATGACACATATCTCCCATAACACTGAGACAAGTTTGTCTTTGGGGATATTTGCTCGATATTCCCAGTAACGCTCTGATCCATATCAGACTACCAAACAACGGAATCATAGGTAATCTTAACGTCTGAGTAAGAGGTTGTAGCCAGGTCTGGGCCTCCCCAGTTCCACCACTTTGACATCATCATTGACCTTCCATCGACCTTCCAGGATATGTCTGCTACATAGATGCCATTGTGTGACTGGGACCTTGATATGTCCTTGTTGGGATTGGAAAATGTTGTTGTGTGTCCTTGATAAAGACTGTGTAGTTTTTTCAGGGGTTATATTTTACCTAGAGATGATACTGGTTATAGTTGGGAAAGGTTACACATACGGTAACATAAATCACTCGAGTGTTGAGCCTACAATACCCTGTGAGGTCCTACTAATATTCTGATAGTGCTCCCCTTCTGGCTTGGTAGATATTGGCTGTGGTTGTTTGATAAACTCTTTGGCTTATCTCATTCCTAGTGAATTGTTCCACCATTCTTGAGATTTCAGTTGGGTCCATGCTTTGGTGTTTGTTTTTAGTACAGCTTTTGCCATATCGCAGAACAGTTGTGGGCCATTCAGGGCCTTACTTGTCCCTTCAGTCTGTTCTGACTGCCCAGCATTTTTAGGGCTTCAATGCAGTCTCAAACAAGTTTGGAGGTAACTTGCATTGAGTGACTGCTTTTATTGCAGTTTGGCTGTCTGACTAAATGACAATGGTCTGAAAACTCATGCCTTATTAGCTCTTGAGCGCAATGGTGTATTGCGATGACTTCTGCTTGAAATATCGTTGCGTATATACCTAAGCTCAATGAGATTTTTTATCTTGGCTTGGTTTCATAAATGCCGGCTTCTTAACCATCATCAGATTTTGAGCCATCCCTGTAGAAAGCGATTTCCGCGTTGATGGGAGGTCCCAAGTGTCTAGGGAATATTTCATATTCTGAGACATTTGCTGTTGTACCTCGAAGAGTTGGCGATTTCCTATCATTTAACACCATGCTCCAGTTTCAACTCATTGCACCAAGTCTCCACGAATTACAATATTTGTCACATGAGTTCTAATACGATTTGGGCATGCTTTTTTTCCTTGGAAGTTTGACCAAGGCATGGGGTTACCCAGGGTGGTGAAACTATTCTGCCCAAAACAATGTCAGGTAGCCGAGTGGTTAGAGTCAATGCTTTTCAATAAGTCTGGTTTAGCCGGTCGCTGGTTCAATCCCAGCCATTTCAAGTTATTTTTCTGAAGGCCTGAGAAAGTGCTAGGAATCGCACCTTAAAAGGTAAGACCTCGTTAATCCTTGGCTCGCACAAGTTTCGACTTTTGAGGGCTGTCATTCGTAGGGGGACAACAGCTGGTTAACGGAAAAAAGAATTTTAACAAAACAATCTGCATTTTTTTCCAACCGCTCCATAGTTTAGGGGTGCAAAGTGATCGTGATCAATGACTTGGTCGATATGTATCCAAAAATACTGCAATTTGCAGGTTCGACGCTGCGTTGTTTTCCCTTGACACCAGTTGATAAAGCGTTATCACGATTTTATAAATTGACAAACATGTTGGGTTACATGTACTGGCTTCATTTTTAGAGAGATGTTGTTTTATGTGTCTTTTAGTGAGATATCCTGTTATTTTCGACCACGATGTTGGTCTAAATGCCGTTGTCTGAGAGACCATTTCTGCCTGCATCGTATTCTTAGTGTTCTTTGTCAGCTTCATCAGTAATCCAACAGTTCGCCATACTCGTCTGTAAATAATAAAATAAACATAAGCGTTAAATTTTTCCAGACTTCGCAAATGAAATGACTATAAATAAACATATTCAAGTGTCGTTAGTTCAAATGAATGGAGAGATATCAACCAACACACGTCTGTAACAAATTATGTATTCCTCTCAAAGTTCCCTGGTGTATTGCATAGACCACTCAAGCGGGAATTACCATCAGTCTTCGATACGTTTTTCTGAAATCGCTCATGTTTTTTTCGTCTATTATTACCACGTTGTCCTAATAAAATGGCTTGTTCACCCGGACTATCGCGTAGAATTGCCGAAAATTGCCGTGCAGGCCACGTTCGTAGCCCATTACGGTGGCGGGTAGAGCAACGGAGGCTTGATTATCGTATTATCAGAGTGTATTGTAGGGCACTTAATCCCCCAAACAGGCTCATTTGCTCATGCTACTTTCAAAGAGGGTAGTTGAATTTTCGTGCCGAGACGGCTTCAGGAGTGCTTTCGTGGTTTGTTATTTTGCTGCAGGATGGCCAAATGGGCGTAGTTTTCGGTTGCGAATATGAATGAATTCTGAACAATTGAGGCAGAGGCGGAGTTATTGATGATTTCCATGGATCGTTCATAAATTTTGAATCAATATTATGGAAGATTAAGGATATTTTCAAATATTTGCAAAACCCTCCAAGTAAACGGCCCAATTCCACATTTTGAAATATTTATTTATTTATTTGACATGCTGAAATAAAAAAAATCATTCAAATATTCATTGCATTTTTTTGAAAGTTTGGAAAACAGTATATTTATGAACTTAAACATTATTTTGGTTGGTTTCCGGGTTTTGCCGTGGTCTTCTTTGGTATGAAACTCAGTTGATACGTCTAGAAGAGTACTTCGAACATGCCACTGAAGATGACTTCCGCAGTTGCAGTCGAAACGTTTGGAGATTTAAACCAAAGAAGACCACGGCAAAACCCGGAAACCAACGAAAATATTGACGCCAGCCGTGAAAGCTTACATTCCTACAACTTAAACATTCTTAGAATTCACACAACAGTAGGATTTAACTATTTCTAAATTAGTTTAGCCAAGTAATCGAGAATATCACTTGGATCATTTTTAACTATCAAGATTGACATGGTATCACCTACCGGTGTGAAGTTAGCAGCCACTTTATATTTCAACTAGCAGCTTATTTGTCAGTAGCGTGAAATTATATTCGGTGTTTGATCCAAATGAAGTTCAATTTCTGTATATAGACTACTGAAAAGCCCTAGAAAGATATACCGAGAGATGGTTGATTTGCAGGCTGTCTAAGGGAAGGTTTATACCTGTTGTTTTTCGAAAAATCATTCTGTAACATCTCTCAGAAAGGTTCAGCCTATTTTAATTTTCGTATATAGACTATATAGAAGCCTAAGAATAATATACCGAGAGATGGTTGATTTGCAGGCCGTCTAAGGGGCAGTTTATACTTGTCGATTTTTGGAAAATTATTCTGAAACATGCTTCAGAAATATTGAGCCAAGTTCAGTTTCTGTATATAGATTACTGAAAAGCCTGAGAATGATATACCAAGAGATCGTTGATTTGCAGGCCGTCTAGGGGGCAGTTTATACTTGTCGATTTTTGGAAAATCGCTCTGAAACGTTCCTCAGAATCAGCCAAGTTCAATTTCTGAATATAGACTACTTAGAAGCCCAAGAATAATATACCGAAAGATGGTTGATTTGCAGGCCGTCTAAGGGGTCGTTTATACTTGTCCACTTTTGGAAAATCATCCTGAAACATGCTTTAGAAATGTTGAGCCAAGTTCAATTTCTGTTCATAGACTACTGAAAAGCCTGAGAATGATATACCGAGAGATGGTTAATTTGCAGGCCGTTTAAGGGGAAGTTTATACCTGTCCATTTTTGGAAAATCGCTCTGAAACGTTCCTCAGAATCAGCCAAGTTCAATTTCTGAATATAGACTACTTAAAAGCCCAAGAATAATATACCGAAAGATGGTTGATTTTCAGGCCGTCTAAGGGGTCGTTTATACCTGTCTATTTTTGGAAAATCATCCTGAAACATGCTTCAGAAATGTTCAGCCAAGTTCAATTTCTGAATATAGACTACTTAGAAGCCCAAGAATAATATATCGAAAGATGGTTGATTTGCAGGCCGTCTAAGGGGTCGTTTATACCTGTCCATTTTTGGAAAATCATCCTGAAACATGCTTCAGAAATGTTCAGCCAAGTTTAATTTCTGTATATAGACTATCGGGAAGCCCGAGAATAATATACCAAGAGATGGTTGATTTGCAGTCTGTCTAAGGGACTGTTTATACTTGTCCATTTTTGTAAAATCATCCTGAAACCCCCTAGAAATAGTTAGCGGAGATAAGTTATAGAGAAGATGCAGTGCGGAGTGCAAAGTTATCGAATTGTCGGGGTTTAGTATAGATTGTTAAGCTGTGAACGATCGAATTATAACGGCTCAGTATTTCTGTAGTCACGAACCCCGATGTCGTAACAATAAAAAGCAACTGAAAAATGTAGCCAATCTGACGCCATCAGCCGCTGTCCCTAGGCAATCATCAGCGTCAAGCACAATACCAAAAAGTCATTATATCCACACCAGATCGCCAAGTCAAAAACCCCAAAGTTCGATCAATCGACCAAACACGAAATTAAACTTCCGCCCGTATTCAGATCAGTCTCGGGGGGCATTTAACGTTTGTCCCCGACGTGAACCGACTCCCAACAAACACACGATGCTTACATATGCAAACATGCACGCGGCAACATTAGGAAAAGAGGGTTAGAGGGTTGCCTAGACCGTGCCGCTGGCAATTAACACACCCTCTCTGCGTATCTCGCCTCGCGGACCCTACTCAAACTCGGCAGCCACCCTTTGGTTTATATCGCACGTGGACTGTGTGGAAGGAGACGGCCATTGGGGGCCGCAGGCTTTTTGTGACGCCACACTTGACAGAGCTGGTGTGATTTTCTCGTTCGGGAAGTGATTGATACGGAAAAATTCAATCAACTCGAAAATCCATTATACGCATAATTGAAGTGACAAAAGAGCAAATATTGTTGAAGTTGAAAAGTGTCTGAGGCGATGTATTTTCCAAAATGAAAATAAAATGAAGTATAACTTGCAATTAGGGCATTCAAATCCTCATAAATTATAACTGGGAGGAAAGTAATGTCAATTTGACTAGCGTAGCCGTTTTTATCTAGCAGCCAATTTGCCAGTAGCGTCGGGTGTGAAATTGAATTCTGCATTTGATCCTAATGAAATTCAATTTCTGTATATATACTACTGAAAAACCCTAGGAAGATATACCGAAAGATGGTTGATTTGCAGGCTGTCTTAGGGGCAGATTTCAAGAGGTAGCTCAATTGTTAAAATCGATAACTCCCTTCAAAAGTTCATCCAAGTCTCCTTATCGACGCAGTAATATTATTCATTCAAGTATTTCAATCTTCTCTCTTTTCAATCATCATTAAAATGTATGAATTAAAATTTCTGCAGTTGGCAATCGCTTACGTTGAACATCAAGGGAATGTATATGAACAAATTTCGGTTCATCATTCTCGGGCTTTTCAATGGTATATATACAAAAAATGAACTCGACTGACTATTTCTTAAAAAGGTTTTCAGATTTTCATTTCAAATATCGACAAAAAGAAACTGCACCTTAGACCGCCTATAAATGAACCATCTCTCGGTATATTAATTATTCTCGGGCTTTAACTAGTCTACAGAGAGAAATTGAACTTGGCTAAACATTTCTGAGGGATGTCTCAGAATTATTTTACAAATATCGACAAGTGTAAACCTTCCGAACTTGACAATCTGATTTCTTTTCAACTTGTCAGTTTCATTCCTTTTCAAACTGCCAGAGTAAGTTCTCTTACTTGTTAATCTATCTCACCTCTTTTAACTTATCAGTCCAACTTCTCTATAACTTGCCAGTCTGACTTCTCTTCAATGAGTCTGATTTCTTTCTCACTCATTAGTGTAACTCATCTTTATCTTATCAGTCTAACATATCTATTACTTGTCAGTCTACCTCCTCTTTTACTTGAAGTTGTCAGTCTGACTTCTCTCTAACTTGTCAGCATAACATCTCTTTAACTTGTCAGTCTGATTGGTCTCTAACTTCTCAGTCTTATTTGTTAGTCTTACTCATCTCTGATTAGTCAGCCTTACTCTTCTCTAACTAGTTAGCATAACGATTCTTCAACATGTCGGTAGGACTTATCTCGTAACTGATTCATCTAACTTCTCTTCAACTGGTAAGTCTGATTTTTTCTTTCCTATGAGTCTAAGTTATCATCTTCTATCAGTCTAATTTATCTCGAACTCGAACAGAAAGGATGGAGATTTCTCACCCTTAAGTAAATCTACAGAGTTGCTGAAGCTCATCATCTAAACTCAGTAATCGTAAGGATTCACGTCATTAGACATCAAGCAGCATTTTCACTCAATAACAATTCTCCTAGTAGGACCCTCCCCTTCAAAGCTTTCAACAGAGAAATCCAACCCATCATCACTTCTCCGATCGATCTCTGTCGCGTCTTGATAGCCAATAAAAATTCGACGACACTGGATGTCACGATAAGGACCCTTTTATCACGCTCCGAGGAATCGATTTCGACTAATAAAATACAGAAAGGAAAACGTCATGTTTGTTGAGCACTATTACCGCTTCTTGCGGGGTTCGTTCGACTATTTTCCGATGCAAGCTGCGATGCCGTCGTTGTTTCTTTAACGAGACATGAACTCCAATATCGGTCGCCAAAACTGAATTGAGATCAGTGGTAGACGTGTTCTGTGAAAGAAAAGGGCTTTTCTTCATTTCAGTCAGGTGCGAGTACGTTGGTCAATCTCGACTGTCTATAGAAATGAATTTCGAGGAATACTTAGACGGGTCTTTTACGTGGACAGTTTCCCGAATTTTTTTGTTCAATCGCAGGCAAAATCTGTGATCAATGATGTTACGAATCTAGGCCATGGATATGAGACACATGAGTGGTGATTCTCTGTTTATTCAACTCCGACAAACACTTTACTCCGTTCAAATTCACTGATGAACTACACTGCGTACTTTAGTGGAATCTAGTCGCTGATTTGTTAGCTTTTCTTTTCAGATCGTCTAGTTTGGTAGATCCTCCTCAAGTTGACAAGCCATTTTCACTTCATTATTTTCTCTAAAAAACGACGAGCATTTTTCCATGGGTGAACTTACCAAATTACCATCAAACATGTGTCAACATTGGAATTCGCGAAATTGGTGTCAGGTGTGGGTCAGTTTTGAATCTTGATTGTAATAAATGGTGTCAGGTGTGGGGTCATTTCTAATGAACATTTAAGTCCCGTTGTATAGATAAAAATAGCTTAATAAAATAAGGTAAACTATTGAAAAAAGTATTTTAAACTGATGGAAATTGCCCGAATTTTTCATTGACCCAGTTCGTATTCGCAACTCCGTATATTCCGACAGAATCAAGGTGAGCAATCGCCCATCCGACATGCGTCAGAGCGTAACGAAATGGGGGGTGCACAACACCCATTACACGGGTAATTTAAAGGATGTGAAAGCACTTTCGCAGCAACATTGTTCCGCAGGACACGTTCTTTTACGTCATGCCAGCCTATTATTTCCCTTTTGTGATTATAACGACACCACAACATGCCTGCCGCCGCGCCGGTGAATGCGAGATGGGTTTAATTTCCTGGATGTATAAATATTGACGGGCCCATTGGGGATTGGGTGGTTCGTTCCGTGGAAAAAAATCTTTTACCGATTGAATACGTTGATGAGTACGTTTAGTGCCATAGTGATTGACGGTCGCCATAATGTCTGCTCATTACCCACGATTATTTTGTTCAGTTTTTTTCATTTAGGGTCCGCCTATCATAGCGCCTCCGGAGGTAGCGCTTACCGGGAAGCTAATTGGGCTTCTTCTGATGATTATATCAATTTCAAATCGGGTGCCACGGGACTGTTAGCCGATGACTTAATCGCACGCGTTGCCAGATCGAGAACCAGTCCTACTAAAATTGAAGAGGAGCCTTGGATCGGATACTGCGGGTCTGGTATCAGGGCTTGAGGAGAGGATTGAAGGAACTCGCTCCCTTGACAAGCACATACACACTCATAGACTCTGAGGACAGCAGGTGGAAGCCGTATGTAGACAGACCACCATGCTTGACGAATGCAGGGTTTGGCCAAATGGGCCCAAAGGGGCCTACCTACTTGGCTGTAGCAACAGCCTTTCCATAAATACTACAATCTAACATTACTACCGATAGTGTGGCTAGTATTGGAGGGTAAGTATACGTATTCGGTTGAAGATATTCGATTTTCAACAACTCTTCTTTATTTTTTTTTTCGTTTTATTCATATTCATACTCTATCTATTTATAAATAAATGTACTTAATTCACTATTTTTACAAATAAAAGAAAGATCATGAAAAAAAATGTCGAAATGACATTTCAAACCGTATCGTGAAAATATTAAACCTCCTATTTTCTCTGATTTCCAATCATTAAATCGTTACCCTTAACGAACAAAGCCGTATCTAAAATTACAACCATTTTCAGTTATAGGTGTAGGCGTATTCAGCTTTAAAAACTGATGCTGACGATAAAAAAGCCGTATGTCTAGACCAAGTAGTTACGAAGAAATCTTCTTGATAAAAATTGTATTTCGACGTAAATATTGAAAAAAAAAATTCAGTTTTTCGGCTCTCCTGAAATATGATAAAAAATAAGTTACGTCTTTGTTCGTTGGGAGTGTCGAAATGTTGTTTTCGGTACATTTGTTTGGGAGGATTCAATTCAATTTCCCCACTATCTTTACTCGACTTTTCCTCGAGCGCAAATGGTTGAAGCAACTTTCAGCTACATTTTCAACCCTTTTTTTCACTCCTGAGGTGAAAATTCAAAATATACAAATTGTAGATTGTGACCTCTAGTTCCCGATGCCGTTTACAGACTTTGAATGCGACGATTTCCCTTTCCGGACTTTCTTAGTGAAAAATTAACCGATCCTGTTGTACAAAAAACATTGCGTAGGTTTTTTAATTCCAAAAAAAAGGTAATTTTCGACAATATTTATTGCTGAAAAAATTCCACAAAGCAATTCTGTGGGAGTTGAAACCGGGGGGTTTTCAACTATTTAAGTGTGAAAATGCCTCTATTTTTTCTCTTTTGGTTGAACTATTGGACAAGTCTGAAGCAAAGGAAAATAATACATTTTTCAGTATACTTGTTACATCAAAAATGGCTGTTAAAATAAATTTTCTCGAAGGGTAGAAATGTTGAGAATGAATCAAGTGAGTAATCAAGTCTGCTGCTGTCAGCTATAAATGTTTGTTTTCACCACATGTGTCCGGGAAACTATCGAAGGAATTATTTAATTGCGTCTCAATAAATGTCAAGCTACAGCAAATAAAAACAATTTATTCGAAAGGCACCGTCGATTCAGATAATTTGTAAGTGCCACTTTCATAAAAACAAAACGAAATACAAACGCTAACAAATAGGACGATAAAAACGAAAACGAATGACACAAAAAGCCCCATAAAAACGCCAAATACCGCTGATAGATCCAATAAACGATAGGAAGCGGTGCCATATGTCACTCGATTTTTCTGGAATGGCTCGTGATGGGATACTGTAAAAAGCAAATTTTCCGTGTGAAATGGGCCAATGAACACGGCGCACCAGCGTAACACGCAATAATTTGTACATGCGTCGGCATACGTTTGGCTACACAACGGTTTTATTAACAGCTCACACCCTCCTCAACGGAGATATAAAAAACATGAGGGTTGCGAACTGACGCAAATGTGACGAAACCTACAAGGGGTGTGCTAGAGGGAACGTACGGTCGTTTACTTGAAGGTATTTACGGGAAAGTGGCGGAAATATTCAGAGACCATATAAATCCATGGTTGGAATATTTCGATTGCTTGGGAAGAAAAATCATGTATATAAAGTTAGCAAGACCACTTGCCGTAAGATCGATTAATCCAATTCCAGTAATAGTCGAGGATTTGTCGTGAACGAAAAAAAATTGTCGCGCTCATATGTTTTTTTTTATATGTAGTGGCTGTGTTAACTTTTGTATGAGGGGAAATTTGTTGGTGTTTGCCTGGAATCAAAATATCAACAACAGGAGTAATGGAACTTATCTTCACTCTTAAGTCCACTTCAACACTTATTCTGCTCCTATGTTCATTTTTTATATACAATAGTTCAGAAAATCCACTCGCATACAAGTAACTCCTACCAAATGGCATCAAAAATAGCACTAATACTCGGTTTCACATCCGATGCAGAGTTTAATTAAAGATTTCTGTTTAAAATCTTCCATAGAACTTTCTTCTGTAAGATCGATAAAACTTTCTTTTAGTTCCAATTCATTTGGTGAGGTTCCCGAAAAAGGATTTCTGATCCAGTCCACTTTTGAATAATCTTCAGAGAAACACTTCTTAAAGCTTTTTTAAATGCCTTCCAAGTGAACAATGATATCTGCAACCACATTTGGCATTTCAAAAAATTATGATAGAGTGGAGAATGCAGATAAATGCTCCTCCTGTATTTGTGAATAAAACAGGACCAACTTTATTTTGAAGAAGTTATTACTGGCAGTGAAGGCTGTTGTATTTGGTCCCTGAAGTCTTAAGTTCAGTGTGTTGGGTTCAAAATTTTCGCCCGAGATAACCACCTCACTTCAGGAGTAAAGTCTTGAACTTGCTTGCCACCCATTTCTTCACACATCAAGGAAAATAATCTTGTGTTCAGAGCCCTAGCCTTTATGAAGTTTCACAGCATCTGGTAGAACGGAGTTACGATTTTTCGGCAGCTAATGCTTCTCGACGGATGACGCAATCTGTACTTTTGCATTTAAGAGCAACTTCCTCTATATTTGCTGCTAACCGTGTCAATCTTCCTGGCATAGCTTTTCCCCATCTCTACACAATCACTAGGACCAGGGAATGCCTTATACTTTGAGCACATACTCATCAATTACCCCAAAAATGAGTTGCGCTTTGGTATTTGATTCATGTGGTTTTGCAGAACAAAAACTCTTTTATCACCTCTTAATTATAATCAAATCGCACGAAAACAAGTAGCTGCGCTATGTTTGTAACACCGATGCTGTCTTCAACTTGAAGTGCAAAATAAGTGCATTCTTGGAGTTTTAAAGGCAGTTGTTCTTCAATATTATCAGACATATCGACAATTCGTCTCTTCACTGTGTTATTTGACAGTGGTATTTTTTGAATTTCTTTGGCTGCCTTTTCTCTTAACACGGCTTGGACCATATCTACAGCAGCCGATTGTTGAACTAGCAAGGTATGGCGCCTTGAAGTTCGTATCAGTATTGACAAACATCGTCAAATACTGGGATTATTTCTTGAAAAAATTTGATTTTTTTTTTTTAAATTCAATGGGCTTGCCAATCAAATCAGGGTGCTTTGTATTTTGGTGTCGCATCAGTAAAGAAGTCTGCATGCTTTGATTCGAAAGTGTTTCAAGACATACAACATACAGAGGAATAGGAACGTCACGGTTTCAGTCCTTGGCTTCACTGTAAAACCGTACTGTAAGTAGTTTTCATCATATTTACGATTGACCGGTGATTTAGGTTCCTTAGCACAATCCTTTGAAGTAGAAGAGGACGTCAGAAATCACAATTAATCAATACAACACCCACAACGAACAACAAATAAACATTGCACAATCACAAACTAATTTATCTGAACATTAACTTTTCCCGCTAAAACTGACTGCAAATATTCTTTTCGGAATCGTCCTTCCCTCTCGTGGTCGCTTCTCTTAGAAAAATAAACTCACATTTGAAGATTAAGCTTTGCTGATCTTCAAGCATTTTCCATCGATTCTCAAAATTTCTGATATAGTGATTCCTCACCACAAGTTCAGTATACTTCCAGATCTTCTATCAACTCCAGAGGGGAGGCGTATTCTAAACTTCTGATGATGTCTCACACTCACCCCCCAAATATTTTGTTTCATTCACTCTTCCACCTCTTTAAATTCACCTCTATCGCCAATATCTCATCCACTTTAACTGACTGAATTCAGTGACAAACCCTCCCCTACGTTTCCCTTGCATTCTGAATTAGCTAGTAAACTTCATCCCATAACTCATCAAACTCGATCCCTTCAAATGTCAACTAGGGTTGAAATCAGCGGTTTGGAAACGGCACAAACATATACATGCGTCACCTGCTGCTCCGAATCCACACCTGGTAGATTGGGGTGTGTTACCGTATCAAATGTTATATACCTGTAATGTATTCAGGGGATGATCTTTTCAGTATTCTATTCGCGGATGAGGATTTCAGCTACTACATGTTCCGAGGGGTTCATATGGCTTATAATTTATGCTGATGGAAGTATTTTGGTGCGATTTAATTTTCGATTTATTATTTAGAGGGCAGGGGAATTATGCTAGGGGTGTGTCGAATGGGATTTTCATATTTCATGGTGCTTGACAAGATGATGATGGTCGTTTGGTGATGCTGTAGCCGGTGCGTTTGATATGTGCTTATGTAAGTGAAAAATACATAATATATACACATATATCTATCTAAGTCAAAATAAGTTTCAAACTAGTGACTGTAGATGTCACAAGTTACTTTTAATTTATACTGTCTTTGCCTTATGGTAGTAATTCAGAGTGTATTCGTTTCAAGTTCGAGAGACCTCATAAAGCCGTGCTGATGAGTTGGTAACAACAAAACAGCGCTGTTCAAGGATGATGAGCTCTCGTAATTGAATCGAAAACACTCTATTCACTTTAGATTCTGTTCGCATTCCTCTTAACGCGCGAGAAACAACGAATAGTTGTCTTCCTGTCAATGTCGTAGATGATCATCTACCTTTGGATTCCATGGCTCGTTTTAAATTAAGTTTCAATATAGTGTAGATGTCACAAGTGTAAAAAATAGTGCTTATATGACTGTTTTACCGCTGTAAATGCTTCATACTATACAGGTGTAAATTTGAGTATTTCAGGCTTTATTGAAAATCTAAAAATATGCAAAAACACGTCAGCTGCGTTTTAGATGTAGGTCTTTTGTAGAATGGGGTAAAAAATTGCCTGAAACTTAAATAGAAAGATCGTTCAACTACTTTTACAAAACTAGCCCTTCAGTACTTTTGGAGAATATACGAATACATGCTTTGAAGTAGGATAATTTCCAAAAGAACTGAAAGACGTAATCGTCCTTTTTTCATAAAGAGAGATAATCAGAAGCAAATATTTTGAGGTGTGATTAAGAGTCAGCCAGTCGAGATGAATTTGAAGGAACTTTGGTGGAAAATTATCTCTACGAACTCAAGATAAAATTAGGATCTCGAGAACGATTGGAAATAGACCAATTCTGCGAGGGGATGATTTTGAAACATACCACACAAATTCTTTTCGAAGAAGAATTGATAAAATTTTAACGAACAACCTCAACTCCAGATGAACTCTTCAACTCGAGAACGGTTCTAGATAGAGCAATTCTGCAAAAGGCATTTCAAGTCGATCGGCGAAAGAAACACATTACTCGAAAAAAGGAGAAAAGTCCAAAGGGGTAGACCCCTAAAAATCATAAAAAATACAATGTCTGCTTTCAAACTCCTCTCTAACGCCCCGAAAAACTTTCACCAGAAAATATCTACGTGCAGCTGTTATTCTTATCTTCAAACCCACCATTCTTGGGGCAGCGTTGCGGTAACAACAGATTTATGATGCCTCTATTGGAAGTAATCAAGGTGCGTTGAGTCGGGTGATCGAGGTGGCCACTGTCTCTGGTGGAGCTCCATCTTGTTGGAAGTGAATCAGATCTTGCAAAATCATATTACCTACAAGCCGCATCTATCAAGCGGTCTTTTATTTATTCGAGCAGATTCAGTTGGAGCTCACCAGTTAGATAATCTTGAAAAATGAAGAATACCTGCGCAAACGTTAACTTTCTCTGTATAATCTGTATGACCTTTCCTGAAAATTCCCAGATTTTCTCATGCCCATTAAAGGCAGATTCAGATGCATTTCAAACCTTGCATGAGAAATGCATGCCTGTCGTCGTTGACATTTGTGCCTGACGGAGTGCGTGAAAAACGCGGGGTGAGCACTCATACAATTTGGAAATGTCGAAAAATATGATTTTGATGTGTCCACACTCTTTTGAAATGTGGAGTTCAGGATCAAAGTGCATTCGTCCTGAGTTTCTAATCTGTATTTATATGCGTTTGACTCATTAATTTGAGGACGCAATTCTCCCCCTTCTATTCGATATCCAATAACGATTCGGCATATATCATTCGAATCAAATAAGCCGAACCAAAATCTTTTAATTGAATAAAAAATCAGGACGGTCTTTCAGCAGCAGCAGCAGCCGAATATCTTTCATCCTCCCCTAATTCGTTCATCCCCTTGGTGTATTCTAATGCAGCCATTGTTCTTCCATATCTTTTAATCCGGGCTTTGTTCAGTTTTGAATGTGCAGGGGAGAGAGACACCCAACTTTTATTGCTTATCATTTGTCATTTCATTATGTGGCATAAATGAAATAAGCGAATTCCGGTGTGTAGGGGCGAAAAGGAGATTAAACGAGTTCATAAGCTGTTGGGGCTACCAGAAGTTTTTCTAAACGTTTTTCCGCAACTTCAGACGCAGGAATAAAACTTGAGATTGTTGAATAAAAGGCTAGTTTAGCGAGTTAAAAGGCTCTGCAAACTTCTCACGTATTTGCAGGATTTTACAAAGGCGGCTTTGGAAGGGAAGTTCCATAATTTGGTCAATATACAAACAGTTATCAAGGACTACGTTTTGAGGATTCTGCATATAAAAAAACTTTGAAAAAATGGAGCAGGTATGTTCTCCTCTGCCTCATTTGAAATAGCTTAATTTTGATGTTTCTCCTTGGTGCTCTCACAAAAGACAAAAAAAAAATAATTTAAAAAATTCATCGTGGTATAAAATAATCGTAACTAGGTCTTTTTCAACTTCCTCTTTCAGATCGTTTCAATTTTTATCATGATTTGCTGGTGCGGAATCGTCGGTAAAATTTTCAAAGGAGGCTTTTATATCAAATCACAATAACTCATTAATATATATGTTGAACAGTATTAGCCCTAGAACTGTTCCTTGGAGCACTCTATTTTCGGTAATAAGATCGGTACTATAGCAGTCATCCATATTTTACTGTTTTCTAGTGGATTGGTGGATAGTGATCAGCATTAATAGTGTACCCCTTTATAATTTTTAAAGTTCTCAAGCATTTATTTTATAACATATCATATTACAGGTAGCACAGTGGTTAAGTGCACCTAACTAGAGATTGCCTCCAAACTTGTTTGGGACTGCATCGAAGCCCTAGAAAAGCTGGACAGTTAGAACAAACTGACCCTAGCCTGGGTACCAGCATACACAGGGTATAACGTTAAACTAATCGAATCTGACTAGGGATTGGGGGCCCCGGTTCGAATCCCAGCTGGTCCACATCTCCAAAAGTATATAAATTAACATTTTTTTATGTGCGAATGTCCGCTAACCTATTTCTTCATTATGAAAAAGTCGAAACATCATCACGATACAGGTACTTATAGTGAATGTGAAATGACAGTAATACCGAAATTTTCAATTAATCCAGTAACAGTTATTAAAGTCTGTGAACTTAACATTAAAAAAATCTCACAACCATCCCTTCAAGCCTGTTCCTTCAAGCACCCTCTGAAAAATATTGCTCCAAAGCGGCAATGAATTGATCTTGCTGAAATTAATTAGCGCCATTAAAGGGAAATGCTCATGATCTCCTGAACGTGGCACAAAAAGCGAGGGAGGTTTATTTGACCGCCGCACGGGGAGGTGAAACTAGGGTGGATCGCACGACACCGTAGTTCCACGGCTTCACCGAAATCGCCGACGTTAGACGGGTAAATAGTCCTTGGATATTGGAAAAAAGTCGATTCAAGTTATCAAAATACAAGATACAGATAAAAAAATTAATAAGGACGGATAAGACATAGGATGTATACCAGGACCAGGATTTGAACCAAGAACCTATCGATTTTTAGTAAAAATGATATTTTTATAACAATAATGATGATACTCACAAGGTGAGAGCACCAGTATTAGGCACTACTAGACAACGACTTCAATAAAAAATCATTTGTGGTCATAATTTCAATTGTAAGCATATTTTGTATATTTTTCTAGGTAGTTAAAGCTTCTAGTTTGGAGTACAGAAAAATATTGAATCGACAAGAAATTTATTTAAAATATTTTTATCAAGGTATGAAACGAACTAAATATCTATAATATTTATTGTTATTCTAATAATACAGACATGAACTAAACATTTGGTTTTGTGCTATGCCTCGATATATCTGTGTTCCTAGAAAAAAAAAATCATTCAGGCTGTCACCACTTTCTTTCCACTCTAAAGCTTTTTCTTCGATGGCTTTTTTTCCAAAGCTCTTTTCCTTTCAACTCCTAGCTTTTGATTAAGAGTTGTACAGTCTTAATAGCTGTTCTTCGTTAACTGAATGGTAAACCATTATTAAGTTCTTCCCGATTTTTTTTCGATGTGTTTGAGTAAAATTGTTCAATGAAATGGTCGGCATGGTTTTAATCCAGTATAGTTGACCTGTTACTTCTTATATGCTCCATGAACCTGTAATTGAAACTGCGACGTGTCTGGCCTATATATATATGGATACCCTTTCACTCTATATGCAAAAACAGACAGCCAAGAGATCATATAGTGGTTATGAATCGTGATTCACATAAAAAAAAACAAGGAAAATCTGGCCACTTGTGCACCGATTCCTGGAAAACCCTCAGGTTTCCCCGTCTATCGAGGGGTGAAGCGAACATCGATTTGCACGGCTCGTGATCACATCAGTGGCCACTTTCCTGAGGCTGCGGGCTCAATGTTACACAAAGGCCCTCGCTCTTCTTCCTTCCCTTTTTTTTGCTCTCTCCGGCTTTCGGCTCTCTTTCTCACACCCTTATACACGCTCGAGTCCAATTCATTCGCTTCATTGGCGTGCCGAAAACAAGGGGTGCGATGAAATTTGACAGGATTTCGTTCTACATCGGGGGTATGAAAGTGTAATTGATATTTTCGGTCTGTGGGTGACAGAATTTCCGTTTCAAACGGGTGGTGTTGTAAGTTTTTATGATTTTCCTGCAGCTGAAAAGTTAATGCGTCTTGAAAAATCAGTGAGTTGTCACAGAGCGTCACGGAATATAAAAATAACAGCCGTTCTCTATGAATGTTTCGAGGGGGTATTATTATAATTTAAATTGTAACGGAGATGAAGAATTTCACGGAATTCCAAAGGAAATCCACGGAATTCACAGGAAATCAACGGAACTCCAAGGAAATTCACGGAAATTTAGGAAAATCTACGGAAATCCACGGAATTCGAGAGGAATCTATTAAAATACTCGAAATTGTGAATACGACAATAAGATGAGTTACTTCATTAAAATATTGGTAATATTTCATTATTTTTATGAAAATAAGACAGATCAATAAACTGAAATATGTGGCAACAAAAATAAAATTCTAGACTTATTTGTATTATAGAATAAAAACTTGAAATTACCAGACTTAACAAAAAATTTTAACATAACATAATCACGGTTAGACCAACCTTTCATAAAAAGTGGTTATGTTTCGATTAAAATTTTTTTTTTATTTTTTTTTTCATCATGTATTTTCATTAATGGCATTCTAATTAAAAATTACGAACTGATTTCGCATTTTTGAGAGATTCACGGACTAAAAGAAACTGAATTTTCGAAAATTACCATTTTTTATTTTTGTATATATGTATCTCAACGAGCTGATTTCGAATTATAAAAAAATTGACCCCTCTCAATTCCAGATAAATTTTCCAACTGGAGAACGGTTGATGATAGATCAATTCAGCGAACGCCAATCGATTCAGAATGATGAAATTGTATATATACCCCGTGAATTTGAAGATTATCAGTTGGAAAAAAAAAACTTGAAAAATCGAAAAAAGTCTAAAAATCATGAAAAATACAAATTTATTAGATCCACTTGAAATTCGCACTATATACTCAAATTTTCATGCTGATTTCAAAAATATATGATTTGTATATACTCAGATACAGGGTTTAACATAAAAATGGAATAAAACGTCGAAAATATATATTTTTTTATTTTTATTAATTTTAGAAATTTCTTTAACTTAAAATCGGTCAGAGATAGATCAATTCTGCGAACGCCAATCGATTCAGAATGATGAAATTAGTATGTTCTGTGAATTTGAAGATTATCAGTAGAAAAAAATAAAACTCGAAAAATCGAAAAAAGTCTAAAGGGGTAGAGACCCCTAAAAATCATGAAAAATACAAAATCATTAGATCCACTTGATATTCGCACTATATACTCAAATTTTCATGCTGATTTCAAAAATATATGATTTGTATATACTCAGATACAGGGTTTAGCATAAAAATGGAATAAAACGTCGAAAATATATATTTTTTTATTTTTAACAATTTTCGAAATTTCTTTAACTTAAAATCGGTTAGAGATAGATCAATTCTGCGAACGCCAATCGATTCAGAATGATGAAATTAGTATGTTCTGTGAATTTGAAGATTATCAGTTGAAAAAAAAAAAACTCGAAAAATCGAAAAAAGTCTAAAGGGGTAGACCCCTAAAAATCATGAAAAATACAAATTTATTAGATCCACTTGAAATTCGCACTATATACTCAAATTTTCATGCTGATTTCAAAAATATATGATTTGTATATACTCAGATACAGGGTTTAGCATAAAAATGGAATAAAACGTCGAAAATATATATTTTTTTATTTTTATTAATTTTCGAAATTTCTTTGACTTAAAATCGGTTAGAGATAGATCAATTCTGCGAACGCCAATCGATTCACAATGATGAATTTGTATGTTCTGTGAATTTGAAGATTATCAGTTGAAAAAAAAAAACTCGGAAAATCGAAAAAAGTCTAAAGGGGTAGACCCCTAAAAATCATGAAAAATACAAAATCATTTGATCCACTTGAAATTCGCACTATATACTCAAATTTTCATGCTGATTTCAAAAATATATGATTTATATATACTCAGATACAGGGTTTAGCATAAAAATGGAATAAAACGTAGAAAATATATATTTTTTTATTTTTAACAATTTTCGAAATTTCTTTAACTTAAAATCGGTTAGAGATAGATCAATTCTGCGAACGCCAATCGATTCAGAATGATGAAATTAGTATGTTCTGTGAATTTGAAGATTATCAGTTGAAAAAAAAAACTCGAAAAATCGAAAAAAGTCCCCTAAAAATCATGAAAAATACAAATTTATTAGATCCACTTGAAATTCGCACTATATACTCAAATTTTCATGCTGATTTCAAAAATATATGATTTGTATATACTCAGATACAGGGTTTAGCATAAAAATGGAATAAAACGTCGAAAATATATATTTTTTTATTTTTAACAATTTTCGAAATTTCTTTAACTTAAAATCGGTTAGAGATAGATCAATTCTGCGAACGCCAATCGATTCAGAATGATGAAATTAGTATGTTCTGTGAATTTGAAGATTATCAGTTAAAAAAATAAAAACTCGAAAAATCGAAAAAAGTCTAAAGGGGTAGACCCGTAAAAATCATGAAAAATACAAATTTATTAGATCCACTTGAAATTCGCACTATATACTCAAATTTTCATGCTGATTTCAAAAATATATGATTTGTATATACTCAGATACAGGGTTTAGCATAAAAATGGAATAAAACGTCGAAAATATATATTTTTTTATTTTTATTAATTTTCGAAAATTCTTTAACTTAAAATCGGTTAGAGATAGATCAATTCTGCGAACGCCAATCGATTCAGAATGATGAAATTAGTATGTTCTGTGAATTTGAAGATTATCAGTTGAAAAAAAAAACTCGAAAAATCGAAAAAATTCCCCTAAAAATCATGAAAAATACAAATTTATTAGATCCACTTGAAATTCGCACTATATACTCAAATTTTCATGCTGATTTCAAAAATATATGATTTGTATATACTCAGATACAGGGTTTAGCATAAAAATGGAATAAAACGTCGAAAATATATATTTTTTTATTTTTAACAATTTTCGAAATTTCTTTAACTTAAAATCGGTTAGAGATAGATCAATTCTGCGAACGCCAATCGATTCAGAATGATGAAATTAGTATGTTCTGTGAATTTGAAGATTATCAGTTAAAAAAATAAAAACTCGAAAAATCGAAAAAAGTCTAAAAATCATGAAAAATACAAATTTATTAGATCCACTTGAAATTCGCACTATATACTCAAATTTTCATGCTGATTTCAAAAATATATGATTTGTATATACTCAGATACAGGGTTTAGCATAAAAATGGAATAAAACGTCGAAAATATATATTTTTTTATTTTTATTAATTTTCGAAATTTCTTTAACTTAAAATCGGTTAGAGATAGATCAATTCTGCGAACGCCAATCGATTCACAATGATGAATTTGTATGTTCTGTGAATTTGAAGATTATCAGTTGAAAAAAAAAAACTCGAAAAGTCGAAAAAAGTCTAAAGGGGTAGACCCATAAAAATCATGAAAAATACAAATTTATTAGATCCACTTGAAATTCGCACTATATACTCAAATTTTCATGCTGATTTCAAAAATATATGATTTGTATATACTCAGATACAGGGTTTAGCATAAAAATGGAATAAAACGTCGAAAATATATATTTTTTTATTTTTAACAATTTTCGAAATTTCTTTAACTTAAAATCGGTTAGAGATAGATCAATTCTGCGAACGCCAATCGATTCAGAATGATGAAATTAGTATGTTCTGTGAATTTGAAGATTATCAGTTAAAAAAATAAAAACTCGAAAAATCGAAAAAAGTCTAAAAATCATGAAAAATACAAATTTATTAGATCCACTTGAAATTCGCACTATATACTCAAATTTTCATGATGATTTCAAAAATATATGATTTGTATATACTCAGATACAGGGTTTAGCATAAAAATGGAATAAAACGTCGAAAATATATATTTTTTTATTTTTATTAATTTTCGAAATTTCTTTAACTTAAAATCGGTTAGAGATAGATCAATTCTGCGAACGCCAATCGATTCAGAATGATGAAATTAGTATGTTCTGTGAATTTGAAGATTATCAGTTGAAAAAAAAAACTCGAAAAATCGAAAAAAGTCTAAAGGGGTAGACCCCTAAAAATCATTAAAAATACAAATTTATTAGATCCACTTGAAATTCGCACTATATACTCAAATTTTCATGCTGATTTCAAAAATATATGATTTGTATATACTCAGATACAGGGTTTAGCATAAAAATGGAATAAAACGTCGAAAATATATATTTTTTTATTTTTATTAATTTTCGAAATTTCTTTAACTTAAAATCGGTTAGAGATAGATCAATTCTGCGAACGCCAATCGATTCACAATGATGAATTTGTATGTTCTGTGAATTTGAAGATTATCAGTTGAAAAAAAAACTCGAAAAATCGAAAAAAGTCTAAAGGGGTAGACCCCTAAAAATCATGAAAAATACAAAATCATTTGATCCACTTGAAATTCGCACTATATACTCAAATTTTCATGCTGATTTTAAAAATATATGATTTATATATACTCAGATACAGGGTTTAGCATAAAAATGGAAAAAACGTCGAAAATATATATATTTTTATTTTTATTAATTTTCGAAATTTCTTTAACTCAAAATCAGTTAGAGATAGATCAATTCTGCGAACGCCAATCGATTCAGAATGATGAAATTACTTACTCTGTGAATTTGAAGATTGTCAGTTGAAAAAAAAAACTCGAAAAATCGATAAAAATCATGAAAAATACAAATTCATTAGATCCACTTGAAATTCACACTATATACTCAAAATTTCATGCTGGTTCCAAAAATATATGATTTGTATATACTCAGATACAGGGTTTAACATAAAAATGGAATAAAACGTCGAAAATATATATCTTTTTATTTTTATTAATTTTCGAAAAATTTTCAACTAGAGAACGGTTAGAGATAGATCAATTCTGCGAACGCCAATCGATTCAGAGTGATGAAATTAGTAGTGGTATACTCTCAGTTTCGAGTTTCAATTTACTTGAAATTACGCCCTATATACGTAAAAGCATAACACAATATTCCATTTATTTATATTTAATATCGTCTCTCTAGGAGAGGCTCGTTATAGACAAAATTGAAAAACCGAAGAAAATGAGAATGGAACGAACATTTTTTGTAATTGAAGGAATTTCACGAAAATATAAAAAGAGTTCCACGGAAATCTACGGAAGGTGGGGTCAATCATATATCCCTGTTGGAAGATATAGTTCTTTACTCTGTCGTTGTGTTGTAAAAGATGATTATTCTCAGTGGTTAATTTCTTGTATGATACCTTAGATACATTTTTATTATTTGTAAATTTGAACAATCGTTCTATCATTTGGTTTGTTCGTTCTGAACAGACAAATAAAGTTTATTAAGTGAATGTCGACAGCGAATAAAAATTACTTTGGAAACAAGTGTTATTGATAGATACTCAGAAAATGGGCCCGAGTATGGAGCCTTGAGGCACCCTTAAACCTACAGGTACTGCTTCGGAATAGTAACCTCTGTTTGATTGGAAGTTACACTACAATTGTAATCATTGATAATATTTCGGTGATCATTCATGACGAAATCTCTCTGATAGAATAGAATAGAACTTTATTTAAGTACATTATATACGTATATATAGCAAGTCAGGATTCCCAGGACATTCACAAGTGTATCTAAAAACAATTTTAAAATTCAGCTAATATAAAGTGTGTAAATAAAACTAATGTAGAGTATATAGCTTTCTTCACTGAATATATACCAAACTAATGAAATCATTGATTGTAGATTGAATAAAAACATTCGAAATTGTGATTTATTTCTGAATATTTCAAATTTTTTTCTGTATATTCTGAGGTTATGAATGATGTATCGTCAGCAATAAGATGCATTTGCTGTGATCTAATTATTTACAGATATCGTTCACATAGATGACAAATAATAGGGGCCCAAGCACTGAGCCTTGAGGAACCCCATACTCAACCATTTTTTAATCAAATAGACTTGAGTCTTGGGTTATGTTTGCCTGTCGTTGAAAGTTCACCACAGCAAGATCGAAATGAAAGATTATATTCCTACGACGGCCTGACGAAAAGCCCCATCTCGGTGATTGTATTTCTTTGTGGTGGGTAATACTTGACTGACACATAATCTCGAAACAAGAAACTGAAAGGAGCTCGACAATGAACGATGGGAAGATAGGGAGCGAGATATAATGCCGGCAGAGATAAACCTCGGGGTGTGTGGCACCCTCGTACATGGGGGAGGCTTACACACAAAAAAATAATTTCTTGGAATAAGCATGACTGCATTGACTCAAGTGAATAATTTGTTTGTATATAACGAAAGAGATGGTTGTTTTGTTTCAAAGAATCAATTTTCTCAACAAATTTCTTAATTGAAAACAAATATATGCTTATATGAAAACATTTTATATCTCGAGTGGAAAATATAATTATTTCATAGTAAAAAAATTATTTACTTACTTCAATAAAACAATTGTTTTGAAGTAGAAACGAAAAATATCCATTGAAGATGGATATTTTCTTGATTTGAAACTATAAATTTCTCGTAATGAAGATTAAATTCATTCACTTCAAGAGGAACGGTTTATTTAGTTACACAATGAATACTTCGACTTGATGAAAGGATATTATTGATCTGAATATATACATTGATCAGAATGAAACTTAGGTTCGTTTTCTTTAACAAAATTACTCGTTTGAGGCAACATATCTATTACTTAGATTACTTTAAATATTGGTATTGATCCGAAAATATGAATTAATTATTATAAAACTTTGAATATATAGAGTAATATTGTGGAATCAAATATATTAACTAATCAGAATGAATCTTTCGTTCATTCCCTTCAACAAAAATATTCAATGAATTAATTCAATGAATTATAAATAATGAATTCCATCGTACGAAAATAATTGAAACAAAAAGGTCAATGAAAAAAGTTTTATTCAACATAATTATCATTCTTACATGAATCAAAACAATTCTTTGGTTAACAATATTCTAACATATGATTCAAAATATCCTTATTATCAGTAACTTTGGATATGAACTGAGAAAAAATAAAAAGACCATATTTCACCAGAAAAAAAAATAAACACAAATAAAATTTTCTACATATCGATGCCTTAATTCGCAAACCCGCTAACTCCACGTTATATCAATGGAGCAACTGGTTTGCGAGTTAGGGCATCGATATGTGATCAAAAATATGAGAAAAACATCAAGATCTACAATAAAAACAGAATTTTCTGTCCATAAATCTCCACCTCAGTATTTCAGTCATCGGCTCAGTCTTTCAGTCTTAGGCTTGATTGAGTCTTTGAGTCACTTGGATTTGATTTTGAGTCTTATCAGTCCCACTTTCGAGTCTCTAGTCTTTCAAATATCTTGAGTCTTGTATATATTTTAGCTAGATGTTTCCTCCTTGCTCTGTATATATACCGTAACATGTACAAGAATGCTTCTTGGCATTCTACAGTAGAAAATTTCTGTTTCATTATTCAGCTTCACTCTGCCCCTAGGTGGAATCGTTGAGGCAGCAGCAAAATCTGTTCGATGAAGTTGACGTCTAAAAAAAATTTGCACCTATTACCTACTATTGACAAACTTGACATTACAAGGAATTAGAAATAATTGGAAACCCAAAAATTCCAAACCGAAAAATTGATTAAGATTAGTTCAATTAAGTTTACGGAAAAAATAATTTAAAAATATTTTCTGGTACACTGTTTCTTTTGAAATAAAACGAAGAAATGCACTATTGTTCTCTAAATCATGTCTTTCAATAGAGCGTGAATTTCTCTGAATAAATAATACACATAAAATTACCTGTATTTTCAGTGGAATCAATTTTTTCGATCAGACTCCCAACACTTTTTCTTGAAGTTATTTTCTTATATTGCATAATGGGGTTGTAAAATGGTGCCTATTTTACATAAAAGTTCATAATCGATGCAGGGTAGAGCCTCTCAAAGTCCATGTCTATCTAAAATGATAGACAAGTTAATGAAGATGAAACAGTTTTGAAGAAGTAACAACAATTCTATCGATACCAATTTTTATTTCACTTATTCATCCCGTAGAAGGATCCTGTTACGTTGTCCTATGAGAGGAAAATAGCTAATTTCTTCAAATATTCCTCATTCATGAAAGGAAAATCTTCGATAGTTACTTTGTTATCTGAAATAATGCTTATTTAATAAACTCAAAATTCAAACGAAATCATCAATAGTTTCTCAGAAATGTTGGTTTTTCATGAAAGTTTGAATACCTAAATTCTCAAACGTAGAGCTCATCTAAATAATTAAGGATTCAAAAGAGGTATTTTTCTAGCTTTCTAACTTGTAGTTGTATTTCTCAAGAAATGAAAATAATTCTTTAACCAGTGAATAATTTTGATCCTATACAGAATGGCTTCATTATCCCCATAATACACCTTATTTTCTTTTCAATAATATGTTTGTGTTCAAAGAAATATATATTTATAGTTTTGAATCAAGAATATAGAAGTATCAAAATACACTGATGCAAGTGCGTCTCATTCCCATGTAGGTAAATACCTACAGTTTCCTCTACTTTTTATACCTATCGATGCAAAGTTATTTCTTCACATTCGTTGGTTAGGCATAATGCCGAAGTACTATGAATTATTTACCCATTAACTTTTCTATAAAACTATAAAACAGCCTACCATCTTTTGTAACCCAGTATCCATGGGGTTGTGCCGGTCATCTTTTAATACTCACCTACCAAGGAAGTTTGATACAAGACTTAATCCTTCCATCAAGGTTGCACAGTTTCAGAAGTTTTTGGATATCCATGTTTTTGTTTTCATAACTGTTTCTCACAATTAATATGAAATATACCAACTCCAGTCCGAATGTATGTAAACGCACAATGGCACAATATGCACATTAACCTCAACGAGACCTGTAACCTGCGAACGGCGAGACCCGAAAAACACTTCTAACTACAATACTGAAGCAGACATTACACCCCTCACCCCCCTTACCAATTGCACAACAGCCTATGGAATCCGTCAGGGCCGGTCCTAGAAGAATGATGTCAGTCAACAATGTTAGAAATGTATTGAACATTTGCTGCACCTATCTGGGATCCACCTCAGATCTCTATAATTTCTGTGGGACTCAACATGTTTTTAACTGCTGATCAAGGCTATCGAAACAAAACTCTGCACTTCAGCATACTATCGGAATAATTTAATCACAATTTAGCAATACTTACTGTGGTTTTACCATCCAATTTTAATATTATCTCAGCTTCAAATGTAATATAACAACTGTAATATAAAGTTGAAGACATTTCATTTTTTTATTGAAAGAAATCAAAATGTATATACTATTATTGAGAAAATGAAGTACTGAAATAAAATTTCATATTTTTTCAATTGAAAAGAGTCAGTAATATCAACTTTAAGTATTTCCGTTTTTTAATTTGAAGAAATGTATATTTATATTCATAAATCAAAAAGAGGAAGCATTAAATCAATAAATTAGGTTTATTCATTCCGAAAAATCAACCATATCAAGCTGAAGAAATTACATTTTTAATTTTATAATGGTGTTCTTGGATTGAGCAAATATTTCAATAAAATTATATCCTTTGCTTGAAAACATCAGATGTTTCGATTCAAAGAAATATGCTCAATTGAAAAAAGAGTTTTACTTGAATTTTCAAAGAAATGCGTTTTGTCAATCTGAGATAATTTTTTTTTGTGTGTATCCGGCATCAAAACGTGACCTATCATTATGTTCTGTGCGCCTCGAATAACTGTCTGTTTAATTATTAATTCACGGTTCGGTTTTGATTGCCTGTCAGTGCAAAACATGAATAATTGTTTGATTATTTTGAAACACGATGAATACACCGCGTTTATTTCCTGCCGGAGGGATTATCTTTTTTCTATCGGTCGGCGCAGTTTTGTGTTTGTTTTGCGAATTGAAGAATTGCTCGATTGTGATTGATTGGATTTGCGATTGTTTTTGCGGCGTGTGGTGGGGGATAATGGAGTAAAATTTGAGGGGGATATCGTTGGACTAATGTTCCAGTCGAGATTGATCGTAGATGTTGCTGCTAACTTCCAGAAAGCAAACTGCTGGATTGAAAAAATTATTTAAATCATTTGGCGTTGCCTGTTGAATTTTTTTTAAACGTTCACTGCGACCTAGATTGAGAGTAGGGTATGCGCTCAGGGCACATGATTCTCGGACCCAATAATCACTTACCGTACGGCGTGGGGAGTGGATAGTGGGGTGAATGATCCAGCGCGCCCTCTACAAGGTCGTAGCATCGGAGACAGGGCCGGAACAGAAAATCCCAAACGGTGAAATATAATCTTTATTGCTTTTAAAGAAAAATTCATTCTTTTAGCAGAAAATTTGGGCCAAAATAAGTACGCAGATTTCTTTACAGTGGACGACAGAAATTACGTAAGCCGTTATACTCGCACTTCCATTGTGAGTTTTTATTTCAAACTGCAGTTTTTTATGCGAATTTTGAAAAGAATAACCGACGCGCCGAGGTCAAATTTGGCGTTGATTCAAAAAGCTATCACTGATTCAATTTTTGAATGGCGATATTGATGTTGAAATGATTATTTCTTGTTTCTTATTTTTTTTTCATGAATTATTATTCTGAAAATGCCGCCACTGGAAGAGTGACGCTCTAAAACATCTGCTTCAGTGTTTTTTTCATTCGACCGTTCTAGTGAGAAATAATGATAAGTATTGCTCAATTTGATATTTCACACCCCTATACCGATTTTCCTTTAATTTATATCTAATGAATCCAAAACAACAATTTTTGACCACATAACCACCTTGATTTGATTGTTCTGTTTGCATACATCTATGAAAGAGAGATAGATACGAGAGAGGTATATGAAAGGAATATGAGAAAGGCTTGTATGATTTAAAGATAGATATACGAGAGAGGTAAGATGTTTGTTTATATGGAGAATAAATAGTGATACGAGAGAGGTATATATGAAAGTAAAATATAGATATGAGAGAGGTTTGTATGAAAGGAAAATCTAGATATGAAAGAGTTATATATGGAAGAAATATGAGAGGTATGTGTGAAAGAGATATCAGAGAGGTATATGTGAAATAGAGATAGATAAATAAGATAGGTATTTATGATGAAGATACGAGAGAGGTATGTCTGAAAGAAAAGTCCAGATATGAAAGAGGTGTATGAGAAAATTCTAGATGACGATAGGTATGTATGAGAGATTTAAGGAGAAAAATATATATGAGAGAGGTATACACCCCGATGCGAGAGAGGTATATTATATAAAAAAGAGATCTGGATATGAGAGAGGTGCTATGTGTGGAAGAGGTAAAGATAGAAATATGCGAGAGATGTGGAAGAGAAAAAAAATAAAAATATGTGAGGGAAAAGATGAGAGAGCGGAATATTATACATCGGGAAAGAGAAAGATGGGAAGATGATGGAGAGATCAGGTGGGGGAGATGAGAGAGATAAAGTGGACAGAAAAATTCAAAAGTACAGTGAGAAAGAAAACGGCTTGAATGAGATAAAAAAGAAAAATTAGAAGAGATAAAGGAAAGAGTTATATAAAAGGGAAAGAGGGAACGAAAAGAAGTGAAACAGCTAAGCGAAAACTCCACAGTCAGAAAGGGATAAGCTTCTCTGAAGGGTAATTCAGAAGAGTCTAGCAAGTGTACTGAGGCAAAGCATACAAACCGAAATTCAATCATGCACTAAGCTGAAGATGCATGTTTGGATTTTTTTCTCTGTTTTGGATTTGAAAATGTAAAATTAAATATTCTCATAAGGCTACTTTAACATCCGATGGCACGGTAAGCTCACAAAGTTGTGGATGATGGGCAGATGAAAATCAGCTTTTCATAATCGAATATAGGAATCAACATCTCTTTAAAATGAATGTTTGGTGTGGAATTTTGAGTAATAAGGTCGTAAGGTAATCACTCTTTATTGGGAAATGAGGACGTTATTATTATTATTATTTCTTGAATTAAATTATTGGAAAGTCCACGCAATAAACCAAACCGTCGGATCGTTCATATCCGACGGCATTTCCGAGATATAAAACACAAACACACCTTGTAATTTGCGGAAGAAAAAAAATCGCGGCGCCATTGTGATCGTGAATCGTGGGTAAAATGCAAATAAACGACTACGTATAAATCACGGGTTTGTTCGATACACGCAGTTGCGTTTAGAGCTAATTGCAGAGCGGTTTGAGGTGGGTTAGGCTCGGATAATTGAGATTCGATTTAATTGTAAATAAATAAATCTAGTCGCAGTTCAGTACCAGGAATTGCTGTCGTCACGTACGTTTGCGAAAGCGGTTTACCAAAGCTGTGATGATATTTCAATAATAGTAATAATTATTCATTGATTTTGAACATGTTTGTTTATGGTTGGATATTGTTTGTTATATTATTTTCATGACATGCTGTATGTATAGTAGTCAAATAATCGTACCGACTCTACAAAATAACAGAAAGAAATGTTAAACAATGGAATATAGAATAGTTATTCTTTTTAGTTTCTTGCAACGAGGTGCAATTAGCCAGAGGCTTGCAGCCTAGTCTGGTATTACATCATGTCCCGAGACAGATCCTTGTGGTGCACCTAGAAGGTTTTCGTTGAGATTTCATGTAACGAAATGTATTTATAGCCTCTTCAGAACGATTCTGGCATTGCGGCATTCCTCGTTTATTCTCGCAAACATTCGAGGGAAACCATACACTAAGTAATTAAAAATACTCAACGCGGAAAGCATTGAGCAAACACTCCTCGGCAGAGCTAGCGTTCGTAATATCAGCCGTCTTTCTATATGACCAAATATTGACACCCCGTGGTCGGCACACACAGTGTGTCTCGTCATCACTCTCTTCCTCGCCCCCCGTCCCGACATACCCCGGACAAACTAACTCCTGCAGTTCTATTGGGTAAATTATTTGAGTTGCTGAACTAACAAAACTAACGGCCCGATGTTTACCCTCAGTATTATCTGTGATGAAAATGTGGCTCGTTTATCTTCAAACAACTCAACTTGCGATGTTCTGTATCCGTCTCTTTCCTAGCAGGGACGGACTCGAAGAGGAAAGTTCAGGTCTCGTCGACCCAACGAGCTCTCAAATATTGTCGTCGATAAAAGATGAAATCAAAGCAGTATCACGTGTATTACTAATTTACTACAATAAAAATTATAATTATCTATTCTAATCTATCTTATTACTTAGTATTTGTCATTTGAGTACCCCTTTTTGTTTAAATTTCCAATATTTATCTTTATAATTAAAATTAACCTCATACTGACATTTCTTGTTCTTGATCTTCTTCTTTGATCACATAATCTTACTTCCAGATTTAGTGTTTCTGTGCTGTTTGTGGTCACAGAATCATTTCAAACAGAATCTCTGCCGTTGTGCGCTGCCTATTAAATGAAATTTGATGTATTGATAAATAATGATGTAAATCTACGTATTAATTTCTACAAATTGAAAATTACTGATTGTCTTTATGGAAAGTTTGTATCACTTTGAGGATTTGCGCAGGCTGTACGTAACGGTTCTTCTATGAAGAAAATGTTCTTGGTATTCTGGCAATTTATGATGAAAAACGATGAAATGATGTTGCAAAAGTTCCACTTCGTATCTTTCGATGGTAAAAATGAGCCTTTCAAATACCTTTTTCTTGATGGTTTCTGGGACGCTGACCGGCTTCGATATTTCAGGATCTTCCACTTCCCAAGACTTCTTAAAGGTACGGAATTTACGAGTACTGGTTAGGTTAGGTTTTGGAAAACTCATTTTGTATGAAATTATTCCGTTTTATACATATTTCTATCTCAATTGTGGATTCATAACCTTTAACAAATTCTTTCACAATCTGCATTACTGGATTTTCTCGACGTCTCTCCTTTGCAAACAATTAGAAAAAAATTACTTTATTAGCAATTCAAAAATTATCAAACTATATTCCAGTGATGCCTCATTTTGGTCGAAAAAACTGAAATGTGTAAATTGAAAATGGCCCACTTTAAGGTGGGGTTATAAATGACTAGGAAAACAAAGGAAGGTCTGCCCCACATGCAAGGTAATTATTTTTCATACAGAAAACATTTGTAGAAACAACTCAATAAGACAATTCACAATTCGTAAACACTGAATACTTGTTCTCACCGTGAATGTGATATTTGTTATGTTGGACAAAGCGGAAGAAAAATTGAAACTCGGGTTAATGAACATAAAAATACATCCCCACAGTCAGCACTTCCTCAACCTTTGCCAACCACATCCTCGATTCGAAACATGGTTCAACCCACATTCAAATATAGGTGCGTTTCAGGGGTGCGATTTTTTTAGAGCAGCAGTTATCCAATAATGATAATTGATAGAAAGAACATATGAATTGGTGAAGTGTTTGAATTTTTGGATATTGTAGATAATACCCAGACAATTACTTCCAACGTTTTGTCTTTCACTTATCAACATTACTCATTTCAACGTCAGGAAGATGCCAGTATATTTATTTTGACAAACACTTTGGGAGTTGCCAAACGTTTCGAATGACTCAATCCCAGTTAACCCCAAAGGGCGAGTTCAACCCTACAATCATCTCCTTGCCCATGACGGATAATATAGCGATTACACCAGATTGCAGCAATATTCTAGGAGTTGTCTGGGGACTGAATGTGGGGTGGAAATGTTCCTTATGATACCTCATTCTGCAACTGCGAATTACATGACGTCATGAATATAAATGATGCCTATGTTAATTGTGTTTAATTTACTTCAGACTTGTTTGAGTTGGAGTATATAACTGTGCAGAATTCTATACTGGGACTATGTGTGTGATAACAACTCAGGGTGATGGATTCTCAGTTCTGTTTGCTCCTAAATCTAGCTTACAGATTGGGCAGTCGGTGCATTTCAATTTAGCTTACGGGAATTTACGAGCACGAGGAATTTGAGAATGGAATTAATACGATCTTGTGCTGAAAGCAATTGTCATATGTACTAAAAGCTACACCAGCATTTATGGCACACTCCAAAAAAAACTATTATATAATTTTGTACACATTTATTACAAAATTGCGTCCCATCCAAAAAATTTTTTACTCTCCCTGTTTTCTGGGAAATGGGGGTGGGCTAACTTTAAACTAAAACTGCACCACGCACTTGGTATTTTTTTAAAATACCCAATTATTGTTGATCGAAACGCTGCTGAAATTTCTTACACATTAATTACAAATCATTGACGTGTTGAAAGTTCCAATATTTTGATCCCCAAAGGGTTAAATGCCCCTTAATTATAAATAAATCCCCAATAAATATGGACCCAACGAGGCCAGTGCCAGCATTTTTCTCAAGATTATTCAAAATTGTCCTGCAAACTATCGAAGAGTTGAGAATTACAACAAGAAGGACCCCCAAGGTGTATACAGTGTGTCCATTCAAGTTGGCGACATACGGAAAACATTTTTATTATTCACTTTCGGAAAAAAATTTAATTCCCTTCAAATGTTCTGAAAATTCTAGTACTTAATTTTGAATGATCAAATCGTCAAGTGATTTCAGTTGGCTCTGAGATTTTGGCAGATGCATCAGGGGCCAGCTTTGGCGCTGTACTCCACTTACCAGCAACAGATGGAGAAACAGTCGGTATCCAGGGGTGGAATTCCGTGTACCATATAATTCTATAGTCGACAGTTATGTCACTTTCTCTCTCATGAATTCAACGATAATGAAATCTCACTTATTTGATCGATTGTAGAATTCTATGGTACACGGAATCCCACCCCTGGGGTTAGTAATTTTATGCAACTTTGTCATTATCATAGTCCTAATCACAGTCACTGTCTTAATCCCGGTTGACGGTTGACGGATATAACAATTTTAACAACTTTTTCAACAATCATAAAATAAAATGAAACTCTACATTCCAATAATGGCATTTATGCAATTTCCTTAGTTTCAGTCTCAAAAAAGAACAATTGAGACCAAAACTGTGATAATGACTGACTATGTGATAATGACGAATTGCATAAATGTGATGTGATAGTGTAGATTCTTAGTTTTTTTTATACACATTTTAATGATACTCTACCAGTTTTGTTTGCTTCAAAGCGATAATAGTTTGGATAGGAATATGGGGGCGATTAGGGATGTTTCTTAGTTCAAAGATGATAATAATAATGAATATACATTGGCTGCTATTTATCTATCATTAACAGTGTGTCTGAGGCTAACAAAATGAAACTACCAATCACGATTTTAATTTGGAGAAAGATCTACTGGACGAAGGCAGTCTGGGTTCTCGAAACGTTTGTATAACAGTGGATAGAGCAAGCTTTCATTATCTTCATCAGACGGTAACCGTTTTATTTGACCATTTTGCTCGACCACTTTCTCACTTGGGCATTTTATTTTTGACGGCTTCAGTAGTATTTTTGCTTTCATGGAGTGCATAAATTATTCCGATTATATTCACATTAGCGTTAATTTCCTTTACAAATTTGAGTTATTTTCATGTTGCACAAATTTTATACAGTTTCCAGAATTGTCGTTGACATATTTTCCACCTTTTTGCAAAGACCAATGCCAAAGTCCAATTTCATGCAAGTCTAATAATAAAAAAAAATTACGTACATTTAATCGTGTCACTGTAGATCAAATACAACATTAACAATATCGAAATTTATTCGAAACCATCAAGCACATCAGATAAATCAATTCCATCGGTCGTAAATCTGAAGACGTACAATCTATCCGACGATACGGAGGACGATACTCGTCAAACTAGAGTATGTTGGCCGATATAAATACATCGATACGCTGTTCATTTATCAGTGGCATTTGGCGACGCGCTTACGAATGCATTACGTCAAATTGTTCTGAAACTACATATATGTTAATGTTTATACGACCGCAAGCCGCAGGCGAGCGGTTAACCGCCGCGTGACGTCACTGTGTTGTCGCGGTTTCCCATTGTAACCGCGACCCGCTGTGACTGTCCTGTTGCCTGAAAGCAACAATCGATAAGTCGTTTATACCGGGAAGCGTGCGAAATTGCGATATTAGAATTGGCCCAGTGATATTTGTTGCAATTTCAAGCGTTATGGACGATACTGAGAGGTGTTCTTCAAGGATCAGTCAAGGGGCCGGTTTGTTTCTGATTGTATATGTGGATGATATTGAGTATCAGCACATGTAGCCTTTGAGGTTGTTACTTCGCGTTTGGTCGAATTTTAATGGGATATCGTTAAATCCAAATGATATTACATGAAATTTCACTGATCCCTATGATCTGAATTCACTGATTATCATGAGTTGCATACCTCGTACTCCGATCTGAGTTTATGACATATTTCGTATCCAATGATAGTTGATGAACTGTCGAGATTTTTTCTATTGCTGGAATGCTTCACAACATTCGACGAACATCTCGAAACCTTCAGTTTAGTCTACAAGTTCCAGTTAAGAATCTTCTATAATAATATATATAAATGAAAAGTGACATCTGAAACTTAAAAAATATGTTAAGTTGATCTAGGAACGCTAGCATTTTCGTATAAACGGATCTTGATTATTTTACATAATACTGTGTTATAATGTTGAATGATCTAGTATGCTTCAGGTGTTCTAGAAACATTTACGGAATCGTACGAATTTTCAAAATGTTGAAGCCATTCTGGAATATTCTCAAATTTTCAGAAACTGTCGAACTACTTCTGTATTAATCCAGAATGATAGATAAAAAATCTGCAATCTGTTGGTTGATGTTGAATGTCTTGTCCACAACCTTCTAAACTGTCGACACATCGTATAACTAACTTTCAGTAATTGTATTAATTCTATCGATTTCCAATTACAAATAATTCATAGTGTTTGGAAACGCTGGAACCACGACAACAAAGATTACGTGACACTTCATTTGTTTTCGATTACTCATCGTTTGGAGGGTAAATAATTAAGAGATAATGAATGTAGTTATGTATGCTATTATATTATCATTATGTCATTTATTATTGATACGCAACAGTGGTTGGTATATGTTGACTATTTGTGACTTGAATGCTATGAATTATTGAAATTCTGGTTCATAATAATAGAGCGTTCGTGGAATTCGTCGACATTTATTTGTATCTGTTATCAAAACGTTAATGGAGGAATAGGGTCATTAAAATAACCTCTGTAATTACAAACTAGTCTTTTAAATTTTTATGTTCTCGAAAATGGTCGATAATCTAATCGTCATCCATCTGAAATTTAGCGTTAGAGTATAGATAATATATTTTATCCACAATCATCTTGTAATGAAGTTTTATCCACACTCAGGAACCGTATAAGTACCACTTTATCCTCTGATGGAAAAATGAAAATACTTCATTCCGTTAGTGGAATAATTTAAAATGCAAACTTGGATCAACCCATTTCACTTATTTATTATTAATGTTAACATCAACATTTGAATTTACAGACATTTCGAGCTTGTAGTTGTCATTTCAGAACGCATAGTGCCTGTCAAAGTTTTTGATGAATCTATTGTAAGGAACAATCAGTACCAGTAAAACTTTGAATTTTTCTTTCTCTATCAAGCTTATTAGATATAGAATCCTTGATATAAAGGTCTGCTACAACTAAGCTCCAAAAAACGACAAAGTGTTGATTCCAACAGGTTGTGAAGGCAGATTTCCAGCCACCGTGACGTTTTCCAAGCCATTTTGCAATCCAGCTGGGAATTTCTACTATTTTATTTATCCCCACATGTCGGTTAATACATTTTCCTCTCGATTATTTCAAAAATAATCTGTTACTTTGTGTATGAGGCTGCCGCAGTGCTCGATACTGGCGGTATATCTCAATATAATCAGAATTTGAAACAGTAATCGTTCTTGCACAATAGGTGTTCGTATCAGGTATTTTAACAATCAGTATACAGTGTGGTCCACTAAGTGTGCAACAAATGGGAAACTTGTTTATTATCGATTTATCAGAAAATTTTATTCCTGACAAAAGTTGGTGCATGTTCCAAATCTATACCAAGTATACCTGAAATGGCTTTATGACAAACACCATACAGGATAGGCCAAAAAATATAAAGTTCGTTCAAGAGGATATTACCCTTATTTCAAAAAATATATATAGAAATATGTTGAAGAGAAAAGTTGCTTAGAATTAAAAGTTATGTTCAGATACGAAGTCATGGCCTGCTATTCGAATTTTTTTTTCATTTGGAAAATATTGAATTACCCCCGTATGATACATATTTTGACTATTTTGATTTAATATGTATGTGAAGTAGCCACAATCAAATCAGTTTGGAGTATTTTTTGTCAAATTAAAGTGTATTTTACTTGGATTTGTATTTTTTTAGGTGACCGTCAACTTCATGTTTGTTGCAACGATATTTAACAGAACTCTAGAATAAAACAAATACTGTTTTTAACGAGGCAAATACTTTACTGAGTAAATGTTCTCATGAATAAACTGTCAAAAAAAGTATTAAAATTTCTGTTCTTCTGACAACAATGCCTCAACTAGAACAGATATTAAAAAAACACTCCAAAATCTATCGCGGATAGCCATGAACAAAAAACACATACGCCCGAAAACAATAGTGTAGTGTGGCGTCTTGAAACTTGCCTGTAAAACGTTTTCATATTTGTCCTTAATTAAAAATGCCTCGCCCAGTAGTATTAACGTAAACTGAAAAGGCAGAATTAGTTTTAATCTGTGGTGATGGTTATAAAACAATGCGCGAAGCTGCAAATATTTTCAACGAGCGGCATCTAGACAAACAAATTTGCTATTCAAGTGTAAGTAGAATTTTAAAGAATTTCAAACAGACAGACTCACTAGACATAATACGTAGCGTACGAAACCTGTATGCACAGAAGAAAACCAGCTTGACGTACTTCAAGAAGTAGTAGAAAATCCTAGAAGGTCCACCCAAGAAATTAGTGATTATACCGGCATAAAAAAACTCTGTGAAGCGTATTATCAAGAAACATAAGTACCATGCTTACAAACCTACATTCATTTGTACATTGCAAGAAAGAGGCTATGATTTGAGATATGATTTTTCCATGTGGGTTCAGGGTGAAATAGAAGAACAAAGACATTTTCATCGATGAATTCTGTTTGGAGATGAATCGACTTTTACAACAAATGGGTTTCAATCATCACAAAATTGCCGATGGTGGTCAGATGTCAACCCAAATTTTATTATTGACAACAAAAATCAATACTATCAGAAAACAAACGTTTGGTGTGGTATTTAAATGATACATTACTAGGTCCGTTTTTTTTCCGAGAGAATTTGAATGCTGACAGGTACTTGAACTTTTTGGAAACTGAAATAGGAGAGTTTTTGGATGATACGGTATTAGAAGAACGGCAAAAAGTATGGTTCCAACATGACGGATATTCTGCCCATTCTACTAGAAATGTTTCTCAGTGGCTGAATAGGACATTTCGTAATGAATGGTTAGGACGAAATACCGATCCTCGATGGTCTCCTCGTTCTCCAAACCTTACACCTCTGGATTATTTCTCAAGGGGGTACTTTAAACAGAAAGTCTACAGAGATCGCCCCTTTAATAATGTTGCTGAGCTTGAAACTTGAATAGGAGTTCATTGCAGAAATATTGCCGCTATTGTGTTGCGATCTACAGTAAACGAATTTTATGAGCGAACAATCAGATGCATCGAAAAAGAAGGTGGACATACAGAGACGCTTCGATAATTTTTATTGTAAGCACCTGTTCAGTTACCTATTATAAGTTTCTGTACCATCGCTTATTGGTTCTTTTTTGTTCATGGCTATCCGCGATATATTTTGACAGTTTATTCATATGAACATTTACTTGGTAAAGTATTTGCCTCGTTGAAAAACATGAAGTTGACGGTCACCTAAAAAAATACAAATCCAAGTAAATTTTACAAATACACTTTAATTTGATGAAAAATACTCCAAACTGATTTGATTGTGGCTACTTCACATACATATTAATATTAAATCAAAATAGTAAAAATATGTATCATACGGGGGTAATTCAATATTTTCCAAACGAAAAAAAATTCGAATAGCAGGCCATGACTTCGTATCTGAACATAACTTTTAATTCTAAGCAACTTTTCTCTTCAACATATTTCTATATATATTTTTTGATATAAGGGTAATATCCTCTTGAACGAACTTTATATTTTTTGGCCTATCCTGTATGGTGTTTGTCATAAAGCCATTTCAGGTACACTTGGTTTAGTTTTGGAACATGCACCAACTTTTGTCAAGAATAAAATTTTCTGAAAATCGATAATAAACAAGTTTCCCATTTGTTGCACACTTAGTGGACCACACTGTAGATCCAGCATCTTCAATAGTTATATGTAATAATTCTTCACGGCGACAAGCACCGCTGATACCCAAAATTAGGACAACCAACAAAAAAATATTGAAATTACTACTAATATTACAAAATTATGATTATATCTGTACTTTATAAAGTATCCCTTGATAAAACTTTAGATTTCTTTCTTCGGTATCCGACGCTTTTGTTCTTAATGAGCGGGACCAATTTTGAAAACTTCCTTGTATCAATATTTTCCTTAACATTCTATGCACTTTTTCAACATTGAGTATACACTCCATAACGTAGGAGATTTTATAATATTGGATTTTTCCTCAAAATAGCATGCAAGCACATTTTCAGAAACCATTTTTACTTGTTTCTTCTTGTCGTACCATTCACGAAATTGGTCATATGTTTTCTCATTCATATTACTTAGATTTGGCTGGTAGCATATTAGGTACTATTGCATTTATTCTCTCAGATATATCTGATAGGGTATCACTAGCACTATCATAGTCAACATCCATCTTCTTGAAAATAACTTGAAATTGAAACAACTACGAGCAAACACAGTCAAACACGCGGCGTGCCAACTAACTGTTTCAATAGTAACATGTATGGAAAAGAGAAGTATCATTTAATTATTTTGAACTTGTTTTTGTTAGACAGGAAACATTTTTGAGTACGATTTTACTGAAAACATTGAATACTATTTTCAAGACAACAGTCGTTTAAAAGTGATAACTTATCGGGACAAAAACACGTCAAGATGTATTGGAAGTATTTATTTTTGATATATTTCAGACGATGTGAATTCACATTCACAGTTGTACCAAAAATGTTGTTGGTATTTCGTGTATAAAATTCGAGCCCTGCGGTTTCGGCTAAAAATCATTTTACGCACTTGATACAAAAATAACTATTTTACGGACCTTGTTGAAATTGATAAGTCGAAGATAATTCTGTTAGCTGGGCCGTGATGGTCATGATGGTAGAGCGCTTGTCTCTTAACCTAAGGGTCATGGGTTCGATTCCCAGCATGGTCATCGGTCTCGTGCATGGCATCACACGTTAAAAGGTAAGGGCTGCGTCTTCCCTAGCTCGGACAAGTCTTTCGAAGACTTTTGAAGTTGTTCTCTTAAGGGTATGCAGCTGGTTGACGGAAATATCAATTCAACAATTTAACAATTTAGCTGCAAAGTAAATTGTTTTACAATAATTTTCCATTACTTTCGTATTGTTCAAAATAAATTTAGGGCAGTAATGCCCCCTTATGGTTGATTCATTTAATGTCTTTTGAAATACTTCGATGTTCATGTCTGTTAAAGATCTTTTTGAAGAGAAAATCATTATCATGTATGTATCGCTTTTATTGGTACCTTTGGCAAGACAAAATACCGCGTACAGCACTGAGAAAAGATATATACTCATCAATAATGTTCCCTTTACTGACTGTCATTTTCCATTAGTCAGTACTCGTATTTATCTGAAAACACTATCATTATATTTATTCCAATTCGGCCAAACGAAAAAACCTAATCTATCCAATCTTTCGACCCCATCAATCCGAGTTCGACGAAATTGTAGCAATCATATACCCCGCCAACTCACATATGTATTTCCGTCGAATTTACCGAACAAACACAGCGTTCAGAGTTTGTTTTGTGTGTGTGTATTGTTAGTATATGTTTGCAGCTTGTAAACAAGCTTCACTCGTTTTGTACCGTTGTTAATTTTGATCATAATGGCGCGAGTTTATTCCCTGCTAGAATTATACAGATAGTAACTAACCCCTCTAAACTGTGTTCAGTTTGTCCCGATTGGGCAAATACGCGTTAACATGCATCCTAGTGAATTCGTAATTATAGCCATGCCCGATAAACGCTATCTGTAATTTGTTGTCGGCGACACTTCGAATGACGTTTTTATTTTCGTTGTCCAGGACAAAAGCCCGTCATTGTTGCTGCTCTAATTGTTTATGTGAATGCTGCGGTTGTCGATGAGTCGGGATTTCGATTAAATGCTGTTCGGCATGTTTTTTGTTGGAAAGAATTAATCACTGCAAATCTTTGAACTTATCGAGCAGTAGACGTCTGTGACGTATGTGAAGAAAGTGCAAGTATACTATCACAGAATTAACGTATGCGTTAGATATTAACGCATAAACCTTTCCCTATTGATTTTTGAATCAGGAATTGTGATTACTAGTTTTACTCTCTTGGAATTCAACATTTTCCATGGACATTTTCGTTAATTCATTGATTCTGCAAGCTCCGCCAATTCCAATTAAAAAATCTACTCGCACGAACAAATTCACTAACCTGCTTTTAGTTTTATATCCCACTTTTTTTTCTCAATAAATCGCACCAAAGCGCCGTACTTGTCGATTTTTACTCTTTCCTTCAACTCCAAACAAGCTCGTAACAGAATATTTAGGCCACAAAGAGGATGGAGAATATTCATTTAAGAGTTTCACACAATAAGCACACTGAGAGAACATTTTGTTAGCAGTAAAGAAATTTTCTTAAAGGTTAACAAATTATGCCTTTGAATATGGCCAAACTAATGTAATTTTACTACTAATAAAAGATTTGTTTGAAAATTTCAAATGAATCAGTTGTTTGATACAAACTTTACATTTGTTAACTCAGAGAAACATATTACTTCAATATTAACTAATATTTGTTTTTATGTACTTATATGAAGTTCACTATAGAAATTCATTTATTTACAATAAAATGATTACTTTGACTGTGATATAATTTGTGTTACTATTCAAGTATATATATATATATATATATATATATATATATATATATATATATATATATATATATATATATATATATATATATATATATATATATATACACCAACACCAACACCTCACTCTACAAATGTTTTGGCAAATTATCCACCGTAGATATCCATCCAGTCATCTGGGACACTTTGACCAGGATATCTCAGGACAAAGCAGATCACATCAGCAATAAGAAAACAGAAACACAGAAAAACAAACTTTGTGCATTGTTAACGAATACCATCACACCCTTGGTCCCAGCTGCATCACCTGTATTAGTACACAACTTCTCCGACACACCACTAGATCAAACTAGCCTTGCACTACTATCAAGAGGATTCAATTATTCCATCACACCAAACAGAATCCCAACAGAAACCATCATCACACAAATAGAAAGCGCTATAACCCATCTACCAGAAAACACAGCTGAAGAAACTAGACATGATATTGCCACCACACTTAGGAGAGCGAAACTCCCTCCATCCAACATAACACCTGCCGAAAAACATTGCCTCAGAAACCTCCACAACAACCCTGACATAATCATTCTCCCAGCAGACAAGGGCAACGCCACAGTAGTTCTGAATACCTCAGATTATGTAGACAAAATGAGTACACTATTAAACTCATCCGAGTATCAGATCACCCAACGAGACCCGACAACCTACCTCGAAAAGAAGACCAAAAATCTGATCAATAATTCTAAACTACCAGCCGAAACCAAGAAAGCCACTATCCCTAGAGAGAAGTCATCACGCACCCCTCGTATCTACGGACTACCAAAAATACACAAGCCTGATATCCCACTCCGACCTATCGTCAGTGCCTTTGGATCACCAACCCAGAACCTCGCCAAGTATCTAGCGAGTACTCTTCAGCCACGAGCAGAAGAAGCTTCATCCTACGTGAAAAATTCATTCCACTTCTTAGACCTTCTCAAATCCTATAGAATCCAGAACACAGATATCCTAGTGAGCTTCGATGTTGTCTCCCTCTTCACAAATATTCCCCTAACGGACACGCTAGAAATCCTTAAAACGAAGCACAGAATTCCAAAAGACACCCTGGACCTCATCAGTCACTGTATGAACAATACGTACTTCCTCTTCCAAGGAACTTACTACAAACAAGTGAAAGGTGCTCCCATGGGTTCCCCCCTTTCTCCAGTCCTTGCAAACCTTTCCATGGAAGACTTCGAAACCAGGGCTGTAGAAGCATTTGACCACAAGCCTACTTGCTGGTTCAGATACGTTGACGACATTTTCGTCATATGGCCTCATGGTTACGAAATCTTGAACACGTTCTTAGATCACCTAAACGATATCCATCCCAACATGAAATTTACAATGGAGACCGAAATGAACGACTCCCTAGCTTTCCTGGACGTTCTCATCACGAAATCCAATAACTCTTTCACCCACACAGTACTCAGGAAACAGACCCACACCAACCGATACCTACACGCAAACTCTCATCACCATCCAGCACAAACAAACTCCGTATTGAACTCCCTGATATACAGATCAATTCAGCTCTTCAACTCTTTATTAGGATAAATTAAATTCTCTCTTGTTAAATAACATAACACTCTTCCTGACTAGATCACATATTACCTTGAAATCGTGTAATGTATTCGTGAAGGTTCCAATCCCTCAACAATCCTTCCATCCTCGCTGTACTAGGAGGGTAGGAGTCTAGGATAACCCTTGCGTCCACTCCACGATTTTGGCGGCAGACCGGCACAAACATTCACAATTCACATTCACCTGTGGCTTCAATCCATATGCACATTCGTGCGTGGGTTCAGTTCACTTTGTGCACTTTCACGCCAAAAATAATGATGATTATATTGCCAATAACAAAGAAATGAATGATCTTGATATGGTTGAACAGGTTGACCAACAAGCTACAAGATACAAGGCATGAATACAATGGCGTTATAAAGTCGATCATCGTATGGAATTGCTGATGCGATGACACGTGCCTCTGTGGAGGGGTTGGATAGGTCGGATAATTTGCAACCGCCAAATCCTTTTAGTTAACAGTTAACAATTTACGTTTTCTGGAAATTATTGTGTTGGTGACTATAAAGTTCCTGTAACTTACAGAGTTATTAGTTTTCTCCAAATGATTTTTTATTTTTATCCCAAACTGACTCAAATCTAACAAACATTTATTTATATTCAACGATTAATTTTCAAAAAATTTAAAAAAATGAGCAGGTTACGAATATTTTGATGTATGGTAATACTTATTTCTGAAATAACTGTATTATGTTCAACGAGGTTGTTTGAATACCAAACAAAATTGCTAATATTGAGCTAACTACGTTTGAACAAATTGATTTATTGCATGTAATACCGTTTCTCCAGCACCTTGAACCTGTTCTGGAGTTTCGCCACTCCCAAAACTGAAGGAATTCTATTTCGTAATGGATTTTTGATTCATCCGGAAGCAAATCTAATCTTACAGTATTAGCAGCCGCAAGTCTCCTCTCAGGAATATCAATATCTGCCATGATTTTCGCCACAGTTTCAAATACCCAAGTTTTATTTAAAACTATATTAATTTTCATGGCACGCAAAAATTATAATAACGTGACAATGACCAAAGTTGTTGATATTATTTTCGCATCATTGTTGTCAATGATACGGGAAAGCTTTGGAATAACTAGATTTTTATGCAATTTAAATAAATCTCGGAAGTTTCTTCCAGCAATTCGGCGCGAAGCGCCTCGTCGCATGGCAACGTCCTCGATTATTATAAGTCGCATAATAATCTCATTATATAGATGCGACGTGCATCATTTCCTTCAAATATCTCATAATTCATTAAAACTCTTCCGAATCTGAGGTTCTTTTAAACTATCGTAGTAGTGACAGCTGTTCAATTCGTCCTGGAAACGAAATTAGTTGTGACAACAAAGCACTATAAAAAAAAAAAAAATTCTTCAGATGACTTATTGTCATTATGTAACAAATAATCCCCCGATAATTGTTCATTTTCTCCTGGAGTAGATGAAGCTTATCTCATATGAAAAGTGTCAGGGGAAAACAGGGAATGTCCATTTTCTGGTCGAAATGAGTTAAAGATGCCATCTGTTGGCAAAAATAATGTATTAACCCATGCGTTATTCAAATCAGAAGAAATCGTGGAGCGTTACATTCTAAAACATTGTTTTAAAATACCTATAACATTTGTCGCGAGGACATTCCCTGTTTTCACCTAACACCCTTCATATGTGCTGGTATTTGCAGCTGCTTGGCTGTAAAGGTATATAGCCCCAATTTTTCAGTTCTTACTTTGTTGATAATTTAGGCCTCTTTCTTACGGTTTCAGTCATATATTCTCTATAGTCTTTCCGCAAACAGTTCTATACGCTCATTTTCGATTCAATGCATAAGATTTGTTGGAATTTGAAAACCGGTCGAGGACGATTATTCAGTGTGAGTTGTCCGATAAGAATACACTTGGAAATGGAAATGTTGGTCGTAGTTGGACTGTCGCTTTTAGTAAAAATAATTTGAAAAATGCCGAATTTATCACTTCGACAACATCGACTTCATTTCATTAATCCTTTGTTGAATTTAATTATTGAGACGCTATTCGAAATGAGCTCATCGTGATACGTTTGAAGAGAGTTTGCGATCTTTGGAAATGATTTATTTTTTTCCGAAAATTGGAAGGAAATTTTTGACGGTTTATAGCTTTTTAATAGTACACCATGCATCTGAGCATATCTATATCATATATTTTCGGAATCAGCATGAAATTTTGGGCATAGAGTGCGGATTTCAAGTGAATCTGATTATTTTATACTTTTCATGATATTTAGGGGTCTACCTCTTGGGACTTTTGTCGAGTAGTATTTATTTGTCGCCGATCGACTTACAATTCACAGAATATATTAATTCCGTCATTCTGAATCTCAAACCGTTCTTGAGTTGAAGAGTTCATCATAAGTTGAGAGCTGTAATTTCCCGCCAATAAATTCATTACTTTTCTTTTATTTAAAATTTGTGAAATTCAACCTTTTTTGTATATGCTCACTGAATTTGAAATCGATTCTGCGTCACAAAAAGGAATTTGATAATCGTTTTACGTTAACTCTGAAAATTCTAGTTGACCTTTTTTCTAAACTTTTTATTTTCCATTTTTCGAAAAATAACAAACTTCCGTCAACGGTATCTCGACGAGCTGATTTCGAATTAAGGATCGAAAATTTAATTCGACAAAGGATTACGAAATCATAAACGAAAAAATTGTTCTCATTTGGTTAGTCCTTTGTCAAATTCAGATTTTGAGACGTTATTCGAAATCATATCGTCGAGATACGTAGGTATGAAGGAAGTTTGTAATTTATCAAAAAATGCAAAAGTAAATTTTTCAAAAATTCGATGGTGCGAGAATTTTGTTTACATTTTATCGCTTTTTTATGGCGACACCTTGAGCATATCCAATTCATATACTTACTTTCGAAATTAGCATGAATTTCTTGCGTATATAGTGCTAATTTAAATTTTTTTTTTTTCGATCGATTTATTTATTGGACCCGAGGACTATCAGCCTTCATTCAGCTATAGTCTAGTTCCTAAATTGTAGATAGGGACTCATCGGTTGTACGGTTCATAATTCATATGGAGCAGGTCAAAAAATAGAACAGAAATAAGCTAGGTACTTTGGCTTCAAATCAAGTATTACTTTGCCACTTTCGTACATCCCTCCGCCCTTTCAAATCCCGTAAAAACCAGAAAATGTACGATGAGTCACTATCTACAATTTAGGAACTAGACTACCAACTGAACATTGAAAGTTTGGCCCTTAATCAGCACCATGTTATGGTGTCAAGGTTTTACCAGAAGATTCACTAGTACAGCAAACGACCGCCAGATGGCAACACTAAAACCACCGGAACGGTTTGAGACTAATCCCAATTATCGTAATAGGCAAGTACCATGTACTCTGAGCAGCGGTAGGCGCATGTGTCCTCATTAGCATTATTAAATTCGCATTCATTAGGCCGCATTTACATTTTTCCGTAATTACGAATTAGCTCGAACCGCGGCAGAGAAAAACCAACACGATCTTTACAACGAGTACTCGCGGAGAAAAGGACGAACGTAATTAATGTATACCGTCGTCGATTACAAGGAATCAGTTAACCAGTTTCTGAGGAATATACACGAAGTTAACATCGTCAGCACGACCGCGGGAGAGGAGAAAAAAAGGAGAAAGACGCGGCTAATGGCCGGACGAGAGATTCGCTGCCTCCAAAGCCTTATGATAATTAGGCAGCCAATTACAGGGCAAATCGCAGTGTTAGTTTGAGCTTGCAGTAATTAAAATCTCAATTAGTACCGTCGAGTTCGTTACGTCACAGCGAATGGCGATGGCTCAAGTGTAACCGACTGTTTGCGATGCTCGGGACGCGGGGTGTCGGGACTGAAGAGTCGACCATAGAGTTGACTTTTTGAAACAGACAAAAATAATCGAAATAATGAAAAACAAGAAGCTAATTGATCGAAGGTAACAAATTCTTGGCTGTACCAAAGCACGACATACATGACGTAATTCAACCTATGTAACAAATATCATGGTGAAAATTCGAGAAAAAAAAAAACAAAAGAATTATTTGGTTTTCAAAGTAACTGTGGCAACTGTGGAATGTTGAGCTGATTATGTATACAGAAAAAGCCTTATGGGTTCCAAGCTGATAGGATGAGTACGCAATGTCCGAGGGGAAAACATCTACTAACTATTTCAGTATCTGTGTCTTTTTTTGCTTTCTAGTCCGTTTTAAAAACGTATTATGTTGAAGAAAATATATTTAAATACCTCTTTTTCCGTTAGTTTTCAACAAAAATAATTTATTTGTTCGTTATAAATGGTCCTCGAAATAAATACTCAGTAATAAAATAGGAATGACAAAATTCTATGGTTCATTTCATGAAAACTACAAGAGTTTCTTCATTTCTTTAGGGTACAGAAAACCTTTGTTGTCAAATAAATGCTTAGTATGTATGTTACAAAGTTACGTCGATTGATTTGTGACTACGATGAGTCTTTCAGTCATTGGAACTGCATTTGAGTCCTTTCAATCACATTTTGAGTCATTTAGTCAATGGAATTTGGCTTTCAGTTATTGCGTTCCCAACCTCAGGTATTGAAGTCATTGACATTTAGTTTTGAGTCTTTTCAGTCACAATCTTGAGTATTTCAGTCTATCAGATTTAGCTTTCAGTTATTTCATTCCCAACAATGAGTCTTGAGAGTCACTTGGATTTTATTTGGAGTCTTTTCAGTCCCAAGCTTTAGTCTTGAGTCTATTGAATATTTTGAGTCTTGTACACATTTGAGCTAGATGTTTTCCGATCGGCAATATCACAGTAGTAAAAACAAACCGAATCTCTTCATTTCCAGCTCAGTAGAAAATGTCAGAATTAGTAGATGGAGTGGGGATCACACACAACTCACCACAAGTATCAAACAAATTATTTTCTCACCACACTGAGGCAGTTCTTGCTCGTGCAGTTCGCCTACTTTATTCAGAATATGCGAGATAACCAGTAATGTAACTCATTACGATGCCATTTATGTTTTTGAGGGAAAGTTTTTGGGAAGATGATGCTATGCTAACTTTGGGATTGAAGAAATTTCTATCAATACTCCAGGCGCCGACATGGATACACTACTGATTGTTAGCTATACATATTATTAAAACAGTAGGCGAATTGCATGAGTGAGAACACGCAACAACACTGTCGAAATTGGTCTTTCTGCGTCTACAAACCAAACATTTTTTCTTACCCTCGTGGTATGTTGTGTGTCATCTACTCTCTCTACCAGACTGGATATTATGAGGTTCGTTTGCTTTCATTACTGTGACATTGCATTATCATTCCATCACAATTTAATTTTTCCAAATTTTTTTGAGTATTCTTTCCTCTTATATGGTATTCCCTTTCTCACATGCCGTATCCATTTGTTCATGCTAAACTTCTCCGACTCCAACCTGCATCGGAGCAAATCCAATCCGAAAATAGATCGTTACCCACACGCCGAAATTACCATAATCCATTAACTCCACCGAGCAGATTAACAATAGCAGAAAGAGAAACACAAACTAAGAGGAACAGAAAGACCGCAAACAGAACGAAGCCGAAGACACCACCGCAACGGAGATATATAAAGGTAATTAGATAAAGTTCTGGGCTGTGGCCGAGTTAATCTGTTCCACAGCGATCGGCTAAATTATGCATGCGCGGCAACCATCCCGACGCCACAATAGACGTCCGGCGACGCTCTCGCAGTCCGTCGTTGTCAATTAATGCGGCCGCCGCATTTGCATGCACGCCATGTCTTCGCGTGGAGGTTCGCCCACTCCGAATACGGCGTTTAGCCGGATCAACGTTTGAATAGTTATGAGATTACGGCCGGCTTTGTTGGAATCTAGTTCATGCGGTCTCTTTAATCGTCGAATATCCATTCATTTTCCGCCAGTTCACGCTCCAAACTCTGCTGCAAAGAAGCGTTAAAATTGCATTCTGTGTTTGTTCCTATCATGCATACAGTTTGTACGTCACGGTTCTGACAACTTCATCAGTTTATAAGCTTCTGCTATCATCAGTCCACACCTGACACCAAAGTAACAATAGTCATCCCACTTCTGACACCGAAATAATGTCGTCCCTAAACCACCAAATCAGCTGACCTATTCAGCTCTTATAGAAGAGAAATAATCAGTTCGCACGAATGGAATAATTCGATTTGAGATATCGGTAGGTATGGAGGTACTAGGTGACCTTTAATTTTTGCCTCATAACAATGCTGTTATCAACTCTGATGACATATCATTCTCTGTTATAGCAGAAAAAGGAAGGGTGAATGTGTGTGGATTTTGATAAAGTAGAGAATACATTTCGAACAGTCGTTATAGGTGAGAAGAAAAATCAGTTTCAGTTTGTGTATATGAAAATTACTCATCTCTGGTTCTACAAATCGCTTGGCTGAACTTTGTCTCAGCTTGTTCGGGTATAGTTTGGGTTCGCTTCTTCATATTCAATTAATATTAGGATTACTAATGCATAACCACACGTAGTTCTTGTTAAAATAATTGACATTCCGCTAGGAAGATATTTTTTAAATTGAATCTCAGTGTTTTGGTGCTTGATTGTATATATTATGGGCACACTATTCCTGTGTGTCTGATATTTGCACATTTGAGTTCGATGAAGAACCAACTTGCAAATCATAAATTTTCTCCATGAACTGCATCACAGAAAACACGCATACGTAAAGCAACAATCCTTTTTTGCTCCAAACATTCCACGAGTATTTTTAATGTTCGTTGACTGTATAAATCAACAGACTTACCTCAAAGTAACGAAATATGTCGAAATATGACTTGGACCACCCACGTTGAACACGGGCATAATATATTTAATTTATAAATCATCAGTTACATACAACTTCTATCTTGTCTAGACCACACAACTAGTTGGACGGTAATTGAAATTTAAGTAACGTAATTTAGTTGTTATTCTATTAGTTTTTTTTTTTCGTGTAGGTTTAAATAGCGTGTTAATGGACCGTTTTTAGGTTATGTTTATTCAGACACATTATTTATAGTAATGGAATTTTCAGTCGGGGAAGTGATGAATCATTGCGTTACCGGGCCTTTTGCGTAATGAAGAAATTGAATACAACCGATTACGGTTATTGTAATTAATACCACTTTTGAGTTATACGGCAATAAAACTAACTGGTTTATTGTTATGGATGGAACAGTGTAATTGATGTAGCAACTCTGACTTACTCGTAGGATTTGTGAACCTGATATTTTATTGTGTTTACTTCTTTCTGGATTTTCATAGTCATCTAACCGACTGTTGTAAACTTACTTGCCCAATCTTCCTCATTTTCCATATGTTGATTGTTTTCTATGTCTCATTTTTTAGATCTTCTTCGTCTATAATATCAATCCATCGCAGTCTCCACATTGAATTTCATAACTTCATGCAATGACTGCAATGCAGAATAGTGGGGACAAACGAGAAGATCTATAAAAAAAAAGATACAAAGAATACGAAGCATATTTATCTTTCTTGGACAGTGCAAGATATCGATCGGCATACAAGCTTATCCATTGCGGTTAATACTCGCATCACCTTGATGAGGCGTTTAATGCTTGCCTCACCAAATTCATCATCATTTTAAGCCTCGTCTACTCTTCTCCGTCAATCTAATGGCAGGCCTAATATAAATTACACATTAAAACAATTACACGATTGAAGAGACTAATGGCGTCTTAAAATTTGCTGCGTCGCTGGAGTGGCCCTTCAGCTTGATGTCGATAATGAACTTTGGTTTCTAATTAGTCACTTTCCCTGTTTTACCTCCTCGAGGCTGATATTGTCGTTAAGCTTGAAAAGTGATACTGGGAATTTCGTATTAGTCTTGTAATGTTCTGGGTAGAGTAATTTCGCGATTGAAATTATATTGTTACAGGGATGGATTGCATCGAAAGTTTTTTCTCGAATTACTGGCACTTTCGTCAGCAAAAATACACCCCGATCAGTTTGCTGTTGTAGAAGCGGAAACACCACTGAGAGTTGAACTTCAAAATAAGTATATAAAATAAATGAATAAACATTCTGAGGGGAACCGTTATCGCTACTGAAAAACTGCCTAAATAGCATTATTATTAATGAACCCGTGTCATCACTACCAAACTTATCCGAGGACTTATCTTTTTTCAAATGTGAATTTCTCAATACAATACCACAAGAAATATACTTTCTTCTTATTTGACTACACCAGTTCGTTTCTAGAGCTACCACAACAATTCATTTTCAAACTGAAATGCGTAGCATAGGAGTCCCGCAAGGGTCTCTTGCGGGGCCAATGTTAGTTCGGTTGAGTAGGTACCGACGATCTTGACAAAATATCAAAAGATAACCATGTAACGATATACCGGGTGGCTACGGAAGTATTGCCTACGGAATATCTCAGTTATTGTATGAAGTAGGTTTGTGAAATTTGGAGCGCCGATATAATGACATAAGAGCTAGAATTTGAGCATATTGACATGTCGAAGTTAACTTCCGGTCTGACCGGAAGTAACATCAACTTTCTTATTTTAAATGGAAACCCTATTTTTTTACTTTTCGCTTTATTCAGCATTCAATTCCCTTTCTAATGACATATCACAAGTTGGTATCTAACCAGAAACTAGATCAGAAAAAAATTATTATTGAAATTCACCGAGTAGGCCGTGGAAGCAAAATGAAAGCCAAAAATTGAAAAGTTGGCTATGGAAACCATACGTCACTTGATAACAGTTGCTACTACTGTGATATTTTATTTTCATTCGTCGGCGTTATAAAAAGCCGCCAAAAAAAATATTGGAAAAATTGGGAAAAAACAATACTCTGTAGGTCCATAACTTAAATTGGAACATACAACTTTTTCTTGCCTGTACTATTCAGCATAACCATTCCTTTCTAATGATATAATAGAAAGTAATTTTTTGAAATGAAATACCAAAAAATCCAATTATTTACAAAATTACAAAAAAATGTATGTGCTTTCAGTTTTTTCTTTATATGGGGTAACTGTGCCAACTTCATATTAAGTTTGCACTGCCAATAATATGACTGGACAAATAAACATCAAATTTCACAACTGTGGTAACCAAAACGGGTTACATCATTACTACTGCTAGAAGCTTTATAATTCTTTTCTCTCGATTTCCTGACTGCGCCAACTTCATTCTCCTCAAACGAAATCCTTCATCTCGTTTCTTCGATTCGATGCATTCAGTTCTTTTCGACAAAAGAACCAAACGTTTGCAAACACCTTTCCATCGCGCTACCATGTCACTTCCGTTCCATAATCGTAAATCGTTCGCGATTGGTTTCGAACGTCAAGATGCAATAATCACAATAAATCGGCATATTTATTTCTCCGGTGCCGGCGCGATATGCATTTCTTTGAAGCAGCGAACGCATGCGAAGCTATTCATATGGAAATGCTGATAATAATTCCTATAAACATGCTTTCTTACTCGTATAAACATTTCAATGTAATATCACGCTTCCTGGAAGCCGGAATATTTTATTTACGCTGCATAAATTCGGATTCATAAGATGCAATCACTTAGAGTAAACAGCCACCAGAGGAAATAGCTGGGCGGTGGCTACTGGCACGTCGCTACTGACACTAAGCAGGTCTTGCAGATCTTGCAGAATTGACAATATATTTGAAATTGATATGTTCTATTATTATAATTAACGTAGAAAAAACTAAACTAGTTCAATTTAATGATAGGTACAAATCTCCTGTAGAAGATAACAATTTTTCTCTAGTAGATAACACTTAAACATCAAGTAATACTATAAGTTTCTTAGGATCTTAGGAACCCTCGTAGACTCTAAATTAACTTGGTCAGACCAAATTGAACAAGTCAGTAAAAACCCAAAAACGTACTTTGCAATTTTTCCTCTGAAAGCTTATCTTGAACAACACCACTTACTGAATGTATAATATGCATTGGGATATTCAGCAATTAGTTGTAAAATAAAATGGAGTGGACAAGAATTCTCATCCTACAAAAAAGATTGATGCTACTCATCTTTGACCTTAAATATCAAGAATCTTAAAGAGATACTTTCAAGAAATATAGGATCCTAACTTTAACAGGAAGTTAGCTACATAAGATTCATGTACATGTTCATAAAAACACTTGAATCTCCATGAAGTATTCAGATGTGCATACTTATCATACTTGAAGCTATCAAACATGTACAAAAAAAAAGAAATTACTATAAGTCTTATAAGAAATCACCAAATTGTGCTGGTACACATTTATATAACTTTCTGCCAGAAAATTTGAAAACTCTGCCTCTCAAAAATGCTCTCCATTTAACAAACAATGCTGTCCACTGTTTACGTTTCCGGTGAGTATTGTTTGTGAAATTGCATAATTTATATTTTTTCGTAATAAATATATCTACGCTTTTTTCATTCATAGTGGGTTTCATTGACATGGGATGACAAATTAAGAGTTCACTTACCATCACTAGTTGATCATTATTTAAGTATTTGGATATTTATGGAATTTGAAATTTTTCTGCAGAGCTGTCTTTTGCCGAATAACATGAAGATTTAGTAGGATTGATAAGTAGGCAATGTTCGGTAGCGCCTTTCACAAATGAAGATTTTTATTATTATTATTATCTACTTCGCGTGGGAATAAACTGAGGTAAAGTTGAGTATCATCTGCGTAAAGGTGAACATTGCATGTTTGAATATTCTTCAAGAGATGGGACGAATATATCGAAATTAAAAGAGGACCAAGGATAGATCCTTGAGGCACACCTGGTTTGAATATTAGGTAATTAGAAATTACGTTATCCAAGCAAAAAATTGATATATTGTAAGACATTCGAAAGCACGACGTTACTGATTGTATCGAGATCTTCTCGCCATTTTTACGTCGCGGCGTGCGACTAGTCACAACCAATATTCAATTTGCGTGTCTGCCACTATACCCGACCGGGTAATAAAGTATTTCGTTACGTGCACAGTTGCACCTGATATGCCTCCGCTGGAATATAAGGATTAGATTGTACCGGCATAAAATGTTCTTGTTCTTATTATGCTTCATGTGCGATAAGTATGCAGAGGTATGGCGAGCGCATGTTGGCTGAAGAAAGAAATTGAATTCTTTTTGCGAAACGAACGGAAAATACGACGATAAGGGTTGGAGAGCGGGTGGCAGTGGATTGGGGAGGTGTATCTGAACGATACTCTACTCTACTTTGGGTTTTCTATCAGCTCTATAAATCTATCTATTCTGTGTTTCAGATCACACACAATATCTGTTGTAGTTGCGTGAGGGTGTTCTTCTACTGACAGCAAAATATCTAACTTCACATCGTCGCTCATTCCTGGTCGTCCAGATTTTGGAGCATCCCTCACGCTTCCCGTTGCATCAAATTTTGCAACAATTCTGCTTACTGTGCTTCTAGCAATTGGAGGCCTTTCAAAATGTGTTGCGTTAAATAAAGCACATGCTTCTTCATGACTTCGAAGGCGATCGCCGTAACCTACCATCATTAGAATTTCTATCCTTTCTCTTTCGGTTAAACGAGCCATAATAATAAAACTGTGGTGACACTAATTGTACGACTGACACTGACAAACCGTTGTTTTAGTAAAACAATTGAAAAAATTTATAAGAACACATGTTCTTACTAGATAAGTTTAAGTTTGACCTCTTTTTATAATTGGTTTTGTTATTTCGTTTTTTATCCCTTTTCTCGTTGTTTTTCTTATGTGAGCCCTACTGCAACTATTTTTCCCTTGTGTAAAAACACAAGCTCTATCACATAATGTAAAAAAACTCTTAGCTTCCCATTAAAAAAAATTTGTTGATGACGTCATAACTTTGACAACTTTGACGTGTTATTTTTGTAACTTATGTCAAAAGATGCGGAATAAAAAAACAGTTTGACGTGATTTTTCATTTTTTTCAAAAGTGATCGTTGTACGTTTTATGAATGTTGTGCATTACTTTATCATAACCCTGTATATATATATATATATATATATATATATATATATATATATATATATATATATATATATATATATATATATATATATATATATATATATATATATATATATATATATATATATATATATATATATATATATATATATATATATATATATATATGAGTAGAAGAGTAGTCTTGTAATGCTTTTTGGCCCGTTAGCAAAAAAGCTCCGCAAAAAAAATATCAGCATCGTAGTTGACGTAGTATTGAAACACTCGTGGAACTAACTAAACACTGTGACATGCCAGTCCCATCTGAAATTTCCAAATAACCGTTCACTCGTCGATTTTTTTCCGTCGACATGCGATGGAAAATTCAACAACGTCCGCCTCGAACAGCGTATTACCTAAATACTGGCTGAGTAAATTCCAAACGGTTTTTATTGTCAATTACGTGAGGGCCAGGAAAACAACGTATTGTAGGAGCGAAATCAAACTTCCGCCGGACCGGAAAAATAAACAGAGAGCGCGCCCATGTTTGCGCTGGGCTAAGTAAACACTCGTCAGCAAAAGCTCGGCAGTCGGGAAAAATTTATAAAAAGTTACAATAGCAGCCGGGTATTTATTTTTCGAGGATCGTATAGTCGAGACGGGGCACGGCTGATATGAATGTGTTGACATTTAGACGGCTAAATCCTCCAATTTCCAGAGCCGATCTTGTATTCAGGGTTTGAATACACGAGGATGCATTAGCCTGGGAAGGCTAGTGTTAACTCGGGCGGAACTGCCGAGGGGAATTATCGATATTTTGAAGATCAGTTCCACTATTTATACAAAGATAAAAACTACATCGATCCCAGTTCATAATTGCGTTAAAAAATTTAAATACTTTTTTCTTTCATTACAGTCTACTGGGCTCAGTTTGAAGATATCCGAAGTACATGACCAAAATTATTGGTGGGACAACCAAAATAATGCTTTTTACTGGCACAAATGGAGTTCTTGACCAATACCTTTGATTTCCATCCAAAGGAATGAAAACAAAAATTATTTGAATATTAAAATAAATAGACTAAAATGAAAAAAATTAATTCTCCTAGTCCCATAAAGATTCCTTACCCCATACACGTCCTAAAAAATTTTTATTGTGAATTTTCAATGGCTATTAAAATACTTTGTGTCAGGTACGAGTTGAGTGATACAATTTTTGAAATTTGTTTGAATATTAAGTGATCGACATTCCACTTCTGACACCAATTGTAACAAAATTGCACTTAACTGCGTTTAACACCACTTGCCCATCGGTGGTCATTCTTTAAACTACACGGGAGACCTCGTGCTGACGGGTGGGCATACCAGGTGTGACTTGCTGGGACCAACATTTTTTATTTAATTTTATCTGTTTATCTGTTTATTATTTGTGCCCCACCGGTGGGCACTTTGTCCCAGAATGTAACAATACATCTTGGTACCAAGTGTCCACTAGTGGGCATAACCTAATGTGAATCTTATTTTGTTTGTTTTTTTTTGTGTTTGTTTCCTTGTCTTTATGCTAATAATATATTTTTTGTATCGTTTTGACTTTTTCTGTACCTATAGTAGGATTTAAAAATATTTTTGCAGCTATGCTCATTTTTATTTATGAAAAATAGTAATTTTCGAGATGGTAGAATAGTTATATTCATTTATACTTGTTTTTTTTTCCAGAAAAACTGTTTACTTTTATGTTTTATAAATCTTAGGTGTTTTAAAAATAATTTTTTTGGATCTCAGTTTTTTCTGTACCTATAGTAGGATTTAAAAATATTTTTGCAGCTATGCTCATTTTTATTTATGAAAAATAGTAATTTTCGAGATGGTAGAATAGTTATATTCATTTATACTTGTTTTTTTTTTCAGAAAAACTGTTTACTTTTGTTTTATAAATCTTAGGTGTTTTAAAAATAATTTTTTTGGATCTCAGTTTTTTCTGTACCTATAGTAGGATTTAAAAATATTTTTGCAGCTATGCTCATTTTTATTTATGAAAAATAGTAATTTTCGAGATGGTAGAATAGTTATATTCATTTATACTTGTTTTTTTTTCAGAAAAACGGTTTACTTTTATGTTTTATAAATCTTAGGTGTTTTAAAAATAATTTTTTTGGATCTCAGTTTTTTCTGTACCTATAGTAGGATTTAAAAATATTTTTGCAGCTATGCTCATTTTTATTTATGAAAAATAGTAATTTTCGAGATGGTAGAATAGTTATATTCATTTATACTTGTTTTTTTTTCCAGAAAAACTGTTTACTTTTATGTTTTATAAATCTTAGGTGTTTTAAAAATAATTTTTTTGGATCTCAGTTTTTTCTGTACCTATAGTAGGATTTAAAAATATTTTTGCAGCTATGCTCATTTTTATTTATGAAAAATAGTAATTTTCGAGATGGTAGAATAGTTATATTCATTTATACTTGTTTTTTTTTTCAGAAAAACTGTTTACTTTTGTTTTATAAATCTTAGGTGTTTTAAAAATAATTTTTTTGGATCTCAGTTTTTTCTGTACCTATAGTAGGATTTAAAAATATTTTTGCAGCTATACTCATTTTTATTTATGAAAAATAGTAATTTTCGAGATGGTAGAATAGTTATATTCATTTATACTTGTTTTTTTTTTTTTCAGAAAAACTGTTTACTTTTATGTTTTATAAATCTTAGGTGTTTTAAAAATAATTTTTTTGGATCTCAGTTTTTTCTGTACCTATAGTAGGATTTGAAAATATTTTTGCAGCTGCTAGTTTTTATTAACCTAAAAATATATTTTGATTAGTTTTTCAAACCGAAAATTAAATTTTCTTTCCTTAACATTACTCTGCATTTTGTGGACATTGGGAGACCAAACTGCCAAGTCCAAGTGAAATAAGTTTACATCCTGGGACCAAACTTAAGATATCTCATTGCGAAATACACGTAAAACGTTCCCACGGGTGGGCACACGGTTTTGAAATGTAACATGTAATGTGACCACGGGTGGGCATGCTGTCCCACCAAGGAAAATCAATAATGACCACCAGTGTTCACTTGATCCTCTCATGAAAAACTAAAAGGACCACCGGCTGATGATTCATATCACATCGATACAGTAGATTAGGCCTTGAAATGCCAGGAACGGTGACATAATGCATTCCTTTAACAGTTGGCGCCACGGCAGAGAACAATGCCGCTCTCGTATATATTAAACAGGGCCGGTTCCAGCTCTTCACAATATTGGATGTTATAAACCTATAATCTAGGAATATAGTGTTACACAATTTATGTACCAATTGTCCGCCGTTGGTCTTGACGATTGTTCATTACTTTTTTTTTTGTTTCAGACTGAAATAGCTAAGAGACTGAACGCCATTATTGCCCAAATCCTCCCTTTTCTATCACAAGAACACCAACAACAAGTCGCCACAGCTGTCGAAAGAGCGAAACAAGTTACCATGACAGAACTCAACGCAATTATAGGGGTAAGTGATTATGTTCGAGTATTATGGCCAACCCGGTTTCGACTTCTATAGGGGCTATTTATTTTAGTTATCACTCGCAAGTATGCTAGCAATTTACTTAGTTTTTATTGCTCGCAAATTAATTTCCGATGTATGGATTAGTTCAGGAAAAATAAGAAATAATCCGGGGAAACAAGGGTTAATTTTACCTCAAGGCATTCAAATGCCTTGGATATATCTAAAAAATCCATGCTAAAGACTAAATGGTAGCAGGACATGGTACTACAAACGTAGTATCTGCGACAATAGGTTAACTTCACGTCATCAACGCAGTGGACCAACACCTCTCTATCCACTCGTTGAATGAAATATTGTTGATTTGTTTTCAAAGCTTCCTGAAGGCGGTGAGGATCGCACTGGGTGACACAACGAAATTCCACTCACTCTCCTCTCCCATTTTCTCTTTCTCACATTCGATCCCTTTTCCTCGGCCTCCTCTCTCCCCTCGCTTTTCTCGCTCTCCTCTCTTTCTACTCACTCTATCTTTACCCTCTCTCTCTTCTCTCTCTCTATTATCTTTCCTCTCTCCCCTCTCTCTCATTTCTCTCCTCTTTCTCTTCTCTCTCTCCTCACTCTCCTCTTTCTCGTCTTTCTCCTCTTTCCTCTCTCTCTCGTCTCTTTTCTCTTTCTCTCCTCTTTCTATCCTCTCTCTTCTCTCTTTCTCCTCTCACTTCTTCCTCTCATCTCTCTTTTTCCTCTCCTCTATCTTCTCTCTCCCCCTCCTATCTCTTCACTCTCTCCTTTCTCTACTCAATATCTCCTCTCTCTACTCTCGTTCTCTTCTCGTTCAAGTGCAAGTACTAATAGAGGGCGGAGGCTGGAGGCAGAGGCCTTTAATCACGAGCAATTGCAAAAAAATTGTAGGTGTGTGTGTTATAGTTGAAAAAATTGTTGTTTATGATTCAAATATTGTCATGTGGCTAAAGTGAAGCGGTGATTTTCAGAAAAACTAGTGGGAGATTCTACTTTCCCGCCTTGGCACACAAGACCTTGAATCGTGATGTATACCAACGCATAATCAGCCATCCTGTTTAAATTACACGTCATTTATCGATCCTCGAAAATATTCCCGGCAATTAACCTCCTCGCGAACAAACTCCATTGAAATTTCAAGTTTGTTCGTATCGATTAACACCCGGGCACGAAGTGAACGATACTTTTCATAATGATGAACGCAAACAGCGTTCAACAAACAGAATTAATACTGTTAGTCACTGTATGTATACTTTGGAGCAATTGTTCATGCCGGCTTTGAAAGCCTCGACCGCTAATTGTCTTTAATTCGTTATTCACATTGTGGGTTTCTCGTCGTCGGAGTTAGTAAACATGGTACGGATTATGCGTGAAGACCCTAAAACGTTGGCCGTTTATCACTGGCTATTTTTTCAAACGTTCCGTGTTCGCTCGGTTTGTTAGTCACAGGTAAAGGAGATTTTTTCATTAGTTTTATATATTAGTTGTTAGTCAGACGGCTTTTTGCGACTCGCGCCCTTCTGAAAAGGTTTGTTTCTTACCTTTGCAAAGCGATAAAATCGTGGAATTACCGGCTCAAAAGTAACGAACTGTGTTCCATCAGAGGCATGCTGTGCTGGTGCTCATATCGCCGGATATGGGAATGTCATATAGCGAGTGAAATTACCAAAAAAGTCCAATTGAATCGAGTCGCAAATATGGGTGTTTCTTCCTCTCTCTCCTCTCTCTGCTCTCTCTTCTCACTTCTCTCTCCTCTCTCTCCTTTCTCTACTCCCTCTCCTTTTTCTCCTGTCTTTTTTTTTCTCTCGCTCTCTCTCCTCTCTCCTCTCACTCATATAGCGAGTGAAATTTCTTCCTTTCTCACTTCTCTCTTCTCTCACCATTTTCTTCTCCCTCCTTTTTCTCCTCTTCGTTTTTTCCCCTCTCTCTCTTCTTTCTCTTCTTTCTCTCTGCTCTCTTAGTCATAGCGAGTGAAATTACCAAAGTCAAATTAAATTAAGTCGCGAATGAGGCTGTTCCTCCTCTCTATCTCCTTCTTTGCCTCTCTCTCCATTTTCCCTCTCTCTGCTCTCTCTGCTATCTTTTTTCTTCTCTCTTTCCTCTCAGTAATATAGCGAATGAAATTACCAACAGTGTTGCGAATGAGGCTGTTTTCTTCCTCTTTCTCCTTTTTCTCCTCTCACCATTTTTCCTCTCTCTCCTCCCTTTCTTTTATCTCTTCTCTGTTTATTCTCTTCTCTCTTCTCTCAATCATATAGTGAGTAAAATTATTCTCTCATCTCTCTCTTTTCTCTCATCTCTCTGCTCCCTTCATTCCTCTCATTCCAATCTCTCTTCTCTCCCATTCTTTGTCTCCTCTTTCTCCTTTTTCTCCAATCTCTCCCATCTCTCCTCTTTCTCCTCTCTCTCTCCTCTCTCCCATCTCTTTTATCTCTGTCTTATACCTAGCGAGTGAAATTACTAATGAAGTCTAAATGGCGAATGAGGCTGATTCTTCCTCTCTTTCCCCTCTCTATTCCCTCTCCTCTCTCTCCTCTTCATCTCCTTTTTCTCCTCTCTCCTCTTCTTTCTCTCATCTCTTCTCTCCTTTCTCTATTCTCTCTCCTCTCTCTTCTCTCTCTCCTTTCTATCTCTCCTTTCTCTCCTCTCTCTTTTATCCCTTCTCTTACTCCTCTCTCCTTTCACTCCTCTCTCCTCTCACTCCTCTCTCATCTCTCTTCTTTTTGTCCTCCGTCATCTCTTTTGCTTCACTCTTTCTCTTTTCCACTCTTTCTCTCAGCTCTCTCTCCTATCCTCTCTCTCCTATCCTCTCTCTCCTATCCTCTCTCTCCTATCCTCTCTCATATCCTCTCTCCAATCTCTCTCCTCTCTCTCCTTTTGTCCTCTCTCTCTTCTTTCTCGATTCTGTTTTTTCTCCGCACTCTTTCTCTTCTCTCCTCTCTCTCTCCTCTCTCTGCTCTCTCTCCTCTCTCTCCTCTCTCACCTCTCTCTCCTCTCCTCTCTCCCCTCTCCTCTCTCTCCTCTCTCTCCTCTCTCCCCTCTCTCTCATTTCACTCCTCTCTCCTTCCCGAAAACATTTTCAACATTTTTTTTATTGGCATTATCAACATCCCTTTTAACAAAGCTAGAAAACAGCCTAGTAACTAATTCCAGACTAAAAGTAAAAATAACTTTTCAAATGTCTTTTAATATTTTCTAAAACTAGTGTACTAAATTACTTTGCAAAATTGGCATAATAAGAAAGAAACAATTCGTTTTCCAAATAGGTGTTTTCAGTACAGCATCTCTCTTGTCCTTTAACAGTCACTGTACGCGTTCCACAAGGTACAATTCTGGGTCCATCACTCTTCCTTGTGTCTATAAACGACATGAAATGCGTTAACGTCAACTGATTTGGACCGTCATAAAAATAATAATAATGATGACCTCTCGGACTTAAAGTCATTCATATTCGCAGAATAATCATAATTGTTTCTATCTGAACTTTTATATTACCTAGTATATTGTTTAATAATTTTTCACATTGCATGTTTTTTGGACTGACAGTAAAAAGTGAAACGTTTGTCTAGTCACTGCTGATATTTTCTGACAGAAAAACGGTTTCAATCCCAGTCCTGGAATGTCATTACCATTATTAGAGATAGAAGAAACAAGATTGTCTCGATTCATATTTGGAAAGGAAGAGTTTGAAGGAAATGCTGATGTAACAAAAATTTACCAACCGATATTTCGAATGAAGGGGCAAGCTATAAGAAACCTGCACATGCTTCTGTTAAAAGTTCACTTCTATCAATTACAAAATAGCCAAAATGATTTTTCTCAATGAGGAAAAGGACGAGATGGAGTTATACAAAAACTTATGAAATTTTGGTCATGAATAACATACACAAAATAATTTGAACTGCATATTTTGTTGTGGGGCAAGGCTCCTGATGACTGGACTGTATTTGTTGATTCGTCATTTTCTTGAGATCAGCAGAGTTCTAAAAATGTACTTCACATCACCCCTCCAGGTCTACCAACCATAGGTACACAAAAATACAGGCAGACAAAAGCTTGTATTATAAACTCTGTGCAAACAAACATAGATGGCTTCACTGGAAACTTGAAACGTATTCTCTATTTGCAGTTCGTTTTTATCGTCAGTTTGCTTTTCGTATAAAAGCAATTTGTTGAACAAATGTCCGTTGTTTCACTGGCATGTTGATGTACCAGATATTGAAAACCGGTGACGCGATTATGTAAATAATATTTAGGATTATGGACACTACCGAGTTACGCTGTTTGAACAATGATGTATTTGTCTAAGGTTTGGGATTGTTCTAATGCTGAGGTTCTGAGAAATAATTAAATCTACTGTTGACTGAGGTGAACTTGGTATATTATTTCTATACTGGGTGTTTCATGAATTGTCATTGGTGTCCGGGGTACGGGGTGATGAAAAGGGGAATGTAAAAGATCATTCTTGAGAATCGTTTAGAAACTACCAAATAAAACTTTTTTTGAATGTTTCTTTTTGTTGATGGACTCGAATTTCACAAATTTTATCGATTTCAGCACTCCAGAATTTTGTTTCTATAATTTTTCTAAAAATTTTTGTTAATGAATCCGTCTTCAAAATTTATTTTTGTGGGATAATTTGAAATCAGCTCGTCGAAATACATTTGAGAAAAGTTTAGAACTTTTTGATGAATTAAAATACATTTTTTTAATTTTGACCGTGCGAGGGAATTTTTCTCGTTTAATTCGTTTTTTATGATAAACCTAGTATCTGAACATATATAAATCATATATTTTTGGAATCAGCGTAAAATTTTACGTATATACTACGAATACTTAAGGGATCTGATGATTTTCTATTTTAGATTATTTTTAGGGACTTTTCTCGATTTTTCGAGTAGTTCTTTTCTTCCTTCCTTTGACTTGGAATTCACAGACTATACTAATTATGTTATTCTGAATCGATTGGCGTTCGCAAAATTGCTGTATCTTCAACCGTTCTCGAGTTGAAAAGTTCATCTGAAGTAAGGAGGAGGGTAATTTCCCTCCCAAACTATATATCCATTATTTTTTCATTCTTTTTCATAAATTTCAACTTTTTTTAATATGCTTCCTGATCTTGAAGTCGATTATGAGTCAATTAAAGTTATCATATGAAATATTTCGAAAATTCTGTTGCACGAGAATTTTTTTGACTTTTTCCCCTTTTTATGCTAAACCTTGTATGTAGGCATATACAAATCATATATTTTCGGAATCAGCATGAAATTTTACGTAAACAGTGCGAATCTCAAATGAATCTGATTATTTTCTATTTTAGATGATTTTTTGGACTTTTCTCGATTTTTCGAGTAGTTCTTTTCTTCCTTCCTTTGACTCGGAATTCACAGACTATACTAATTATGTTATTCTGAATCGATTGGCGTTCGCAAAATCGCTCTATCTTCAACCGTTCTCGAGTTGAAAAGTTCAACTGAAGTAAGGAGGATGGTAATTTCCCTCCCAAACTATATATCCATTATTTTTTCATTCTTTTTCATAAATTTCACCTTTTTTAATATGCTTCCTGATCTTGAAGTCGATTATAAGTCAATTAAAGATATCATATGAAATATTTCGAAATTTCTGTTGCACGAGAATTTTTTTGACTGTTTTCCCCTTTTTATGCTAAACCTTGTGTATAGGCATATACAAATCATATATTTTCGGAATCAGCATGAAATTTTACGTAAACAGTGCGAATCTCAAATGAATCTGATTATTTTCTATTTTAGATGATTTTTAGGGGTCTACCCCTTTGGACTTTTCTCGATTTTTCGAGTAGTTCTTTCCTTCCTTCCTTTGACTTGGAATTCACAGACTATACTAATTATGTTATTCTGAATCGATTGGCGTTCGCAAAATTGCTGTATCTTCAACCGTTCTCGAGTTGAAAAGTTCATCTGAAGTAAGGAGGAGGGTAATTTCCCTCCCAAACTATATATCCATTATTTTTTCATTCTTTTTCATAAATTTCACCTTTTTTTAATATGCTTCCTGATCTTGAAGTCGATTATAAGTCAATTAAAGATATCATATGAAATATTTCGAAAATTCTGTTGCACGAGAAATTTTTTGACTTTTTTCCCCTTTTTATGCTAAACCTTGTATATAGGCATATACAAATCGTATATTTTCGGAATCAGCATGAAATTTTACGTAAATAGTGCGAATCTCAAATGAATCTGATTATTTTCTATTTTAGATGATTTTTAGGGTTCTACCCCTTTGGACTTTTCTCGATTTTTCGAGTAGTTCTTTTCTTCCTTCCTTTGACTCGGAATTCACAGACTATACTAATTATGTTATTCTGAATCGATTGGCGTTCGCAAAATCGCTCTATCTTCAACCGTTCTCGAGTTGAAAAGTTCATCTGAAGTAAGGAGGATGGTAATTTCCCTCCCAAACTATATATCCATTATTTTTTCATTCTTTTTCATAAATTTCACCTTTTTTAATATGCTTCCTGATCTTGAAGTCGATTATGAGTCAATTAAACATATCATATGAAATATTTAGAAATTTCTGTTGCACGAGAAATTTTTTGACTTTTTTCCCCTTTTTATGCTAAACCTTGTATATAGGCTTATACAAATCATATATTTTCGGAATCAGCATGAAATTTTACGTAAACAGTGCGAATCTCAAATGAATCTGATTATTTTCTATTTTAGATGATTTTTAGGGGTCTACCCCTTTGGACTTTTCTCGATTTTTCGAGTAGTTCTTTCCTTCCTTCCTTTGACTTGGAATTCACAGACTATACTAATTATGTTATTCTGAATCGATTGGCGTTCGCAAAATTGCTGTATCTTCAACCGTTCTCGAGTTGAAAAGTTCATCTGAAGTAAGGAGGAGGGTAATTTCCCTCCCAAACTATAAATCCATTATTTTTTCATTCTTTTTCATAAATTTCACCTTTTTAAATATGCTTCCTGATCTTGAAGTCGATTATAAGTCAATTAAAGATATCATATGAAATATTTCGAAAATTCTGTTGTACGAGAGAATTTTTGACTGTTTTCCCCTTTTTATGCTAAACCTTGTGTATAGGCATATACAAATCATATATTTTCGGAATCAGTATGAAATTTTACGTGAACAGTGCGAATCTCAAATTAATCTGATGATTTTCTATTTTCGATGTTTTTGGACTTTTCTCGATTTTTCAAGTAATTCTTTCCTTCTTGCCATGGACTTGAAATTCACAGACTATACTAAATTTATTATTCTGAATCGATTTGCGTTCGCAGAATTGCTCTATCTTCAACCGTTCTCGAGTTGAAAAGTTCATCTGAAGTAAGGAGGAGGGTATTTCCTTCCCAAACTATATTTCCATAATTTTTTCATTCTTTTTCATACATTTCACCTTTTTTAAACATGTTTCCTGATCTTGAAGTCGATTATAAGTAAATTAAGATATCATATGAAATATTTCGAAAATTCTGTTGTACCAGAGAATTTTTGACTATTTTCCCTTTTTTATGCTAAACCTTGTATATAAGCATATACAAATCATATATTTTCGAGATCAGCATGAAATTTTACGTAAACAGTGCTAATCTCAAATGAATCTGATGATTTTCTATTTTAGATGATTTTGGACTTTTCTCGATTTTTTGAGTAGTTCTTTTCTTCCTTCCTCTGACTTGGAATTCACAGACTAATTTTGTTATTCTGAATCGATGGGCGTTCGCAAAATTGTTATATCTTCAACCGTTCTCGAGTTGAAAAGTATATTTCCATAATTTTTCCAGTAGTTTTCGTAAATTTCCTTTTTTTTAATATGCTCACTGATTTTGAAGTCGATTACAAGTTCTACGATTCTAATTTCAAAAATAAAAATTTCGTTCAAGTGAATATACACCCTGTAGCAGCCTGCTACTTGGTGTATTGCATCTTTGGTAGTGATACACTTGGAAACACACTGAAATATGTACCCAACGCCATCTCTAAGATCCAGAGAGCACTTCAACTTCTTGGAAATTTTGATGATAATCTAAACAGATGTAATTCAACGGTGTTAGGGGGCATAAGTTGTTCTCTATTGGAGATTCGCCGTCAAACATACTTATTGATTAGATTAAACCGGAAGGCTGGATCATTTTATCAATTATTGTTCCTTGTTAGTGAAATGAAGCGAGTTCCAAGAAAGAAATAGCGACTGGAACATTTCCTACGGCTAAAAATAATTAAACTCATGTTCACTAAGAAGTTTCATCTGAATAACTGGGAATGATGCAAGCTGATCATATACTGAGTAACTCTTAATGACGTGCACATGAAACACCGGCACCGAATGAAAACATCGCATTCTCCCCTTCTCTTTCGACAGTGGAGAAATAAATGACTTCTTTTATGACCCGAGAAAAGACGAAGTAAAACCGATAACGGATTCCGCCTATTTGCGGAACAATAGAAAAAAGTCTGTCTAAAGTGATCGCGAGGGAGTGATTGATAGCGAACAAAATGCCGCTTCCTGTAGTTATAGAGTTCCAAAAAAACGACCACCGTCGCTCGGATTTTGAGACGTCGGGCGTCACGACCGATGTAAAGTAGCTGAAGAAAAGGGGGAGCTTTCGTCCCCTTCTCGGGGCTCGAGGCATAGAGGGCCGCACGATTTCCTTCTTTTTGTAAACCGGGAAAAGCGGCATAGCATGAATAACAAAGGAGAATCTTCGACTGGGGTTGGAAACAGTCATAGGCGGATGCGAGGAAAACATCTTGATGATTTTTTCCTGAATATACAGAAAAATGTATATTAAAATAGAAATTTTTTGTAAAAAGAAGAATGAATGAAAAAATCAGGAATTATTCTTTCCGTTTTTATAGTTACCACCAGAGAGTTTTAACTCTCTCTCATTTTTTCATATCCTACCCCTTTATAACTCATCTCACACGTCGAATCTTTTTTATTCGTATTCCAAATTATGCTTTCATCTGTCTTATATTTTTTTTTCACATGCTCATCAGTTTACTTCCAAGTGTTTAGTTGCTTCAGAGTTCATGATAAATGTCAAACACTGTTCACTAATGGGACTAATGATATAATTCCTTCTTCTTCCCTACCATTTTCAATAGCTCAGTTTGCTCTAGATCAGTAATTGGTATTTGTGCTTGTATAACTATTGCCATCTTGTCTTCTTTGCGATCTTCCACGTTGTCCTGATGCTTGTGAATTGCAAAGGCAATCATGTTTCTTATGACCCTTTCGTCCACAACTGTAACACTGGTATTGAAAACTGGCTTTGAAAGAAATTTATTCACATCTTAAATGTTGATTGAGATCTTTTGGTTGTCTTTCTGGTTCCACCATCCGTTCTTTGAAGAAAATTCCCTTTTGACCTGAAATAGCTTTTGTGATCTTATTGCATCGAATCGATTGGTGAAGAAAAATCAGTAGCAATCCAAAATCGAGCAATACCAAAATAAGAGAGAAACTCCTCTCAACTGAACAAGGAAGCGCTCGCTATCACCATTGCCCTAGAGAAAGTTCATTACTATATGTAGAGAGGTTTGTAAAAATAATCACCGATCAATGACTTTTATTATAACCAATCCAGTATGATGAAAATGCTTGTATTAGCCAACTATCAAAAATATTACCTTCATGTACGTCTATGGACCAATTCCCTCGAATTGGATTTTGTGCAAATTTAAAACGTAAGACCACTCCGAGTAAATTCCGCCTGCGGCCTTCTAATACTAATCTCGAACTTCATTATCATTTCAAAAGGGATTTTCTATTCTCCGGTCTTACATAAAATATGCAGAGGCTTTATTCGACTTATTTTTCGTGTCAGGATGCCTTTCGAACGATTTCTTCCTTAATTGGTTCTTTCCCCGATAGGTTTGACTTTTACGTAAATCCAGCTAGCGGAATAGAAATAGAAAGATATAACATGCGCTGGCTCAAAACCGTTGGTAATCTAGACTAAAAGAACGTCTTTGGAGTCCCTATGAAATCCAGGAGAATTAGTTCAGGTTGTGCATCATTGGCTATCATAAACGATTGCATGTAGGAATCGAAAAAACTAATAAAAACTGTTTGAAAATCCTATACCTATAAAAAAAAGTTTGGGTAATGTATTTGATGTCCAGCATGAATGTACTTTCAAATGAGCATAAAGTGTTACAAGTGTATTTGGATAAAACCGCATTCGATCATAAACAGGCTGAAACTAGAATACCATTCGCCATGGCAAATTTGAAAGGTGTGAAAACATTGGATTTGTCATGAAACAATGTACTGTCGATTTTTCGGTGCGCTTAAACGAAATACTAGATTGTATTAATATTAGGAATCATTGTGGTTCATAAAAAACGATTTCTGGATAATGAAAAGTCAATCGTTTAGTGTTGTTTTTATAAATTTTCTATTAATTTTTGAAAATCCTACATCCTTTGTATATGCACATCGAATTCAAGGTGAAAATGTTCATTGGTGAATCCGTCATTAAAATTTACTTTTGCGAATTTTGAAAAAAAAATCTAAATTTCATAGTTTGATGAATTTATTTTTAGTTCAATTCGTTTTTTAAGCTCAACCTATTATCTGAACATATACAAATCATATATTTTCGGAATCAGCATAAAATTTTACGTAAATAGTGCGAATTTCAAATGGATCTGATGATTTTCTATTATCGATGATTTTTAGGGGTCTACCCCTTTGAACTTTTCTCGATTTTTCGAGTAGTCCTTTCCTTCCTTCCTTTGACTTGGAATTCACAAACCATACTAATTTTATTATTCTGAATCGATTGGCGTTCGCAGAATTTCTCTATCTTGAACCGTTCCCAAGTTGAAAAGTCCATCTGAAGTAAGGAGGAGGTTAATTTTCCCCCAAAACTATATTTTTCGTAAATTTTCTTTTTTTTTTTAATATTCTCACTAATCTTGAAGTCGATTCAAAGTCAATCAAAGATATCTTGGGCTATTATCGAAACTTCGTTTTTCAAGTTGAAAATTTTCGTAATTTAGTAAATATTATTTTTCGAGTAATTATTGTCAACTCAAAATTCACGAGTATATTAAATTCATTATTCTGAATCGATTGGCGTTCGCAGAATTGCTGTATCTCCAACAATTCTCGAGTTGAAATATTCATGTGGAGTTGTGAAAGGTCATTTCAGCTAGCAGATGTTTTCTAAACAATTGCTTGTAGAAATCGAAAAAAAAAAAAACAGAAATCTTTTAAAATCTAATACTTATAAAGGAGTTTCAGTAATGTATTCGACGTCCAGCATTAATATACTTTCAATAAGCGTAAATTGTTACGAGTGTATTTGGATAATACCGCATTTGATCATAAATAGGCTAAAACTAGAACACCATTTGCGATGGCGGATTTATTTGAAAGGTGTGAAAACATTGGATTTGTCATGAAACAACTTTCGATTTTACAGTGCGCGCATAAACGAAGTTCTAGATAGTGTTTTTGAGAATCATTGTGATTCATAAAAACGATTTCTGTAGAGTCAAGAGTCAATCGTTTATTTTTGTTTCTTTTCTAAGCTGTTATAAACTACATGGTATAGGGTTTACAACTTCTGGGTTTATCCACTAGATGCAGATATATTCCATTTCCAAAGTTAGTTCAATCGTCCTTACCGTATCTTCTAGTTGAGTGAATGACAATAAAGCTAGTTATTTACGGAACGTGATTCCTAAAAGATGAGTCACATTTATGTCACTGGAACCACAGAACTACAATTTGATAGTTTGATTGAAAGTTTTTCAAACCATCTAGTTAGGTTTGCCAACAAAACATTAAATAGAAATGATCCTGTATTGTATATTATCATTTCTTCTAATAGTATTACGTAAATAATGGATATGAATCATATCTGTACTCGAATGACTAGATGTTATTTTATATATTAGTCAGTTGCTTTAGAGCATTCATCAAGTGTGCGTGTATAACTGAATATAAAGTAAATATAGTTGGTCTACCTAAACAGGTTGTTAGTTGTCGCAGATTTCTTCCCAAAGGAGGCGCGGCGTAAGAAATATTGCAACATTGCTAAATTGACTGACGCTGTCAACTGTCAACTTGATTTGATGTTTGCCTTGTTATAAACAAACTATCAAAGTAGACGTTTGGGATCCAGCCTTATCTGTTGTATGAATGAAATTTTCCGAGAAATCAATAATAGGTAAATTCAATTTTTTGCAAACTTTTCTGACCACTCGGTACACCCAATCAAACCGTTAAAGTCGAACAAACGACACCCAATGGACCTAATTCGGTCCCTCACACGCTTTCGAAACACCTCTGAGCACTCGAAACACTTCCCATCGAATTACGGCAGCGCCATCTGGCGGGTTCTTCCCGCAAATGGATTGCATTTGTTAAATTTCTCGGAAGCTGTGTGCGGGAGAGTAAATTTGAGCAAGACTTGTGTGAACTCATCCGACCGTAGTGTAGAGTAATCCGGAAAGCGCAAAAACTCGATATGGAAGAGTCTCTCTTGAATATCAATGCATTATTCTCTCTTTCCGCTCGCAGCTCGAGGGTGATGAGGTGGATATGCAATTTGTTGAAAGGGATGCGATTCAGTCTGCTTGCTCGGAATGGCATTTATGTCGGTAAGAAACAGAGGCGTACTGGATCGTATTGCGTAAAATCTTTGCTTGTAGAAAACTAAAATTATTTTATTCAACACATGACAGTTATGACTGTCATTAATAACGTCATTTTAGACAAGTAAACTATCATATAACACACTAGTGCATTATAATCCATACCTAAATAGTGAATTTGAGGTCATTGTGAAATTTGTTTTTTTGCAATTCGTATTTTGTTATGCACCGATTTTTCTAGGTATCCTTCTGCTACTGTCGAGGACTTCCATCCTCCGTGACGCTTCAAAGTAGTCATGTTAGGCCCCTGCATTGGTCAAAAGAGTCGCTGAAGACCTTCTCTGACAGTGACCTCCAATTTTAAAATGATTGCCATTCTTGAAGGTATCTCCGACAACGAATTTATACCACACACTTGCTGGTACTCCTCCCATTTTTTGTAAAAAACACAAAAACGGCTAGAACTAGTATTCTTTGGTCTCAAAGACATGTATTATTTACACAAATTGATCGGGTTTACTGGAAATCCTTCTTAAAGTATGGTGCAACTTCTCGATTTCTTGGTTTTAGTGTCATTATCAAAGCCACTTTCATCAACAAGTATTCGTCGTCGGGACTTCGTTCAAAAACTTCTGTATTTCAGGTCGTTCTAATGTCTTGGACTTCTTTGGTTTGTATCCCTGTGATTTGCTTTTCAAAAAGCACTTTAGTTTGCCTTATTTTGAAATGTCGATTTTTTTATAAAGGTGAACAGTCGAGCAAATTTTTGGCAAATATAATAAATAAGCCAGCAGAACATTTTCATCGATACCTTTTATCTTCCGAGAATTTATCCAAGACTCAAACATTTTGACCTCCTTGTCGTAAGCATCTCGAGATTTTTCTGGCAAAGTCTGCATCGCTTCTTCTTAAGCTTCAGGAAGGCAATTTTCATCGGCTTCCTCCATTTTTTATAGTATTTTTCTTCAAAAAAGCTTCCCTTTTCTGCAGGGAAAACTGATAAGTGTAAAATTTTTAACATAAAAAACAAACAAACAAACTGCTTTTACCAAAATGTAAAAAAGTCACTGTCAAATCATTCTGACATTTATGGGGTACTGAGACGCAAGTAGCTTCGATTTGATCACAAAACGATGTTATTTTTCCCAAGTCACTTGAGAATTTAAAAAAACGTTTCAGTATTTTTAAAGCCAAAAGTTGTGTGGTGAGTGGCATGACTGCATCCTTATCCGAAATCATCCATTGATGGAAGTCAGATATGTGAAAGCTGAGTAGCAAAGGACCTAGAATATAACCTTGTGGTACACCTCCAGTCACAGGCAAAACCTATGACTCAATTCTCCATCCAAGATAACTTTTTGAAAGCGTTCGAAAAGATAGTTCAGTGACGCAACGTCTACAGAAAAATCAAAGTAAATGATTGATTTTTTCCATGGTTCAAGAGTCTCAAAGTTGTTATTGTACTTCAGCAGCACTACTACACACTTGAACTATATCAATTGCTTTGAGGCAAATTTATAATTTGATGGGTTTGTTTCATTTGAAGAGATTTTTTTTTTAACAAAATGAAGTCCTTCTACTCTACTAAGCGAGCGATACCTCAAGGTAGTGATTTAATATGAATAGGGTTGCGCTAGTTTAGAATCGGGAATTTGCATATCACTGACAATCAAATCGCTATCTTGTGGGATCGCTCGCTTAGCAGTGTAGTGAGTTGAGGATACTGTCCCTGGTTGATTTTAAGAAGCATCTGCTATAACACCATCTTTGCAGAACATTGTACAAGTATCTTTCAGAAGTAATGGTAAGTATGGATGATGGCTGATGCGCTGCGACATAATTTGATTTATTGTGCCCATCTTCTTCTGCTATTTCAAGGTGATGTCGTTTACAGCAGCCCCTCAAGCCTCAATTCCATGAGGAATTTAAGTTTTTTGAGGAGGTCTATTCGTGGTATTTCTGCCACAGTCAGCTGGTGTGATCCTAGTATATTGAATCTTTTGTGATGTACAGCATAACAATCCATCAATATATGGTGTGGTGTTTCTGGATGTTCTCCACAGAATCTGCAGGTGCTGTCCTCCTCTAAGCCTAGCTTCCTTAGGTGTTCTTTGAGTCTGCAGTGCCCCGTAAGAAATCCCGTGATTGTCTTTAGACTAGTTTTGCTGAGGTTAATCAGTGTCTTCGATCTTGCTCGGTTGAAGTTGCCGAGGAGATTTTTGGCCTGCCTTAGCCCTGGAAGTCTTTGCCAGTACGTTGCTCTCATTGCTTCTTCAGCTTTATTGAGTTCTTGGACGTAAGATTTTTCCAAGTTCGCAGAATGGTTCTGGCCCGATCAGTGGCGTTGATGCCCCTTTTTGTGCTTGTTCATTACCCTCCACTCCGACATCCCCGGTACCCAGAGGAGGATTACCTTGTTGTTCCTGCCTAGATCATTAAGTTTGTCTAGGCTTTCCCAGACCATCTTTGAGTTGATGTTATATGAGCTCAACGCTTTGATGGCTGCTTGACTATCAGAGAGGATTGCGATTACCTTGTTCCGGTATTTCCTGTCGAGCTTGAATTGAATGCACGTTTCTATGGCGTGAATTTCCGCTTGAAAATTACTGGGGAGCTGGCCCATGGGTTCGGAGTATTTGGTGCGAGGCCCAAAGTCTCCTGCTCCAGTTCCGTCGGGAGTTTTGGACACGTCCGTGTACCATGTTCTGGTATTCTTTCCCAGTGCTCGAATGGATTCTATGCTCCATCCACTCTTGTTATTTAATACCGTTCGAAAAAAATTCCTGGTAATTTATTCAGTTGGGAGAATGGCAAAGTGTGCCCTTTCGAAGGGGGTTGAGCTGTCCCTTTGATTCCGACTTTAGCCAACTTGAGGTTTGCTCCCAAAGCGGTTCTCCTCACCATGATATGGTGATATAAGGGCATTTCGACGTTTCAGAACTTCATTCCGTTTTCATTTTATCAAAGATCCACCCCTGCTCCAATATATAAACGATTTCCACCGACACATTCGTATCTCATTTCGAGCATTCTGATAGAGCGCCGTCCTGATGGTAACTCAAACGGATGTCAACGTCGATAAAACGTATACCGTAGTCTCCACTTAGTGCTCGTACAGCCATACGTCCAGACGTTTTACATAATTACATCGTGTCTTCCTAGACGAGCGACGGGATATCATAGTAGGTCGTGGAAGGAATGGCTTTGCCAACAACTCGCCTCGCCGATTCAGTTCCGGCAATGCCGTTCGTTTTATCGATGATGAATTTTGATGAGCCGGCGACTAATTGGGTGTGTCGACTGAGCGGAGAAAGCAGTTGGGGTTCTGGAGTTCTGGGAAACCGTTGTCAATATTGTCGAATGGGGCTTTGTTAGTCGAGATTCCAATTCGGCGTGTTTTAGCAGTTCAAACTTGGTAATCCGCCGTTGAACGGCGGTCGGGGATAAGGGGGCGATGAAGTGAAATGAACGCAGAAATGCTACTATCTGACATTCAAATTGAAATTGTGTACTAATCGCCGATGATATAGTGGGACCGAACGATGTATTTTATAAGACATACCAATTTAGGATATCAGAAGCCAGTACCATATAAAACTGCCATTCTGCGTATCCTTTTAAAATTGTAATCCACTGATACTCTGTAGCTTGAACCCGATTGGCTGAAACACAATTCATCTACTCATATTTACCGCTAATTTCAGAATAAATCGTTTGGACCGTTTGAGGTGGAGGACATGTATGTGTAGGAAAAGATTTTCACTTTTCATAAACACATGTTTCCTCTGTATGCTGATTAAAATTTGAGTATAAGAGGTTCCTCAGATACAAACAGTAATAGATTATTTTAGAAACATTCGAGAGGAAAATGTATTAACCAACATGTGGGGATAAATAAAATAGGAGAAATTATCAGCTTGATTGCAAAATGGCTTGGAAAAGACATGTATAAGAGCTACACAGGTCACTGTTTCAGGAGAAGCTCTGTAACTCTTCTGGCCAATGCAGAGGGCAACATTACATATATAAAACGTCACGGTGGCTGGAAATCTGCCTCCGTTGCAGAAGCATATGTAGAAGATAGTTTAAATAAAAAAATTAAGGATTCTAACAAAATATTGAATTGTCCATCTTCTTCCAAACAAATTAAAATATCTGATGCTATTAATTATTATTTCAATAAATTGAATTGTGAAAAAAAGAAAACATTTACGCATCAACAGAGATGTAGAAATGTCAAGTTTTTTTGACAGTTGTACAAAAAAGCTATTAAAATCCGTCGTCTAAACATACAGTGCATTTCGAATACATTTTTTTAAATTGAAGTATCATTTGTTTTGTATGATTATCTACTCATCAGTGAACACTGGTTACGTAAAAATGAGTTGAATTTTTTCAATTTTGTTTGTTATTACACGGAAAAAAGATGCTAAGAAATTATAACTGAACAAGTTTAGGTAACGAGATATTGCCGTTGCTAATAAACGGTTTAGTAGTAAGGAAGAAGAGGACGTATTAACAGCTGAACAAATCCAGTGTGTGTAACATAGAAATACAGCACCTGCTTCTCTTCCAAATTAAGCACTTTCTACAAGAATATTAGTTATGATTACTGTGCTTTGCAGTTTTGGTCCGGGCAAAAAACATAGCGATTCCTAGCAAAATTTCCAGTGTTTAAAACAGAACATATTTCGACTTGAGTTAATTTTCATGGACCAATAGGAAACTTGGAACACGCAATTATTTGCAATGTTGTCAAACTCCGCAAACCCAAACACTGGTAGGAAAGTATTCCATTAATTTATTGGAGAAAATACCAATCAGTCGATGTAGGAATATCAGAGATATTTTCAATTCCTCAAGTGATGTGAAAATTTCGTTACTACCATATTAGTAACCTGCAACTATTACCTAAAGCTAATTTTATGTCACACGAATCCGTTCAGTGTGAAGTTTGAAATTTTTTTTGTGTTAATAAATCAACATAATATACTACTTCTCTCATTTTTATTGATTCTCAACAGATAGTTTTCGAAATGTTAGAAGAAAATATCACGAATAAATCCCATCTCAAGTAAAGTTAAAATATCCTGGCAACACCGTGCGCAGTAGGCACTGATGTGACGACTGACGAGACGACGCCATTTCTGCTAATTCGAATTCGTGAATACATTTCATGGAGTTACCGGTTATCGGGAGTTTCATACATTCTTGCTTTTGTGCTTTCCTTTGACCCAAGATAGTCAAGATTGAAGTTTTTTTGATGAGTGTTTGATGACTGATTTGATTTCATAATGGATAAAAGTGAAATGGAAAACCTATTGAAGGCTTGGGACCTCGAGGAGCTAAGTGATCTATGTAACGGTGAGTAATGAAAATCAAAATATTTCAACAAGATCTTTACTCTGTACCGTTGTATGAGGATTATGAGATAATCCTCATACAACGTCTGTACCTTACCAATAGCTAAATAGCTCACCAACAAAGTATGGTTATGGTAATTATTTATCGACAACAGGTACCTAACATCTAGGGTTGCCTCTGATTAATTTTTACTTTTTAGAACAACATATCGATATGAAAAGCCTTCACCTCATGACTTTTGAGTCGTTAAACATAATTCCGCAAATTGGTTTGAGGTTAAGATTTTGGGAGAAGATTCAGGCTTTCACAAAACCTGTTGTTTTTGAAAAACTTCCAGAATTACAGGTATGTGGGTAATTTACTGCAGCTCATGTATAGTTGAATAATAGAAATGTATGTTATGGATTTGTACATATCTACTTAGAGTGAAATGACGGTGATTTATAGACATCTCATATAGCCCGTCAGTACCCGTGAGGCAGTGACAGAAAATTTGTACATACCTGTTCCTACAAAGTTAGTTTTTTGTCAGTTTGTTGTTTCAATGCAATTTCGATGTAACAAGTAAACAAAATGAGAACCTACTCACCCCAAAGATCGTGCGTTCATATACTGTGAGTTTCAAAAAGTTTGCACCATTCGGGAAACTTTTTATTAGTGATTTGTCAGAAAATGTTATTCTTCATAAAAATTGGTGAATTGCGGGATATTTCTGTTTGAATTGTCAAAATTCTAAATTTCTAAACGGTGCCGGTGTACAGAGGAGAACAAAATATAGAATTTTGATCAAGTGTAAACTACTTGGCACTTTTTAGTTGAAGAAACACTATACATGTAAGAATTTACTGAGTCTTATATATTTAAACAAGCAATGTATATCTTTTCCATCTCGAAAACGACTTTAACGATTTGGATGGAATTTTGCATATACATAAGGTTTTGCATTTTAAATTAATCTGTAGGTATGACGTTTTTCCTGAGACTAATTATAATAATAATAATAATAATATGAATTTTTAGATCTCGGTTAGGGATGATCATGAGGAATCCAACGATACCTGGTTTGATAGTGTTATTTACAATGACTGCGGAGATATCACCATTCATTTTATCCATAAGCTCAATGAGTAGGAGAAACTTTTTCCGGTAGGTCAATCCAATTCTTTCACCCACTCATTGAGCTTATGGAAAAAATAAATGGCGATATCTCCGCAGTCACTGCAGATAACACCATGAAACCTGGTATCGTTGAATTCCTAATGATCATCCCTAACAATATACAGGGTGCCCCATTTGGAAATCGAAAGTTGATGTAATTTCCGGAAAAATCGTTTTTTTTTTTAATATATCGAAAAGTGTCGTCTAATGAGCATATTCAATGTTCCAAATTTCAAAAATATAGCTAGAGAAACTGGGGAGGAAATGGGTGTACCATGAGTTTGTGTCGCACGGTATACTACGAATTTCTTCAGTAGGAAGAGATAGAAATGAATCAAGTTTGTCCATATAAATGTAATCATCTTTTGATAACTCCTGCACATTTCTTTTCTATTTGTATATTTTTATAGAGTCCTATTGAAAGCGACGCTCATTCTTGTTCCACATCATGCTCTGCCATATCAGCTGTGACTGAAACGGACCCAGAGGAAGGTACATCGGTTGCACTGAGTGAGTATTTTACTTCCCATTCACTTTTTCAGAGGTACACAGGTTTGCACTTTTTAATGGGATTGTATTTGTAACTTCTGAACTTTAAATTAGAGTTAGTATGTTAGCCAATAGTTCTTTCCAGTGACGAAATATCAGAGCCAGTTCTTGTGATATTTGGGAAAAAACCGTAACTAAGATTATAGTCCTAATTAAATTGAAAAGTGGCACGAATGTTTTTCATTAGGTATGAATCTCTTGAAATGGCGATACCAAATTTTCAATGAAACATTTTTTACTCTCTGGGCCACTCTCAACGTTATTTCGTTTAGTACCCATGTTAAATGTTCACAAAAAATAATTCATCTCCTCTTTTAGATTACGACGTAGACTCTTTTGTCGGTGAACCTGGGCCACCAACCAAAAAACTAAAAATTGTCAACGAATCCTGTAAATATCTAGAGCGGTTATTGAAATCATCCAATAAGGGAAAATATGTCCTGGCTTTTCACGAAAAACATGGTGTCTTCAACAAAGAGGCGAGGCAGAAACTAGTTGAAGTTTTGGTGGATGACTTATTAAGCAAAGATATAGCTAGAAGGTGAATCATTCATTGAAATTAAAAAATGTTCATATTGAACATACATCTACTTAGTCATTTCATTTCATTCTAGAGTTCCATCTGCTGAGTTAAATGGTCTTGCTGTTAATATTCACCAAATGTTCCCATCAGAAAATAAGGTTTGTAAGACTTGTATTTTGGTTTGTTTTTTCCTAACACTCATCTCCTTCAAGGAAACATATTTTTGTACTGTGACACATAATGGTAAAACTATAGGCAAAGGAAAATTATGTCAGAGATATTATAATCTTCGAAGAAGATTTTTGGATGTTGGTTTAATTCACAAAAATGAAAAGCAAGGTGAACATGGTGGGAAGTAGAAAATTTCCATTTTCGTTATAATAAAGTTAATTTTTCATTGTAGATATATTAAATGGAAATGAGTGTAGTCATAACGCTAAAGAGGAATATCTAAAATGGTTGGAGAACAGTATCAATCCTTGGACAACTGTTTTGAAATATTGGGATGAGACCTATGTTTGTCGAAAACAGCTTCTTAAGAAAAACTGTGAGATATATAGCTACTTCAAAAGATTTCCTGCTTTGACATCTGCGAACGGATTTGAACTGGTGAGTACTATTCCCCAAAGTATACCTCATGGAACAAGTATACCAGATATACACAAAATCAAATATATCCCTATTATTTTCTTGTCTGCTCATCAACCTTAATCTTTGAGTCCAGCGACAACAACCCTGCTACTGTATTCATTATGATCGTTATTGTCAAATAATACCAATTATTTCAGGTTTTAAAGAAATATTTGTTACAGTAAAAATATAAATTAGGAAGTGCAGCAGTCGTTAAATATGAATGAAGCATTTTCTTATTGGGAAATTATGTTCAAATACAAGTCTTGCATAATCTTTATAATATATCTGGTGGAATAATTTTAATGTTTAATTATACTTTCAGCTAGAACAAGACTTTTTGAAGTTATATCCAGATAAGGAACTTGCTCTCTTCGCAAATTTCGATAAAACTGTGGAAGCTTTCGCAGTATTCCTTAAGGAAAAAAAAGAGAAAAATTTAAAAGAAAAAGTGGACGATTATTTTTCAGAAGAATCTTTCGGTGAGTGATAACCTGACAACAATAAATTTAAGACTCCTTAATTGACATTTTCTTATTTTCTGTGTCTATACCTTCTATGTATTGGTGAAATATGTATGAATGTATAACATGTTTCTTTCAGTTTTCCTTTCATTTTCACTTCTATAATTTTTTCGCAAATAATAGAACTAATGATAACTTCACTTTTCAGAAACCAAGAAACTGAAATTTTTGTTGTTACTGCCATATTTAATACAGCCAGTAACTGTTAAAAAACACAAAGAAGGTCAGTGGAGGCCATCTAGACTTGAGGTTGAAGAAGCTTTCATTCTACATGTAACTGTAAGAAAATTTCTGGAATTCAATTAATATATTTTTTTTGTGTAGAATAAATCTCATGAGACTGAAACTTTTCAGTGCTCAAAAAATTATAAAAGTGCTTCCAAAACTTGATTGTCGCAGTTTTTTTTTTTTGAAAACTGATTCATTCATTCTTTTTATTCTATATACTTCTCTGTGGAAAACTTCATAATTTGAAATAGACACCCTACATTTTTGTTAATCAGTTTAAATTTTTCCTTGGTATACACTGCCTGGAATTAATTCACAAAGTAAAGTTTTGTCTGATTTATAGATATCATTGCATGAATGATGTGATGCCTTTTTGTAATATTTGTTGTGATTTCAGGACATTGGTAAAATTGAGGAGCATATTGAAAACAGAAGAGCCAAGCTCGTGAAGTGGAAATTGAACTTACAACCCTTCATCATTGTTGTGGGACCAACATTGTGTGAAATCATAGATATTTATGTGCAGATCGATCAGTGGTCATTTAGAATACCAGGAATACTGAAAGCTGTGGACGTAACCTTCAAAACGTTTTTTGTTCTGAACGCTCAGTATCCACCAGAAGCCGAACAGGTTTGGATTCTGATCGAAAAATTGTTTTATGATATACAGGAAAGCCCTAATAAATACACATCATTGACGGCTTTTATATCAGATATAAAAAACTTGATAAAATAATAGTGATGAAGTTTTCACAAAACACTTCATAAATTTTACTTTATCATCATTAATAATCATTTAAAATGTTCTTGTGTTTTGTATGTAAAGAGTTCCATAGGACAATAGGGGGGTTATTATACCATTTTAAAATTATTCATAAACTCACATCAGGAAGTATTTACAGGTGTTTTCAAGGAGACAGTTGTTTCAGGGTTTTCAATAATTTAGATTCTTTCAAAAAGCACTTAAAGGGTAAGCATCATGAAGATATTGATTTTCATATTGCTTCAAGTACAACTCAAAAAAATCAAGAAGGGTCTAACGAAAATGACGTTGAATATAATGATGACAGTACTGAAGATTCTGAACAAATCACAAGTGCAGAAAAATTGCATGATGTTGAAGTAACTCATTTTATAGAGGCATTGGAAAAAGAAGCTAGAATTTTTGTAGCAAAAATGTATGCCACAGAATCTCTTCCTAGATCTATGGTTCAACTTGTTATTGATGAATTTTCCAACTTTTTCAGTGGGGGGTTTCTTGGCCTTCTGCAAGAAAGAGTAAAATCGAAATTAACCAGTTTGAATGTGAATGCAGATTTTGTTAGAGATACTGATATTATGTTCAATTGCCTTCAAAGTCCATTTCAATTTTTATCAACTGAATATTTTCGTTTGAAAGATATAAAAAATTCAGAGCATTTTATTCCTCCTGTTTCACATAAAATTGGTCACAGGTATGAAACACAATTAGTCAGAAACCACAGAGTTCTGAAACAAACGGATGTGAATATACAGTTTGTTCCTCTGCAACTCACACTAAAGAAAATATTTGAAACGAATGGTTTTTTTGAAACTGTATTTAATTATGTACACTCTCTGAAAACTAATGATTCCAGTGTAACAAATTTTATTCAGAGTGAATTATGGCAAACAAAAACCTCCAAGTTTGATAAGAAGGATATCGTGTACCCACTTTTCATTTATTATGATGAATATGAAACGTGCAATCCTCTTGGTTCTCATGCAGGCATCTACAAATTAGGAGGGGTGTATGTTAGTTTTCCTTTTCTGCCACCACATTTACGAAGTACGTTGAACAACATATTATTGGTATCACTTTTTCATTCAGATGATCGTAAAACATTTGGGAATGAAAGAGTTTTTTCTTGCCTCATTAGTGAACTGATTTACCTTGAGCATCATGGAATTGAAATAAATATTAATAATAAGATTACTAAAATTTACTTTGTACTCGGTCTGTTGATTGGTGACAATTTAGGATTGAACTCAATTTTAGGTTTTGTTGAAAGTTTTTCTGCCAATTATTATTGCCGATTTTGTCTTACTTCTAAAGCTCATGCTGAGTTATCATGTTCTACGATAAATTTTGTTTCTCGCAATGAACACAATTATAAGGCCCATCTTGATTTGAATGATTTGTCTTCAACAGGTGTGAGAGAAAATTGTACATTCAACCAAATACCATCGTTTTACGTTACAGACAACTTGAGTGTTGACATTATGCATGATGTATTGGAGGGAGTATGTCATTATGATCTGAAACATTTATTGAACTATTATATCAATATCAGAAAATTATTTTCTTTAGAAATTCTCAATTACAGAATCAAAACTTTCAATTTTGGACCAGTTGATATCAGGAACAGGCCACCTTCAATATCTGAAAACTTCAAATCAAAATCTAAGTTTTCTATGTCTGCCTCTGAAATGTTGACACTTGTCAAATATTTTGGTTTGATTATAGGCGATTTAATTCCCATTAACGATAAATTTTGGGAACTTTATCTTTCTCTCAGAGATATTTTAGATATAATTCTATCAAATATTGTGACTCCTGGCTTGGCGGATATGTTGGAAAACTTTATTAATGAGCACCATAATCTTTATCTTGAGTTATTTGATGATACTCTCAAGCCAAAGTTCCATTTGGTATTGCATTATCCCTCAATAATGAGAAAAATTGGACCTCTTAAACATATTTGGTGTATGCGATTTGAGTCTAAGCATCGGCAGTCTAAAATCACAGCAAACGTGACTTATTCGAGAAAGAATATTATTCATACCCTAGCTCTCAAACATCAGTTGATTTTCTATAATAGGATTTTGAATAACAATGAACTCGGAAAACATCTGATTGTAGGACCTGAATTTGGTGATGAAATTCTATCATCACTGAAAATTCCTGAAACATTTGTCTCCTCTAAAACTCCGAAATGGGTTTCTTTTAATGGTATAACTTATAGGCCAGATATGATAGTGATAATTGATGTTGATGATTTTGTTCCCAAGTTTGGGTTGCTAGATAAATTATTTTATAATGAAAATCATGATTTGTACCTTCATTGTAAATCAGTTGATGTCATACAATTTGATTTCCATTTTCATGCTTATGAAGTGAATATACACGATGTATATTTTGGTGTACTTGTCAAAGACCTATATGATCCATTTCCTGCTCATATTGTACAAATAAATCATAGAAATTATGTTTCTTTAAGCTGTTATTTTAGTTGATGCAGATTGGTATAACTGCCATCAAATTGGTTCAAGAGTATCTGTAATTTCAGTTCTGATGTAGTTACTTTACTTGATAGCATATATAGTAGAAATGTCAACTTCACGAAGAAATTAAATTAATTTTATAAGTATCTGTATTTTTATTTCCTGAAGTAAAGAAACTAAGAAAATATACACAAAATTTAAATATTAATTTTTTGTAGAGCCCCCTGCTCTTATTTTGGTTAACTGGAAAGTAATCGATTTCAAATGCAGTTGACGAAACATTTTCAAATAGCTGATATGATGGTGGATATCAGTAATTTGAAGAATTTTTGTCAATTGCTTTTGAAATCGATGAATTTTTCAAATAAGCAAAATAAGAGTGAGGCTCTACAAAGAATGAAACTGCAATGTGAAGGTACTCAATCTGTACTGCCTGCTGAAAATGTCAGTAATTAATACTGAACAAATATAGCCAGTGTACTTGATAAATTCAGATGAAAAACGCCATAAACTGTAGGGACAGCTACTAAAATCAGTGTTTTCAACTGAATGCTCATATTCTAATTGAAAGCCATTCAGTGATCAATACTGAATTTTTCGGTATTCCCCACTGACCAACTTTGCGATATTCACCATTCTAGTGTACACAGCAAAAGGCATTTAGTGATTGATACAAGTTGAAGTGGTAACAGGTTCTGAACAGAACAGTAATGCTTACTGGATCAGGGTAGCTAACTTAATTTGCACTATACACTAAATGTTCAGCTGTCTGTATAGGTACAGAACTTTTTTGTTGAGGTTACTCAATTTCAGTGTCCATAGCAAAATATTTTTTTCCGTGTAACGTTTATAATGATGGTATCTTCCGCTTGAACATGTGCGAATTATTCCCGGGATAATTTTGAACAAGTTGAAATACCCTTGTACCCGGACAGGAAACAAGTACTTTTCCCTACTTACATTGAATTCCTTCGGGCGGAAACCCGTTGCGATATGCCTCTACGTTAAATGCGTCGAATTTATTCATTCTCTCTACTTGCTCGAACAATCGCTAACCAATCTGCGCCCTACGCCTGCCGTTACCGTCGAGGGCCGTCTTCCCTCCTTTCGAACAATAAGCACGCCTCGCGAATAAACAAAAATACACCCCGGAAAGTAGCGGCACGGAACGTAAACTTCGCCAAAGAAGAAATCCCATAACACATCTTCCGAGCGTATACAATCCCAAGATTTGCCATCTCATGCATAAAGCAGAAGCAAACGTCGAAATTCGAATATAAATATTTCATGCAGCTGGCGATAAGAATGGGAAAGGGAAGGATAAGTGGATTGACAGCGGCGAAAATTCCGACACGAACGTGGAAATCCTTGCGGTGGAGTAAGTGGATGTGAACGTTTTCTTTCCACGAATATCCGCACTTGAGTTATAGCACCGGAAAATTCGGGATCTGTATACAGGGCTCGGACCGAAAAGCCAAGCCAAAACGCTATTGTTTTGTTTTCGGCGCTCGTCTATACCGTACGAGTGTCGTAGATGGTAGTACAATACTCGTAGCGCCGCGTTATGCCTTTGGATACTGGCTGAAACCGCATAAGCTGGACAAGCTGACAACCAATGCATTATGGTCTCAGCAGCTCCACGACACGCTCTGCATCTAGCGCCAGGGACCTCTATACCCATCACGCGACTACGATAGACGAGGGTGATAAAGACAGGCCATTATGAATTCCTCGGTTTCCAAATTTAGCCCACTTGACCTGAGAAAAGCGAAGGTCAGGTTTAAGTCAAGGTCTTCAATGTTCTTGAAGAAGATCCCATACATTGGCTTATCCATATGGAGCTGTAGGAGCCTCTCACTCTCCGCATCTTTGACGTGGGCTTTCTGTTGAACGGGTTCCAACTCGGTGACAGAGTTTGGGTTCGTCCGTTCAGTGTCGAATACGAGACCGAGTTCATGGGCTGCACGGGTTGCTGCTTTGAAAATAAATACTCCAGTAGAATCGGAACATCAAGCATATTTGTTGCAGCAACTTTCCCGACAGTTCTGATGACCAGATCTGTCAAAGCTTATGCTGATACTGCGGAGAGAGTTTTTGACAGTACTTACCTCTTGGGAGGGGCGTTTTTCCACCCCTAGGTCTCTCCGGCATCCAGATGATGTAGGATGCTTCCGTCTACGAGGTGAACGTCCTCTCCGTATTCCTCGCATCGTCCTCTTTTGAGATGAACCGTGGCACATTTGTCGATCCCAAACTCCATTCCGATAGCATGCGTATACTCTCGCACCATTCTTAAGGACCGACGAAGATCATTTTCTCCGGAGGCATATAGATGATGGGTGACCTTAGGCCTCAGGTTGCTGGGAGTGCCGCAGTTGTACTTGCGGGTTTTCTGTAGTGCAAAGGACAATGGCAATAGGGAGATGCAGAAGAGAAGAGAGCTGAGGGAGTCAGGTAGTTCTTGTACTATTCATTCGTCTGGGGGAACTCAATTTTTAATATCGAAATCCGTTCCGTTTGACCCGTTCAGTTTGGTCATATATTTTATCATTTATCACCATCCAATGAATATTGTACGAGTCCAAGTTCAGTACTAATCATAATCTCAGGCCCGCATCAGCCTAAAACATTGAAATTTGGTCATTACCGAATATCTGTCGCTAATCGTTAAAAATCCGATTCATTCGTCTCCGATACGCAGCACTAACTTCCATAAACTCTCCCTGTCATTAGTCAAATTAACTTTCTACAGATTTTCTCGTCATTTGTTTCATCGTTTGGATGGCCATGTATCAAAAATTGTTAGGTTTTGGAAGTGTGGACCCACCCTGTTCTATCAACCAATCAACATTCGATCCTACATCATCGAATCGAACCGTGATCCATTGTCAACCTTTGCCAGTTAACCGCAAATCTTCTTGCACTATAAACTAGTGGCGTTTGTCCGCGATGGCCGTGATTTGGCATTCAGACCGCAGCCGCTAAATTGTTTTATCCGGCGAACTCTCGAGATTGAACAAGAAAATCGGAGACCCCGTTGTAAAATATTTGTGGGGTGGTTCCGCTCGGTTAGCGGCTGACCTGCGGGGGTTATTGAGATCTTCTGGCCTTTGTGGTCTGATAAAGTGGAGTGGATTGGATCTAATAGCCGGACCTTTTCGTTTCTTTGAGGGAAAGTTTCAATTCCGCAGATTATCTGTGGGGTAGTTCCGGTGATCTGAATTGTATTCGGTTGTTCGCAATGATCTGGGAGTCTAATCGGATGGAATGGAATGGTTTCAGATATAGCCTTGTTTTGAACAGGTATTCGCGATAGACGGTGGCATTGTTAAGGTCGTGATGATTCTAATGCTGCGGAGGTCTAACCGTGTGAAACCATGAAGACATCTATAGACTCTAAGATTGATGAACATCAAATACGCGAGTCAGGGAGGTCATGATATACCATGGCCGCCTTAAGAGAAGCAATGGAGATACACAAACAGACACCAGAACAACTTCAATAGGAAACCATCACGCACCTTCTTGAGGTCCCAGGAGGATGAGCTACAATATCTTGAGAGTGAACCATGGTGACAAATTCATATGCAGCGAGCATCATAAGTGTTACCCCCCCCTATCTTACTCGTTACTAGACTCTTGTTAGGAAAATTACCGTGACACAATGTACATTTTAATATGAATACTTTATCCCTAATTTCATCCCTTACTGGAGTGGAGCAACCCTTTCTAAATAGTTAAATAGCTTGGGGTAGTGACTGTAATAAGTGATGGCTCATCTGGAAGGATATGTTATTCTCCATTCAACTGTGCAAAAAATTTGAAATTTTCTTCATTACGTGTTGACCATCAATGCGGTTATTGCTGTCCACACGGATGGCTCAAAAACCGAAGGGATAAACATCTACTTTGAATCTTGTACAACTAGATATTTTTAGTCATTTGAAACTATTTTCAGTCCTCAAATCTTCGCTTCAGTCTTTCAGTCTTGAGCTTGATTGAGTCTTTTCAGTCCCAATTTTGAGTCTTTTCAGTCCCAATCTTGAGTCTCGAGTCGTTTGAATATTTTGAGTCATGTACACATTTGAGCTAGATGTTTTCCCCTCGTCAAAAACTGATGAAGCTTCAGTAGCCAGCATTTACTGAACCAAGCCGAAGATAAAAATCTTGCGACGATACTTCAAGCGGAAATAGTCGCAATACACCATTATGCTAAAAAGCTAATTAGTCATGAGTTCTCAGGAAAATCCATTGTCATTTACTCAAACAGCCAAACTGCGATAAAAGCAGTCAACTCAGAGTTACCTCCAAACTTGTTTGGGACTGCATTGAATCCCCAAAAGAGCTGGACAGTCAGATCAGACTGAACCTAGCCTGGGTATCAGCAGACACAAGTTATAGAGGCAATGAAGAGGTCGACTTACTAGACCGTGAAGGGGAAAGTAAAGCCCTGAATGGCCCAGAACCGTTCTGAGGTATGGCAAATCACCAAATCATGGATCCAACAGAAATCTCAAGAATGAGACAGGCCAAAGAGTTTATCAAACAACCACAGCCAACATTGACAGAATATCTACTAAGCCAGAAGAGGAGCCTACTGGAATATTAGTAGGACTTCTCTTAGGGCATTGTAGCCTCAACAAACATATGAGTACAATTGGTCTGGCAGGAAAAATGCTATGCGGGCTCTGCCAGGATAAAGAAGAAACATCAGTACACTTACTATGCCACTGCCAGGACTTGTCAAGGCTGAGGTTTTCTAACGCTGGGGGAAGAAAAACCAAGAGCTCCCATATACATGAGAGTTCTAAAAACGAGCCTATGGTGTCACGTAACGAAGAGAACTCTAAACGATTTCGAGGGCACACGCAATAGATTTGAAAAGATCGCGGTGTAGATGAAGCACGAAAGCCCCAATCTAATCTAACTAATCTAGGGTCTGATTGCCTTTACTTTGATAATAGTATCCTTGCAGCCTTTTTGACTTTCTTGTCCATGAGTGAAATTCGTCATCGGAACAGTCAACAGTCATTTTGTCAACGAGTTTTCTTCCACTTCTCTTGGTCATCTGTGGTCATATCATCAACAAATTTGTGCTGTATTTTGTCTCTACTCTCTTCCTGCGACATAATCGGCTATCTCCCACAAAGAAAGTGATCGTCTATCGTTTTCGTGGTTGTCCCAACAACGTGTTGTTATTGTGGGCTGGCGGTTCTGGTGATGTTAGCTGGCAAGACTGTCTGACGACCTAAATTGATCAGGCTGAAGGTCTCTGCATCGATCTCCCTTGTTAAATCTGGAACAGAGAATCGTATAAGTATTTCTTTAGACTAGTTGTCTAGGTGACCTATGACCAGTTATGGAAAATAAATGTCATATGGGAAAACACCTGTAAAATTAGATGTGCAAAAATTTTTCGTATGTTAAATCGTTCAAGAGACATTGATACCTTCTTCTTCCATCGATCTCAGAGCATTATTAGCCATGCCCTCATAAACCTTCATAAATGTCTGGATCTTGTGGTTGAACCACGTTTTGAGCTTGTTGATTACAAGTTTAAGTTTTATTGTGACTCCCCTCTCTCACGCGATGACTTGGCTAAGATAGCTCTGCCGTCTGCATGGAGGGCGAATAGGAGATGCTTGTTGGGCGTATTGGTGTAAATGGAGAACAGGTGTGGCCATAATACGGACCCCTGTGGTACTCAGACTCCTAGCCTTCGATCAGACTTCACGAAATCTAACCACACCTTCATTGCCCAGGTATAAATATAGCGCAACTCCAGAAAAGATAACAAGTTTGTGTAATTGTAATTGTTGCTGTTTCTAGTGAAGAAACAATACATTGAAGTGCATATGGACGAATATCAACGAAAACCTCTTGGTAATTAATTAAAAATTTTGGAGTCACTGCATCCCCATTCACCTTTGTCTCTCAATACCCCAAATAGTGCCACCGCCTCCCGAATTCCCCGATCGATCGAAGAGTCAAATAAGATTTCCTCCAGCAATCGCTAACCCTCTACTCCATATGACTGGGGTTGGAAGAACGAATGCTCGACTCCACTTAATTTTCCTGTCGGGAATTGGCGGGCCTCCGCCCGATAAAGGCTAAAGGTGATTGGAATGCTGATTAGGCGGAGAGCGCACCGATAGGGGATTTTCCTTTCGCCCGGCCGGATCGGAAAAATAATGTGTTAGTCGGTGGGTAATGCAAACAGGAAATTGATGGTATCAATAACCGTCTGTGCATCGACGAGGGTTTTTCGTGCGCGAATTTGGTGGATCGTACATAGGCGAAACGGAAAGGTTGTTGAATATCAGATTTTAAGAACATCAAAATAATACTTATATAGTAGATATCCTTCAACCAGTAGAAGCCACTCATTTGACAGAAATAAAACAAAAATGGGAGCCAAAGTAGACCTTTGGGAAACCGTGTGATGAAATTTTTTATTGAGGACGTTGACATTTCTGCATATCGAAATAGAACCGTTGCGCCAAAATTTGTTGACATATCTTGATTATCCACCATTCTCAGTGTATTGACTGAATCCTCAGCAGGACTTGTAAAAGTCATTAGAGATCTTAATTAACAGTAACAGGGTACACCATGTAGAACTTGAAATTGATTTCATGAATAATATAGATGATGAAGTGAACATTCTTGTTGATAATCTCACAAAACTCTTTGACATCCATGCTCCTATGAAAACGTCTAAAATAACGAAACGCCCAATCCCCTGGATGACAGAAACATTGAAATATATGATGAGGACACGGGATAGAGCTTTGCTTAGATTCAGGAAGTCCTGCACTAACGATAACTGGACATATTATAAACAATTGCGCAACTACACATCACAAGCCATCATCAGGGAGAAAAAGGCATATTTGACATACGCACTTGAAAATTCAGACACCAAGAAATTCTGGAAAATACTGAAAAATAACAACATTGTAACTCAAAATAAAAGAGAAATTCCTGTGAATCTAAAAGATGTGAATGAAATTAATGAATTTTTCATCTATGATCTGCCACATACGTCACCCTCACAGCCAATTATAAATCATTACACTGAAAACTACATAACTGAATGTCGATTCCAATTCACAACAGTAGAATACTTCAAATCATCTCAAAATTAAAAAAAAATGCAATTGGCCATGATGGGCTGAACACTTAAATGCTTGTTATGTGTTGTCCTTACATCCTTCCCTATTTAACCCACATCATCAACAACTGTTTGGAAAATCACGTCTATCCCTCCCAATGGAAAATTGCTCAAATTATTCCGGTGCCAAAAAAGTAATCCCTCAGAACTGAAAGTTTTGCGTGCAATAAGTATACTTCCTACATGCTCAAAAATTATAGAAAGGGTGATCGAAATGCAAATGCTATACCTTATCTCATGAACGCGTCCATCTTGCCACCTATTCAATCCGGCTTTAGGAAGGGATTCAGTTGCACTACGGCATCACTAGAAGTAACTGATGATATTCTGAGAGCTTCAGATAACAACTGCTGCACCATTCTCATCTTGTTAGATTTCAGTAGAGCCTTTGATACCATCAACTACAATCTAATGCTTGCTTTGCTTCATTACATAGGTTTGACTGAAAATGCGATTTTACTCTTTAGAAACTACCTTTTAAATAGGAAGCAGAAAGTGGTAATCAATGGGGAGCATTCACAATTGCTTAGTCTTAATTCTGGTGTGCCTTAGGGGTCTATTTTGGGTCCACTACTGTTTTCAATTTACACTAGTCAACTGGTGAAATGTTTACAAAACTGTCGTGCCCACCTCTATGCAGACGACACCCAAATCTACTACTCCTTCGACCCAAATGACTTAGATGAGGCATGTATTCGAATTAATCGTGATTTGAATACGTTCTCCTCACTTTCGAAAGATCATTGTCTGATAAATAATGCAAATAAATCCGTAGTAATGTTATTCGGCCCAAAAAATGCCAGAAAAGCAATTAGTGATAGGATCGAAATAAGTATTAACTCAAATGAGCTGGCTAGTGCTGTAGAAGCCCGAAACCTAGGTGTCATCATTGATAGTGAACTCAGGTTCGAATCTCATATTACCAAACTGACACAAAGGGCATACTCATCTCTTAAACTTATATAGGTAAACAGGGAATATCTATCGAGAAAAACTAAAATCAATCTCGGCGAGAGCCTTGTATTATCAACACTGAACTTCGCAGGCACTTTGTATGGTCCGAGTCTAACTCTCTTCAATAAAAAGAGAATTAAAAAAATACGAAACTCCTGTCTTCGTCTCATATATGGGATCCGCAGAAGACATCGTATTTCCCACAAGTTGATAGAGGCGGGAGGGCTCGACATGGAAAATAGGAGACACCTACACTCATCGTGCCTGTACCACAAAATAATAAAAACTAAAAGTCCACCATACTTATACAACAAAATAACGTTCCGTTCAGATATTCATAATATAAAAGTGCGCTTCAGAAGTCTCCTAACGCCGCACTCACACAATCACGAATTCTTCAAAAGATCTTTTTCATACCAAATTTGCTGTCTATAACCGGCTACCGAATTTTCTCAAAAAATTTAATTTCGCTACGTTCAAATCAAAATTAAAGAATGTATCACTCAATCATTGAACAATCATGATAACTCTCTTCTATACACCGCTTAATTCATCATATGTCGATTTTTTTTAACATACTGTGAATTGATTCTTTCTTTTTTTTCTAACCACCTTTCTTTTCTTGTAAAGCTGAAAATTACTTAAATAGGTGGTTCGTTGAGTGGAAGAGCAAAGCTGCAGTACGTGTATTGCAGATTTGAACTTCGCCTTTTGGTAAAAATGTATCCCATTTTTTTTCCAATAAAGACTATTATTATTATTATTATTATGTAAACAAAAATTAAATCATATAATGCGTAGTTTCGAAATGACGTACAATTTAACCCTGTGAAAACTCTCATGTGTACTCCCAATTCACATTTTCACCCACGCATTACAGAATAAACCTCGAAACTTCCGCTTTTATGAAAAATATCCCTCCGGATTTATTTCCCTTTCATGCGCAAGGACTATCGTTGGGGTGGAAAAAGTATATTAATATTTTATGGCTTTCATAAGTTTATCGTAAAAGACTTATAAAGTTGAAGTATACCGTGGCTAGGAGATCATAAACTTTCGCATCCCCGTTTTATTGCATCGTCTTTTATTGCCCGTTTTATCCTAATTTTGATGTATATGCATACATATTTTATTTGGGAAAGGGGAATTTGTATATTGGAAAGTATCTGGTTCTTAGAGATTCCACACAATATTTTGATATGAATTTCAATGAAATTTTGAGGTTGATGTGGCTACAATAATATACACCTTTTCTGTTCCTAATATCGAAAAAGTAACAAAGTCGAAAGTTTTTCCATTTATTTCATTTCTTCCAGTATCGGAGGTCATATCTATTGCCTGGTCGCAGGCGGAGCAGAAGAAAAACCGCCATTTCAAAAAATCCCCGAGGGTCCTAGAAAATCCACAAGGTGGTAACAAAGTCCGGTCACGTGTCTTGGAGGACTGTTCGGAGCCCTCGAAGGATTCCCTGGAGATGAGACGAGCTTAAAGGACCGTGTTCCGAGTTCTGCCCTTTGAGAATTCCGGCTTCCGCTCTGACGAGGTTATACACTTAATAGACACGTGCATAGCCGTAGAGTGGAGTTGATAAAGAGTGTATTATCTGAAAGTTACAACCCCCAAAGAACTAAAACTATGGCCAATTGCTTTATGTCGTTTATGTTTTTATTACCTGAGAACTATTATATGCCTTCCAAATGTCAAAATCAAAAATAATGATGTTATTAATGATTGCAGACTTATTTATTTCACACATAATTTTTTCATGTAACTTTCAACCAATCAGAACGTTCAATTTAGTTGAGTTACCATTTCCATAGTAAGAAATTCATATCGCTACATACAAACAAAGTTGACTGTATACAAATAAATAAAGGAATAAATGCATAAACAATTATTACGTCGAGGGTCGATATACACTGTGTCCCGCTTTTCATGAATACACCCTAATATCTCAGTTATTAATAATGCGATTTTATTAAAATTTTGGTGGTGATTATATGTTAGGTAAATGAAGTATTTTGGCATAGTGAACATTTTCATCGACCATAGGCGTGCGGTGTGGGGGGGTAAAAAAAAGCTGTTTTTTGGGAAAAGGATATTAGGGCTCATTTTAGATAACTTTTTTTATCAGAATTAGAATCAGCATCCCCAAAAACCCTCCAATCCATATTTTCGAAATCTCAAGAGCTGATTTGAGGAGAAAAAAAAAAATTAATTCACTTTTTTGTCAATGCACCCAAATATCTGTTATTAGCGATTTGAGATTTTGGTGGTGATTTTATGATAGAAAAATGAAGCATTTGGCATAGTGATCATATTCATTCACCATTGGCGTGCGAAGTTGGGGAGAGAAAAAAGGCATTTTTTGAGAAATGAATATTAATGCTTATTTAAGACAACTTTTCTTATCAGATTCGGAATCAGCATCCCCAAAAACCCTTTAATTCATATTTTCAACATCTCAAGAGCTGATTTGAGTTTAAGTCTTTTTTTTAATAAGTTCTTTATTTGTAACAGTGGTAACAAAATTACGAATTACTTTATTTTAGATTCTTGTGTTTTCAACATAACTACCTTTTGAAACAATAAACTTTTCAACAATTCTTCTCAAACGTACCTTCACTTTTCTTAAAGTTTGAATGAGTTATTTCCTGACACGCTTGCCTAATTGCAAAGCAAAGTTCCTCTCTATTACGCGGCCGAGTAGCATACACTTTATTCTTCAAATGCCCCCACAGAAAAAAGTCACAAGGGGTAATATCTGGCGATCTAGGGGGCCATGGTTCCAAAGGAGAATTTCTACCTATCCACTTCATAGGGAAAATTGCATTTAAAAAGTTCCGAACTATCCCAGAATTGTGTGCGGGGGCCCCATCTAATTGAAAGATTAAGTTTTGTCTTTGTGCTAATGGTAATTCCATGAGAAAATCATAGAGACCATTTTGTAAAAAATTCAGAAAATTTTGTCCGGTCAAGTTATCCAGGAAATAAGGGCCAACAATCCGTTCGTTGAATATGCCACACCACACGTTAACTTTTTCACTGTATTGGTTTTTATAATAAATTACCCAATTCGGATTTTCAGCTGCCCAAAACCTACAATTTTGACTAGACACCACACCGTTTGTTGTAAACGTTGCCTCGTCAGTAAACATCATGTTCTTCAGAAAACGTCTGTCGTTAAGATAGTTACCCTGCAACCATAAGCAAAATTCAAACCGTCGTTCAAAATCACCATGTAACAGAGTATGTAGAAATTTTGGTTTAAATGCCCTAATCCTGTTGCGTTTCAAACATCTCCATACTTTGTTTTTCGTTAAATTCATTGTCCTCGCAACTGCCCTTACAGTACCATTTAGGTTGTTTCGAAGTTCTGCTAAGATACGTTCGTCGTCTGGATAGTGTCTTTGATTTAAATTGTACCTCCCTGGTCTTATTATGAAAACCGCTTCTGTCCTTGCGAACAATCTGTTGATTTTGGCAACGGTATCGTGAGAAATTGGTTCTCGATCATGATGCCTTTCATTGAATATTCCAGCAACTTGACGCGTAGATCTTTCATTATTACCAAATAAGCGGATAATCTCTACTTTTTCTCCAATTGTAAGAACTACTCTTCGGTTGTGTGCCATTTTATTTAACAGTTAAGTAACACTGCTTGACTTATTGACATTTCGTACTGATTACCGATCTCAAACAAATACTTTTGTTTCGAATCACTCTTTCATTAATTTGCATGAAAACTCAAATCGGCAAGCCAACGGTAACAAAGTGTGCGTATCTTCGAAAATACCTAAATTGTAGTATAAGGGCACGATACAGAATATAAGGAAACGAAGGTTATTGAAATTTAATATAAGATTAGGGCATTTGAAATAAAAAGTTAGAAATAAACAATCTATTGAAAAAAAGTGAATTTAATTTTGTTTTCTAATCAAATCAGCTCTCGAGATTTCGAAAATATGGATTGGGGGGTTTTTGGGGATGCTGATTCTAATTCTGATAAAAAAAGTTATCTAAAATGAGCCCTAATATCCTTTTCCCAAAAAACAGCTTTTTTTTACCCCTCCACACCGCACGCCTATGGTCGATGAAAATGTTCACTATGTCAAAATACTTCATTTACCTAACATATAATCACCACCAAAATTTCAAGAAAATCGCATTATTAATAACTGAGATATTAAGGTGTATTCATGAAAAGCGGGACACACTGTATTATGGTCAGTCCTCAAACGTACTCTAAAAGTTTAGAATTTCCTTGGAGAAAAACAGTTTGTTTCGTCGGTGATAAGTTACTCACGAACTCAGCAAGATTCCCGCTAGGGTGCAAATAGCTCTGTTTTAACGAATATACATTCATTTTCAGTCCAATAATATCTCCTTCACAATTGACTTGAATTTGTAATTCTCCCCTTTTCTCTAAAATTATCCACTCACTTTCATTTAATTTATTTCCTCCGCCTGTGTACTCAAAGCAATCGTTCGACTCTCGAAAGCCGTTGCATTGTAAAAGGAGTTTTTTTTTTCGTTTTCTCCTCGTTTCAAGAGATGATAGAAAGGGTGCCTCCTCTACACTAATTCTCGTGTTGGACTACTCGCATCACAAGATTGATCGCTTCCAGAGTTAGAGGAAATAAAACCCACACCTGTCGGGAATTCCCTCGAGATGACAGTGAAAGACACTTTATAGTGTTTTTTTACTCGCTGAATAAATCGCTGTTGGTGCTGTGTTGGCCGTAATCACCGAGGAGATTGAATTTTTTATCAGCAAACAGAAAATAAAGTCCAGATTAATATGGAGTTAGGAAGTAAATAGTAATGTTCTGGTATTTCGAAACAATTTCCATAGTTTTTCCAAAACAAGAATATGCCGATTTTTTTAGGAACCATTGGATGAAGTTTTCTTGTCTTGTGATTGTGAACAAGCACTATTATAACAATATGAAGCCACTAGTTATTATTTTGGTTTAATGATGAATTATGATGTTCTGGTACCAAGAATTATTTTCCATAGTTTTTCCTTAAAATGCATTCTCTTAAAATCCCGTTGAATTGAATGTTCTCATTATAAACGCAATGATAGGTCTGGTGACATTACAAAATAGCTATCTAAATAATTCGTTATTACACTCTTGAAACTTATAAGCAATAATTTTATTAGCATTGTCTGTATATATTATTTATCATGGCTCAGTATCCTTTTTGACAATAACCATTTTCCATTGTCAGACCCATTATTGTCTGTATATATTATTTATCATGGCTCAGTATCCTTTTTGACAATAACCATTTTCCATTGTCAGACCCATTATTTAAATCAATCATGTTATGTTATCCTCAAAGTCGTTGAGTTCAATGAATGGTTTGATGAAATTATTTCACTCCCACTTCTCTTGAAGTATTTTCATCCCTCTTAAAGTATTTTTATCCGACATGCACTCTGTTGGCAAACCAACAAAATCTGTTGATCCTGCACACCGACGTGTGTGACATTTCCAGGAAAGAAACATCGGCTTATCTCTCCATTTTACTTGGCGGATATCAGCTCTAGAAATATGACAGATGAAGAGGTTTTTAGTTTTCCTCGGCTAGAAAAGCTGTGTCTGTCTCGTTCGGTTCGAAAGGAAAACAAAGCTTTTCCTTTTAGAGTTGCTTATAACGGTGGAACACATGAAGACAAATCGAATTGCAGTTTTCGTAAATATATGCTCTAAGCAGTGATGATATATTGAGTTGAATCAGATCTAGTACGTCACAGAATCCAAGAACGTTTATTTTTGTTTTGCTAGGTTGACCCAAAAGTGAGTTTAGAATATAATCTCGCGTCTGTCAAATCATTAGGTCCACCTCTGATATGGAATAGAGGTGATGTCACACTAAGGCTACCAGAAAATGTATATAATTATTTCAACTATTACTTAACATTCCACAAGTGAAAGAAGAATAGCAAATTAAATAGAAAAATGTAGAAATTGAATTACTCCTAGACGTTCTTCCAGATATTCTTAATTAAGAATTAGTCATAGTATCAACAATTGAGCCATTCATTGTCTATCTAATATAATCAAGCGGATTATTACTTCCAATGACTACAGAACTTCAATAACCACTCATCAATCAAACATAAAACTTCCAACACTTTTACAAATTATCTCCATAATAATTCCAATCATAAAAACGATAAAGGCGACCAAATCGAATAATCTGAACGTCACATCCCAAAGCGAACCGAAGTGTTCCATGCAAAAGGGCAAAAAGCTCCACTCATAATTAAATACTGCCATTTAGAAAGAACACTCGAATTTTGTCGGAGGCAGTATCACCGAGAACTGAACTATAAAACATCAAACAACATTCTTCCAAGGGCGTTACGCGAAGCACTCCAAAAGGGTACAGCAAACAATCGACAGCAATCAACGAATGAGGTTGGGAAAGAGCAAATTGTTTTTTGGAAATATTAGCTGGCCGTTGTCATCACATGGAATAAACACAGCCTAATTTTTCATATAGATTGGAAATCAGAAGTGGGATAGCATGTATACCCACACCTGACACCATTCTTGTTAAATCTGTATTTAGTTGACAATTTGAATATATTCGATACTCCTTTTACTATTTTGAATTCCACCGACAACTACGCTACTGCCAAACGGTCCTAAAAGAATAAAAACTGCCACTCAATTTTTAATCCGTTCGAACCGTTGGACCGGGTTTGTTTGAGCACAAAAGGCTTGCCAGATGATGCTGCTATAAAAAGCTCCCAACGAGTGGGACCATCATAATCCAATTAGCATTCAATGTGAGTGACGCTAGGAGGCGCTGATGTCGGTGGCGAACTTTTTAAATTAAAAGTCCCTGTCGCATGGAAAGAGGGAATTGGCGTTCTTCCGCCTGCGCTCGCCTTCCTGAACTGCCGCATTAATGGGATTGTTGTTTTATGTTTCAGCTATTATTGATTGATTCAGATCCGCAACATTTTTAGATGGACTGAAGTAAACGCTCTTTTGAGGTTTTGTACTCATTTCTTTCTGGTAAGAAGATATCTTCCATCAACACATGTACGATACTACTGACGCGATTGGAGTTTTCCAGACGTCTAGAGTAGTATTTCAATTTGGTTGATTACATTCGTATAGCTCATCAATCTGGAGATAAAATGCATTTTGCCTCTTCACCAGCAATCATTGAACCTGTGTTTACCGATGTACAAAATAGAGTTGGCATGAGATGCTTAATGTCGACTATGCGTGGTAGAAGATGAAACGGCAGAGTGTAGTGTATGTGCATGATCTACAGATGACAGGGCTAGACTTTCACTATCTCATGTTCAGAAAATATAGCACATGTCTCTGATAATAACAGCTGGACTCATTCGTTAGTCCGCAGTATCAATGCACACATTAATATCTTGGTTGGGTACATCGATCTCGGTATATCTTCTCTCTGTTGAATTGCAAAGCTCTGTTCGTGGCCCACATTCGTTAATCATTTCAATATTTGCAATGTGTATAACAGCTTTTCGTTGTCAATCTTGAGAACTTTCCTGTCCCATCCAGCCTACTTCCACAGTCATGATCAGTTTCGTTGAGCTAGCAAAATAAAAAATTGTCACAAACCTCGCTGAATCTCACAAGCCACACAAATCGATCACTGCACGCTAGATCACCTAATCTGATCAATCTCTCCTCCAACTCTCATCTAATGTCATCCCAGAAGATTCGGTATAATTGCCATCTTCCCGAATGATGTATTAATTATTCAACCCTAATTAGAAAAGCATCTCAGGGAGCGGCGTAGTTTGATAGTCATCAGTCACGTTTGCGAGTCGCGTCTATCAAAGCCTGCTACGACGGAGTTGGGGCGAAACACTGACGCGCTACAAATGTTGTGTAAACACAACTCCAACTTCAAATTGAGCAGAATGGATCTGAAGAGCGTGACGAGAAGTTATATTTTCGTCGAGGGAGAAATGCAGCGGACCAATTTCAGTGTCGTCGTTAGACCAGGCAATGTAAGCGAAGGCTTAATCAGGATGCTCCAGTTTCTACAGCTTCTCGTCCTATATCATCAAGCCCTTCATTATTCATCGAGGTTTTGCGGGGGTTCAGGCATTGGCAGGATTTGGGGGATCATGAATTGTAATTTCCGGAGCAAACAACGACGATTCATGTCTCCATATTCCTTCGCTCAGGAATCTGTTTTCCGCCATCGAGCCTAAGTCTCCTTTTTATCAAGAGTCATTAGGAGTATCAGAATCAATTGAATGTTGACATAAGAAGCTCACTGGTGTTGATATAATTTTTTGGGTGTACGATTAATTTTCTTTTAATGTATTAAGAATCCACGCATCGTCAAACTGGGATTTCGCCTCATTGGCCAATTTGACGTCTTGTGCTTAAATTCCTTTTCGCGATTTGCGATCTCTCTTTTGGATTTTATACTGATGTGCACATGAGGAGCATTCGATAACGCACTACCAAACTCTATTGGATCAGCTGGATCTACGCCAGGCTCATGAACCGGACTGCCACTACATATCTTGAAGATGAGGTCATCAGGTTCAGGGTCTCCAGGGGATGCCCACAAGGTGGGGGTACATTGTCTCCTTTTATGGTCACTCCTGGTGGATAACCTGCTCAATGTCCTCGAGGGGAGAGGGGTGGAGCTTCAGGCTCAGGCAGACGACCTTGTCATTCTGGCAAGGATCACATCGGGAAGGATAGCCTCGAATATCCTCCGAAGAACGTTGGTGCCAGAGGGAACACACCGACAGCAGCTATGGATATCCCGCTAGACCTATCTCCGTCCACATCCTTCTGGAAAGAGAAGCTAGATAGACAACCTACAGAATCATGCATATTGCTAATTGCATGCAACAGACGTATACAGATCGTAGCAGACTGCTGATTGACACTGAAAGTCACAGCATTCTGGCAATGAACTCTAATATAATGCGTCCATTAGTGAATTTTGAACTGCCGTATACCGTTCTCATTCCAAAGAGACGGCTGGGTCCTCCAAGAAGAGAGCAGATCACTGTTGGTTCAAAAACACCCTCAGGTTCTGGTGCAGGTGTATATAGTCGTACACCTAGAACAAAAATATCCACCTGTCTAGGATTATAGGCGACAGAATTCTAGGCGGAAATTCACGCCATTGATCTATGTGTTGAGAGACTGGAAGAAACCAACCTCACATAAAGATCAATCAAAATTTTCTCGGGCAGTCAAGCGGCTTTGAAAGCACTTGGCTTGTATCGATCAACGTCTGAGCTGGTGTAAAACTGCCAGAGAAGACTCTCCTCAATAGGAAAACTCAACAGTCTGCCATTGGCCTCCACCAAGTTTTGCCAAATAAACATTGAACACCTGGACAGCAAGGAAAGTATTGAACTTCTGGCAAAACCTACCAGGAGGTTTTTTTGATGTTTGGCAGAGTGGAGGGCCGAGCAGACTCGCTCATTTTACCTAACGTAAACTATATGCGTATTGTTCTCATTTGATGATTCGATTTCTGAAACTATATCGAAACGAGACTGTGCTTTCCGCCCCCTCATCCAAGGAACTGAGCCGGCCATTATTCAAAATTCTAACGGCTGAAAGTCTGTAAATTGATTTCTTTGGCACCGCGCCGCTTCCCCCAGTCAGTTGGCGTCGACGTCGTGATGGATTTCATTATAATTACATTTTTCCAGAGCGCTCCGACGATGCTTTATCGAGTCGAAAAAAGTTTACTTTATTTTAGTGCCGGTTTTAATTTTCTTTCGTATGAATGAATACGTAATTGGTATTTTATTTGCTCGAAGAGGGAGTGTAATTCAATTTCGAAGTTTTTGCTCGCAGGGCTGAGAGCTTTCGTTACTTCGTAGAGATAATTCGGGGAAGAAATTTAAATCATCGACTTCGGCGTTTGGGTTATGAGAAACGTTTCTGCCACCGTTACTCACCCTCTCAAATATCAACCTATGCAGCCACCCTTCGGGTGTTACATTTTTAGCGGAGTGCTGAGGGTTGTATGGTCTTTTCCATGCTCATTTTTTTATTTTTCTTGTGCTTGTATGTTTTTCTCCTATTGCTATATTTTGGGATGAGGTTTGCTTTTTTTGGAATACTTCTTACTCTGAGCCCCCATACAAAAATACTGGACACAACACTGTTCGCCCGTCTAAGACTTCTGCCGCATCACGGCAAGCCAGTACGCGCTCTTCTACTTTCTGCTACTCTAAACCTTTCTGTTCCGTATGTCTGTTTACTAATTTCGTTATACCACACGATTCTTCTGCCGCTCTCTTCAAAAATATCTCCACTTTTCATCTACATCAACACTTTCTACGTTGTGACAATTACAAACGCTCCATCCAACGGGGTCAACAACCATACCTTAGGGCATTCCATCGCACCATTCAATAAGGATGTTCAGGAACTAATTAACAAAGTAACATCAACGTTCTCACCAAGAGAATTGATTACAGTCATCTTGGATCGTACGTGATAAGTAATTTTCCACTCAAATTCCTCAATCTCTACCAACGTCGCATCTATAATCTTATGACGGAGTAATTTGATTCGAGGATGTAATCCGGGTATGACATTTCATCCTAATTACGCTGATGATAAATCGTTTAAGTCGGTATCGGCTTTGTAGTTCTCCTAGACGGTGTAAGCTGCATTTCTGCCGGATCGCAAATTAATTTTGGGAGACGGGAAAGCTTATCAACGACTACAGTATGCGTTGGATTCCGTGCTCATTGAGCGGAAGACGAGGACTTGTGTCATGTTGAACAGAACAACGATAAGGGAGCATTAGATATTGTACTTGTGTGTCAAATATTTCGGCAAGATGAGGTAGGTGAAAGTGTGTTTTGGGAAAAATATCTGCACTGGGATATCAGGACTTTTTTTTTTCTCAACTACAATAGGAGTTCCCCAAGGACCAGTTTCAGGTCCCTCGATATTGTGATTTATTTGAAGTTACAAAGCTTTGTACTTCGTTTTGTATTATAGTTATAATTCATGAAATATGTTGTGAGTATTGCGATAAAAAATATATTGGTTAAACTAGAAGATCCCTAGAGATACGATTGAACGAACACATGACATATATATTAGATTTTCTTCTAAGATGACTACCCTATCTCAAAAGTTGGGCTTTTGTGCGCAATTATGATAATTGCCATTTTTGTAAGGCCTGTATTGTGTTGAAATTTTCGTGACTGAACACTAAACCAAATGAAATGAATACAACGCATTCACAACATTGAAACTGCTTATTCTTGCTTGATCTCCCGAATACGACTAACTCTTCTTTTGTTTCAGCAACAGAGGCCGGACCTTCCGAGGCTGCTCCAACAAATGCACGCTCAACAACTGCCCACGCACGCAGCGCCCCCTATTCCCATGATGCCTCACCCCAGCTTAGGGGGCGCCCCTCCGAGCTCGGCTGCCAGCCTCCTGGGCCTCTCGGGGGCTCTGCCCGCACAACACCTCTCCATGTTAGCGTCGAAGCCGGACCTGCATCGACCTGACGACGTCAAGTCGAATAGCGGTGAGTTGTCCGAAACGAGGAAATATTCGTAGTGAGCTTGTCAGTCGAAAAAGTGGTTCTATGGGGACTGTATGTATACAGGTTGACTGTCGAACTCGGATTTCTTTCGTGCAATTATCAGCAATGAGATGTATACGGTGTTAGTTTTATGAAATAAGAAATTATACCGAAACCTGTCATCAAAATTTGACTCACATGATATCTCTCAAGTGTTCCAACGGTACTCTTTTGTCTTTAGAGCGTTAATGACTCGTTATACCCTAGCGGGCGTTGAAGTGCGCTGTCTTGTGCCCTAGAGGTCGTTGAAGTGTATTTTTTGTCCTTCAGTTCGTTAAAGTTCACTTTTTCATCACCCGGAGTTCGGAGGTCGTTAAAATGCTCTTTTTGTGTCCCAAAGGTCGTTAAAATTCACTTGTTCATGCCCTAGAGGGCGTTAAAGCGCGTTTTTTTATGCCCTAGATGCCGTTAAAGTGCACTTTTTGTGTCCCAAAGGTCATTAAAATTCACTTGTTCATGCCCTAGAGGGCGTTAAAGCGCGCTTTTTTATGCCGTAGATGCCGTTAAAGTGCACTTCTTGTGTCCCAAAGGTCATTAAAATTCACTTGTTCATGCCCTAGAGGGCGTTAAAGCGCGCTTTTTTATGCCCTAGATGCCGTTAAAGTGCACTTTTTTATGTCCTACTGGTCGTTAAAGTGCACCTTCATTATGTTCTGGAGGTCAGAGATCGTTAAAGTGCCCTTTTTATGTTCTAAAGGCCATTAAAATGCATTACAGGTCGATAAAGTGTCCATTGTAATATCCTAAAGTTCGTTAAAGTGCACCTTTTTATGCCCTAGAGGCCGTTAAAGTGCACTTTTTATGACCTAAAGGTCGTTAAAGTGCACACCTTCATGATCTACAGGTCGTTAAAGTGCACCTTTTATGCCCTACAGATCGTTTAAATGAACTTTTTTATGTCCTGGGAGTCGTTAAAGTGCCCCTTTTCTGCCTTATAAATTCACTTTATTTTGTTATGTTCTAGCGGGCGTTTTAAAAGTAAAATTTCTTATGTCCTTGCGGGTTGAAGTGCACTTCATTGCCCTCTAAAAACGGGCCTTAAATTATATACTGTCTGTTTTTTGCCCTAGTGAGGTAAAACACTCGAAAAAGCTTAAATTAACGTACATAAAACACCAGAAGGCAGTGAATTATTTTTTCAAAAGGTAATTTGTTATGCAAAATTAGTTTACATGTGTTGATCGAAGTTTTTATTATTTCATCCTTTTTTGAGTGAGTGTTGTAGATTAGCATATTTTTTGTTAATATCTGAAGTAAAAACAAAACTAATAATAGTAAATGCTGTAGAATTATCAACTCTTTATGAAAATTAGGCATATGAAAAAATCAATTCGTTTTTTCTTGATGACATACGGTTTCCAGTGCTTCTTCAAAAATAAAAATCTCATTAGTATTCGCTACATTTCATAAATACTATCAGCCTTCAATTTTGTGTAAAACTAAAGTGAATTTGTTATCGAATACTATGACAATAAACTAGATGATTCGGAAACCTTCAATTTTCAAGAAAATATATTTTTTGTTATTTTTATTCTGCCGTCCTATTGAAATAATCATACATTTTTCCATATAGATAGCTTGAATATATAGGAACATAAATTTTTTTTGCACTCTCAGTCGAAAGTTTCCTTTGTTCATAAATTGAAGAGTATGATAAATGACAAATCAATTCTGCTATTTCACCATTGAGAAATATCATTTGTTTTGAATTTCAACTGATGATCGAGGATACAAATTTTTCATAATAATATGTTACTTAAAACAGTTTTAATAAATTATCATAAACAATTTTTGAAAAATATTTTATAATAATAATTGTCCATTAAGTTAGTTGATAAGTTAATGAAGAGTGTTAGGGTTCAATTCAATGCGACCTAATTTTTTTGAATAAAGTGTTGATAATTCTATTTTGATTTATTTATCACTTTTCTTTGTTTTCTTTTTTTTGAAAAAAGAAACAAAATTAGTGCGATCCTTCTCATTCCCATCACAATGACAACACGACATTCGGAAAAAAAATCGAGGATTAAAGAATTACTATAATTTTCTTTGAGTAGAGCTTTTAATTTTTACGTTTCAACTAAAATTTTTCACCCATTGTGTTCGTAAACGAACATCAGAAATGAAAAAGAACACATATTTTTCATTTTCTATTACATCATAACTATTTCATTATATCGATACTTGGAACACTTGAGATGAGCCATTCGTTGAAAATATGTGATATTTTATTTTTTTTCCTTCAATAAGAACTAATTTATTTACCTTGCTACACAGACAAATTAACAATTCAAAATCATTTCGAACGAGTTCAAACATAACCTCTCACTCAATTCAATAACATTACTAGAGAAACTGTCATTTAGAAAAGGACAATTTTAGTCATTTCCATTACACTTGTTAATAATTATTTTACTCATCCATTCTAGTCGTCATTGCTAGTTATGAAACATCCAGTATGTTTCAAACTCCATGAATAATTTAAAACCCGTGCATTGATTCTTTCGAAAGGCATTGGTGAAAAATACCAATAGGTTTGTTTTTAAACTTTTTGATATATTTTATTTGCAGTCGTAGCGAAAAAAAATCCATTAATCTGTCAAAACGTCTCTTCTTCTATTTTAAAATGCACATTGAAGTGATAAAACCTTAATTGGTGCCTAGCGTTGATTCCACTCAAACTAATGCTGATGTCATGGTACTATTCAATATTTCATGGTTTTCTGTGATGAACAGTGAAATCGATTATGAATACCTACACGGTAGCATTAACACAAAAGTAACAGCACAACGTTTTTTACAAATTATCCTGATCGACCTTGTATTTACTAAGAGAACAACTTCAGATACATTTTTTTATAGAATCTCGCCACATTATCGACAAATTTTTTATGAAATTTTCAAATGCCCTTTTTTTGTTGCAGTTTATTTTGAATATATTTTTGGGAAAGTCATTCTCTCAATTATGTTAACAACTCATTTAATAAATACCATTCATAATTAGACAGCTTTTTTCATTAAATTGTTTCTGCTCATTCTTAAAAATAATATTGACAGTTAGTAGGTCACATCAATTTAATTTCAATAGCACGTAGATTACACGCTGTAAAGAAGCACCCCCTTTTTTGATCACAAGATTTCTTATACAGGGTGTTTCCGAAATTGGAGCAATAAATGAAATGGGTAATAGAAAAAGAAGAATTAAAGCGGAATGAAAGAATACATTTTTCTCGAAACAACATTATTTTGGAAAATTTTGGGCATTGAGGTTTTCGGAAAACTCTGGCAAACTTTTGGGAACCTCTGGCCAGAGACCAACGGCCCACCCAGATGTAAACTCTGACCGAAGCGGTGACAAAAAAGGCCAGCGCGTAATAAATAACTTTGATGATGTTGCCGACGTTAAATATTGAAAAAGTAATAAAGTAAACGATATTCTTCCTTCGAACAGTTCCTCTTTAACGGCAAAGCTCGCGAGCTATCGATTTAGAGTCGTATATTGTTTGTCGCGGTATTCTTCTATCATATCGCTTCTTGCATTCATTAGGATATTTGTGACTATTTTACGTGCATATCAAAGATGAACTTTGGTTAAATCGTTAGACGAATCCATATGTTTTATGTAGCCCATTTCGGCCCGAGATGGCAGGTACCGTGCATAAAAAGAGCCCATTTCGGCCCCAAACACAAAATGTACCTATTTTAAATGTACCCATTTCGGCCCGGAGGGTTTAACGGTGGACTAGTAATTAGGTACCTAATTAGAATTTTAAATCTAACGCGTTCACAAGATCTGTACTATACACAGAGAAATAACAACATATATCATTCAATTTAAATAAATAACATTTAGATGAAATAACATTAATGAATAACATTTGATAATACAGAGGGGTGGAACAATTTGCAAAAAGGCGAATCTGTCACCAAGTTAGTTCGTTCAGGAACAATCGAGTCATAAAAATATAAAAAATCGTCTTTTTGGTCGTCGACGAACATATGGTCTAGTTTCTTTAACATGACATTATTGTACTATGATATATTTGTTTTTTAATGATATTTTTGTATGTGTTATTTATGTATGCGATATTATGACGTGATATTTTGTATATAGTTTACCTATCGTTGTGGGCCGAAATGGGCTACGCCCGTAGGTAGGTACCTAGATTCTTGTTGTGTTTCGGTATTCGACTGCATTCGTATTTTTTCTCCAACAACTCTGTTTTTTGAAATACCTACAATCCCCATTGGACTCACCACTATGGAAAATGTCTGTTGTTAGGTATTACGTACACGTTATTTGCAATCGCGGTACTTTTCCACGAACTCGATATTTCAATAGGATAATAGACAAAAATTTTGAAGCAATTAGGTAGGTAGGGTACTTTCACTGCGAACTATCATTGTCTGGAGTGTTTCTATTAGCATTTGTTATTGTTTGGGTTTATACCTGACGTTGTTTTTGCAACAACCAGAGCGCGCCAAGTTATCCCTTGACACTCCCGCCCGTGGTGTATCTGTCACCCATCACTTGTCACATATCGACTGTTATTCGTCAGTTGTCACTTAGCATCTCTCGTTTGTCGTATATCACATGTCATGCCTTACCTATCGTATGTCACCGGTCATCGGCCCTTTTAACGAAAACATTTTTATATAAAAATAATGAACCTCAGACGTGCATTGCTATTCAGCTTTCATACGTGAACATGACAACGCTCCCTCAGTTATCCATCTTCCGCAGTAGATATAAAATGTTATAAACCCCATTTTTCCCGACGGATACACCTGATTTTTCAGGGAAACGCCAACTCCATCAAGTCCTCCAATATCGCCTCAAAAAATCCTATTCAGCCCTTCGGATGAAAAATTCTCATACCTTGAAATTCTGCTTCGAGCCAGTTTATCTCAATAATTCCACGTTGATCCTCATCCCTTGCATTCTCCCCCAACTATCGTCGAATGGGGTGGAAAAGAGGAACATCTTTTGAATCCATCAGACAGGTCGTTCGGTATTTTATTATAAGGTTGGCGGAGAGGAACAGGGTTGGATTTGCTCGAGAAGGGATTTCGAAAGGCGTAGGTAAAATCTTCGGAAGAAATTTTACATCTTACTTGAAAAAGCTACTGTGTTCGTGAAACATGTCGTAATATCTAAAATAAAGTTTGTGAAGATCAAATATTTTCCGTGTATTTTATACAACTAAAAATAAAGTTGAACTACACAAAAAGCATTATCATGTTAATCAAGTTCATCAGATAATCAGCCCTATTTCCGATATTTTGCTATTGCTTGGTAATAGCATGAATTCAATAACAGTACTAATAAATTTGTTGAAAAAATTGTTGTTAAAATTGTTATATCCGTCAACCGGTTACACCCCTACGTGCAACCTTCAAAAGTCAGTTAAAAAAATAAAAATATTCAGCATTATTCAATAGGACTGAGATAAATCTTTGTAATTTTACACATAATATAAAAAACAATAGTGAATGAGTGAAGCACAAGAAAGAAATAAAAACCGTGACTCACATGGGTATTTATGCATGGGAGACCGTAATTCAAGATTTTTAGCCAGTACAAGTTTGACAACTGGATCGGCATTCAGCTTCTGGAATGCCTCGGTTGCATCAATCAGTTTAAATCTTCAGCGTACTAGTGGGATTCGCATAAAATGGCATATGTGCGAAAGTATGAAGTGTGAATATTACAAAGCAATAGACCCAAAACTGAGCCTTGAGGTACACCACTCATTACTGGGAGAGCCTCTAATACACATTTAAGAGGTTGTTCTGGATCATTACAGAGGAGTTCCTACTGATACCAAAGCAATAAAATCCAAAAATTCATATGCATGTAAAACGCACGTGCTTCAAAAACCCTGCATGGGCGCGCATGCATCTGAATCGGTCTTATGATCTCAATCTCGAGCTCGACGCATTTTCGAGTGTTTTCATGGCTGATTGCTTCTTTTATCAACAAAAATGTATTATGGTATCCGCCCCTGTCAGTGAAGCGGAAACACAGAAGACTATAAACAGGATGTATTTCGAACTTCATAAATAAAAGGTCATATTGCGATATAGCAGGAAGGCATCGTCTATGCAGGTTTTCAGAGCTTTTATTGTTGTTAAGAAGGGAATTTACTGGTTCCGTAATATTCAGATGAGTATCTGTTGCTTGAGATTTCAATTATTTTTTGATGAAACTTGATTGTTTTTCTTTTATTTCTTGTGTCATTGAAAAAAAGAGCAGCATGCATATTATTGAAAATTATTATTTGTTTGTTTGGATAATTATAATCATAATAATTTTGTTTTTGTTGTTTGAAAGTACAAATTATAGAAGAATTTCCTATATTATAATGACGTGGAAAACTTGTTCTTGATACTTGATGTTTGTGTTTTCGACTCTACCTTGATAAAACATATTTCTTTCACACTGTATCTATGTCGAGAAGATTACTGTGTTGTCAAGATTTACCAGGTTCTTCTTTTATTCTGATTGCTCGTAGGAGAGTATCCATGACGCGTTGAAACGTCGCAGGAGCGTTTTTCAATCCGAAAGGCATGCGTTGGTATTTACAATTGCCGATTTTTGTACTGAAAGCCGGTTTCTCGATGTCTCACGTTCTTGTAGTTGGTATGTTATTGCAACATATTTGCTGAAAGTTGCACTTCATATATCTGACGGAACTTCTCGTCAGTGCACTGAAAAACGTCTTTCACCGATGTTTGCAATTCTTCAGCTATAATTTTTATAAACACAAAACAAAATATATCGTGGGTTTCGACCGGCTTTGTCAATCAAATTCGTATTTCCAAAAAAAATCTATAATTCAAAATTCAGTCTCCAATAAACCACTTGCAATCAATCCCGTACGCATCAAGTGACCGTAAGCATATCCTCGAATTAATCTGAAATGCGAGCTCTGCCATCGCGGTGAACAGCTTGAATATGCCTACTCCGGTTTCTCTATAGACATTACCCGAGAGTCAGCTATCAAAAGAAGACGAGTGTTTCAGCTAGATCATTAAAAATGAAAAGATGCGTCGAGATGAAAAGTGAGCGCCAAGCCGGAGACTGAAGTGTTTTCATCTTGAAAACGCCATGGAAGTGTTCTCGAGGAGTTAGAACCGTGATGCAGCTATTTTAGTCACTCTTTTCCAATCGGCACCTCCTGCTGCGACGTCGGTTGACGCTCAGTTTCATGCGATGAAGTGGTTTTTGCGTATATGCATACGGTGTTTATTTTGTCATGATGAAGTCAATATGAGTTCTAGTTGAAAGCATTCATGATAACAATTATAATTTCGTATCGATGTTTTAGAAGTCGTTTATGATATTCGACATAAATTATATATTTCATTCTATGGGAAAACCATGTGATTTGCATTTTCAAATTCTTTTTTTTTAATATTAACTGCTTCATTGCTTTGGGTGAATGATAATTCCCCAAAACTTGCAAAGGATGTATCATGTATCATCAGTTGTGTCAATATTCCTTTAGTAATATATAATAACAAAAGTCATTAGTTGGCCCCAAGGTTGAACTCTGCAGTGCACCATGTTTCCGATATTCAGAAAAATGTCATCTCACATAAACGGACTCTGATAGTTGAGTATGAATCAAATGATTCAAGCGCTAGTCCACTGGAGTACACGCAGGCAAAGCTTTGGAGAGGTTACGCAATGTTGACTAACCACTTTCAAGGACTTTATTTACCTTACTGTATCACTGACATGAAAATCAAACTGATGTTCACTCCAGAAATTATTTAAAATGAAGAATTGAACATGATTGATATAATTGAAATCATTTGGCACATAACAAGGATCATAGAAAAAATATCATAAAAGGATCATAAATAAAATATTCGAAGTTCTTTTAGCTCACGTATTTGGACATAATTATTTTTTCTCATACAATCAATTTGGGTGTTTGTAGGAGGAAATATGAATATCTAGACTTCACAGAGACTTTTTATGCACTTTCACATAAAATTTCAATAGCTAAATTGTATGATATTGGTATCAGAAGTATTTTCTCTAGTTGAGTCCAAGGAAGATACTGGTGAAATTGAAGTGGGAGAAGAGTGGAATATGAACAGCAGGTAGTGACGTACCACAGGGATCGGTGTTGGGCCCAATCATCTTCTTGAAAGCAAAGAAAGCAAAATGGTGCATTGAAATGAATTTATTAAATAGAAAAACTAAATATATTCAGTTGATGAAGAACTGAAAAAGATAAAATAAATCGGGAATTGCCACGGTGTAAATACCAATGAAGTAGACCACGTTGTATGCTTTGGCTCAATCTTCAACTCTTTCGTTGTTTTTGATATCCACAGTATGCTTGATGAGCAAATTAGTCTAATTTCCTCATAATTTTTTGTGCGTCTAACACTGTAGATGCAGAAATTATTATGCTCAAACTCAAGTGTATCAATTTTCTGTCCCATAAATGAAGAATAATTACACAGGGTTCTCTATCTAAAATATATAATATTTGTCCAGTCAGAATTGTTACCACGTATACGAATTTGAGAACTCGAATCTTCCACATTCTGCTCAATTTGTAAACCCTTTAATCGCACGGCCAAGCATTCATAAATCTCCTTAACCGGAAAGCTAGTGGAAATTGTCAGCGACGCGAGTTTTATGACAAAGAAAATAACAGTTTTCCTACAAATTCAGCCAAGTTTTATGGTCCGCGAACCACACAAATCCGAACAGTAAAACCGTGAAACAAGACTAGAGCAATAGGAGGAAAACAAAAAAATTCGAATGCGATATATTTCTCCTTTTCGAAGTTGTCGCATTGCAACGATTTCCTTGCACGGCTTTTAGTCGATATCGATTCGATTTCAGTAGTTCGAGTGAAATAGGGCAATTTCCAAATGTTTTGAGGATATTCAAACCTAGCGCCATCTGAAGAAACGAATGAGAAATAGACTGAAGTTGTATTCATAGTTGATGAGTTTATTTGAACTTTTGGTAAGTTTTTCATTTCGAAAAGAATTAAGTTTCCGCCGGATGAATGAAATTTAGAGTGTTTGAGTGCTGAAATTTCAACATTTTCTTTCTTTATGACTCAAATAAATTAGTTAACATTGATAATGACGAGTGTTGTTGATAAGACATCTTTACAAATTCTAGTTACAGTTACAGACGGCTAACAAACGAGTTCGTACACCATTCATAGATACATACAGTGCAACCATAAAGTGTGGAACAAATACGTTATTTCTGACTATGTAGATATTTTGGAAAAATCCTAGGATAGGTCGATTTCCTTCACCGGCTGGTCAGTTTTTCAACCCTACCTGAAATAATATCGATATTCAAGCCATTTATGTGGGTTAACCTTCGATATCTTGAGACTGACATTCTTTCCGCCATATGCATTACTATTCTACTTATAAGTAGGGAAAATCCACAAAATCATTTCCGAAAATAAAACATACACTACGGTAATACTTTGTTGAAGAACGTATATCAGGCTGAAGATTCCTACACAATCCACTGCGATTTCAGTGGTATATTCCTCTCTCACGAATATAGTAGCTAGGTTACCCATACTCGATAGACGCTTTACTACTGTGTTCACCCTGTATATTCCATCTTCGACGCCAAGTTTTGGAAACATCGGTAAACTAGCAATCATTTGCCCTACATAGGTCAGATTCGTACCAACCCAGTCTTACTTTTCGTAGAGAACAGTGAATAACTTGCCATAGTTGGTTGTTCTTGGCATGATGTAGCATTTTCAGAATGTTATTATGTTCTCCAGCATGCTGGTGCCTCTGGTAAGATAATGGCAGCTTCGTAGAGTCTGTATGCCAGAACTTTGTAGAGGAAAGTAATACCGAAGGGGCTTCCATTGCTGCCGTTGGCTCTATCGAATGTTATCACCAGGCAAGTTTTTCACTGGAGTCTGTCAAGTTCAGTCTAGGTCATTTTATGTTGACCTTTGTTCCATCAGTGATCATGGGTGATATGACATCAGTGATCATAGATGATATGACATCAGTACCGTCAATGTATTCATTTTGGGAACATGTCTTATGTTCTGCCTCGTATTCTCGAAAAGATTTCTGGTGGTTGCGGGTAATGGTGCAGCAGGTTGACGGAAATAACAACAACAATTCTGCAGACAATCCTTTCCAGTGGTTTTCAGTTCAGCTTTTCATCCAGACTTACACCCAGTTATTTCGCTCCACTCGTTGAAGAAATTGTTACACCACTGATGAAAGATGGTGCGTTTCAACTTACAGCAACTTATAAACCACCAGTGACCATAGCAGAGTGGGTTTAGCCTCTAGCTGTCTTGAAGCTGACACTCTCTTTCGATAGGGAGATCGTTATTGTTCTGTTTTGAAGCATAGTCACATACTATTGGTTCAATTCCTCGTGAGACAATGGGGTAGTGCTTCTATGCCCAGGAATGATGCAGCTACTACCTCTTGATGTTGAGGATAAGTTCTGTCGAATTGCCAGCCTAGCAGATGAACATCAAGGGGTGCTTAGTTAAAACACCACACCTCATTTTGTTTATGCTTTTCAACAGAAAGATTGCCAGGATGATGAGTCGGAGCGATTTTAGATGTGGGTCTATCCGACTAACCTCTGGACTCAAAATCACCCCAGTCGCTGTTCAGTTGAATGGTATCTAAATAGTTTCGTGCTAAACTGGCTCTGAATAGTCTTACATGGAAAGGTATTAGCAGTCCGATTTGTAACAGAGCTGAAGATATGCTACCCGCTTCTGGTGATTTGTATTGGAGGAACAAGTGACCACCAATATGTTGGCCTGCTGTATGAATATTTTATGAGGTCTGGGAAGTGGTGTTCAGCTGGAAGCTCTTATGTTTCTTTCTTGTCTTTTTAAGTTGCTACTAACTTACTCTGATTTCACCATAAAATGTGTTTCGATTACCAATATTTTCTATCTAGCTTCTTGAATAGTATTAGACGAACACATATATACCGTTGTCTAACAAGAAGCCTGAGAATAACTCAAAAACTCCAGAACAAAGATACAATGCTTGCAATAACAATCTGCCCCCGGAAATCAATTCAACAAATCTTTCAAGCTCGCAACATTCACTCACTCCTTCTTTTTCTCTCTCCGTGCATCGAAACGATTTCCGTAGCACTGCTTCCATTGTGCCGATATCGATTCCAATCGCAAATATGATTCACCAGTCGTCGCGAATCGTGTTACATACTTCGATACACATTGAAAATTGCTACCATCATAACTGGAGTTCTCGCAGGTTATTTTCAACTATTACTTTTTCATTTTGCCATCGTGTTCCGAACAGAACCCTGGAAACATACAGTGAAAGGTGAATATTCATATAGAGACCAGTGACGTAGGGAAATATTATTTGAGAGGGTTCAAATTAGAGTGAAATTAGTTTTCGTCCGAAATGGTTGTCTCGGCTTTTTCGAGACATGAACCTATTTTACCAACTGTGGAATCTTTTTCCACAATTGGTAAAATAGGTTCACAATGTCTCGAAAAAGCCAAGCAAAGTATTTCAGACGAGAAAAAATTTCAGAGAGAACAACTCACGCTGCTAGCCCTGTTCTCCCCAAGAACTGCGACTTTCTGATGTTTTTGGTGGTCTATTCACTTTTCAGCTGCAGGAAAACCTACAGCACCAGCCCAGGTGGTCGGTGCGCATTTCAAGCTAGCACCAGACGTCGAGATCGGCATCTAGGCAACTCACATCACACTTGATTTAAAAAAAGAGATGTGGCCACCTAAAGAGACCCATGTACTTGAGACAAAAGATTCTCGCGTACTAGAGCCTCGAATGTCTGTCTGATGCAGGCCAGAAGTTCCACTTCTAGATACCTTAGCCTCTGGTTCACCGACCACCCAAATATAACATTGTTTTTTTTCTATCTCGTACATTTATCTGCAAAATAAGGCGATACTTTTAAAATAAACCAACAAAATCACAATTTTCATGATTTACCGCCACCTGCACAAACTTTATGTAGAATTCGGGAGCTATCCGCTATGATTGAACCAATTTTTTTGTAAGTCAATCATAATCGATACGCAGAAACGTTCGTGCTCAGGAAAATCCGCATGTCTTGGCGATCCGTGGCGGCGCGTTCCTACCAATTCATCCGGTAATTTTTTCGTTCTATTTTTGTAATTCCTCTTGGTTTCCAACTTATTTTGGTGGGGAGAGCATATTGACAAATTTTATGTAAGTGGTGGTAAATCACCATGTATGTTTGTTTCAATTTGACATAAAAATATATATAAATGTTTAGATGAAACTAACCAAAAAGTGAGAAAAGTGTACTATAACACGATTATAATGCTTTGAAGAATGCTTTCCATCAAAACTTCTTTTAATATTCTTTTCCTATTGGGTATGTTCTCCTCTTGACACTCATCTGTAGTCTGCTTACATCGGCCTTGATGTTTATAATAATAATTGTCTTTACATTATCGAACTATATTCGATACTTGTTTGTATTTGTGGTTGGTAGGTGTTTTCAACTCAACCTTGATAGAATTTATTTCAAATTGTATCTATGTCAAAACAACTTACCAGGCACTTCTCTCATTCTTTATGACTCACAGGATGTTGAAACGTTGCTGGAACGTTCTTCAATCCGAATGGCATGCGTTGGTATTTATAATGATCGAACTCTGAGTCGGTTTCTCGATGTCACGCTCTTGGAGTTGTACTTGGTGCGTTATTGCAACATATTTGCTAAAATTTGCACTTCATTAATCTGAAGAAACGTCTTGCCAGTGTACTACCAAACGTCTTTCACATATAATTAGAAGTTTTGTATCGAAATGTGTAACTGAAGCATCATTATCAATATCAGTTTATAGCCGATGTTAGTCTTTCCCACAACTTTCCGCAAACGTTTTCCAACCTCCCGAAAACTAAGTTAATTCATACAATCGTTCGCTGCAAATATAGGAGGCCACGGCAAATAAATCAGCTCAATAAACATCTCCACTTTGCGTGTGGAAAGGTTCGTTTCCTCTAACAAATTCAGAGAGTTGCCTTAAAATTCACTCAATTCGTATTTGCTTTCTCTTTGGGCACTCTGCATGCAAAACGAGAATCGTTCTATATTATTTCCAGAATTTCCATCTCGACCGAAAGCTGGTAAAATTACAATTCGGGAGGAATATATTTCGGCGTGAGAGGTGTTGGCTAGAGGCGGTGCCAGAATATTGGCAAGGGGACGCAAGCAAGAAAGTGAGATGTTTTTAGTTGACGGATGAATTTAACTTGATATGACTGTTATTTCATTACAAAAGAAGGAACGCTTTAATGAGTAGTTTTCCGTCGACCGCTTATTTCCGATGTATTTTAACGCACTCAAAATCGTTGATGTATGACCCCTGTTAATGAATAATTTTCTATTAATCAACTATTTACTTAAACGTACATTGCTCCAATACATATTTTATTTATACAGTGTGTCCCGCTTTTCATGAATACACCCTAATATCTCAGTTATTAATGATGCGATTTTCTTGAAATTTTGGTGGTGATTATATGTTAGGTAATTTTGGCATAGTGAACATTTTCATCGACCATAGGCGTGCGGTGTGGGGGGGTAAAGAAAAGCTGTTTTTTGGGAAAAGGATATTAGGGCTCATTTTAGATAACTTTTTTTATCAGAATTAGATTCAGCATCCCCAAAAACCCCCCAATCCATATTTTCGAAATCTCAAGAGCTGATTTGAGGATAAAAAAAAATAAATTCACTTTTTTCGTCAATGCACCCGAATATCTGTTATTAGCAATTTTCTTGAGATTTTGGTGTTGATTTTATGTTAGAAAAATGAAGCATTTGGCATAGTGATCATATTCATTCACCATTGGCGTGCGAAGTTGGGGAGAGAAAAAAGGCATTTTTTGAGAAATGAATATTAATGCTTATTTAAGGCAACTTTTCTTATCAGATTCGGAATCAGCATCCCCAAAAACCCTTCAATTCATATTTTCAACATCTCAAGAGCCGATTTGAAAAAAAAAAAGTTTAAGTCTTTTTTTTTAATAAGTTCTTTATTTGTAACAGTAGTAACAAAATTACGAATTACTTTATTTTAGATTTTTGTGTTTTCAACATAACTACCTTCTGAAACAATACACTTTTCAACAATTCTTCTCAAACGTACATTCACTTTTCTTAAAGTTTGGGGAGTTATTTCCTGACGCACGCTTGCCTAATTGCAAAGCAAAGTTCCTCTCTATTACGCGGCCGAGTAGCATACACTTTATTCTTCAAATGCCCCCACAGAAAAAAGTCACAAGGGGTAATATCTGGCGATCTAGGGGGCCATGGTTCCAAAGGAGAAGTTCTACCTATCCACTTCATAGGGAAAATTGCATTTAAAAAGTTCCGAACTATCCCAGAATTGTGTGCGGGGGCCCCATCTAATTGAAAGATTAAGTTTTGTCTTTGTGCTAATGGCAATTCCATGAGAAAATCATAGAGACCATTTTGTACAAAATTTAGAAAATTTTGTCCGGTCAGGTTATCCAGGAAATAAGGGCCAACAATCCGTTCGTTGAATATGCCACACCACACGTTAACTTTTTCACTGTATTGGTTTTTACAATGAGTTACCCAATTCGGATTTTCAGCTGCCCAAAACCTACAATTTTGACTAGACACCACACCGTTTGTTGTAAACGTTGCCTCGTCAGTAAACAACATGTTCTTCAGAAAAAGTCTGTCGTTAAGATAGTTACCCTGCAATCATAAGCAAAATTCAAACCGTCGTTCAAAATCACCATTTAACAGAGTATGTGGAAATTTTGGTTTAAATGCCCTAATCCTGTTGCGTTTCAAACATCTCCATACTTTGTTTTTCGTTAAATTCATTGTCCTCGCAACTGCCCTTACAGTATGAAATGCACTTCAAGTAGAATTTCTCGTCATATCGTGATACAACTATTTATTAACACAGCCCACTTTTCAAAATTTCAATTTTTTTGTTGATATAGTCCGTACGCACCAAAGGACACTTAATAGAAGCTTGTGGGATACTGTAAAGAATTCTAATACTTGGTAAAATGCAGTTCAAGTAAATTTTTTTATCATATTTTGATACAACTATTTATTAACACAGCCCATTCGTCAAAATTTGAATGGATATGAATGCACATTTAAACGTGAGTTTCAATTCTTAACAATTTTCCATCAAAGCAGTCTTCGATATTGCCACAAATAAAAGTATTTCACTCTATTACCAAATTCATAATTTTTGACTCTTACTCGTATACAGCTGACAAGTTTCACGATTTGATCATTCAAAATTAAATACTAGAATTCTCAGAACATTTGAAGGGAATTCAATTTTTTCTGAAAGTGAATAATAAAAATGTTTTCCGTATGTCGCCTACTTGAATGGACACACTGTATACACCTTGGGGGTCCTTCATTTTGTAATTCTCAACTCTTCGATAGTTTGCAGGACAATTATAAACAATCTTGTGAAAAATGCTGGCACTGGCCACGTTGGGTCCATATTTATTGGGGATTTATTTATAATTAAGGGGTATTCAACACTTTGGGGATGAAAATATTGGAATTTTCAACACGTCAATGATTTGTAATTAATGTGTAAGAAATTTCAGCAGCCTTTCGATCAACAATAATTGCTTATTTTAAAAAAATACTAAGTGCGTGTTGCAGTTTTAGTTTGAAGTTAGCCCACGCCCATTTCCCAGAAAACGGGGAGTGTAAAAAATTTTTTGGATGGGACGCAAATTTGTAATAAATGTGTACAAAATTGTATAATATTTTCTTTTGGAGTGTGCCATAAATGCTGGTGTTGCTCTTAGTACATAAACTGAATGCACATTGAGGAGTTCATCATCGGTCAACTCGCAGAACTTCAAACTTGATACTAATTTTTCAGGAACATTTGAAAATTGTAATTCCTATTTGAGAGAAATTAATTAGTCCCTTTTTTATGTACAGTTATAAATGAAACTTTTCTGATTAGGTAATTAATTTATTGAACTACAGAAAAAAACATATAGCGGGCGTTATGATTCATAATGCCCTCCATAACGCCACGGGCGTTATGGGTCTGTTAATAGCAACCGTTGCCAAGGTATTATAAAGCAGTAATGGACAAGTGAAAAATAAATATATAAAAATATATGTTCACAAAATATACATACATACCATCTGCAAGAAATCATTTTATATTTAATAAAGTTGGCTTCATTTGAATATACCAACAATATGTGAGGTTTTCAAAAGGTAATTATTGTTGTTTAGAAGCTCTACTTTCTTCGAAAACTATGAATATATTTCATTTTAATGATAGATTACATTCAATAGAAACAGAAACATACACCTGTGCCACCTGTTACATTATCATGATAGAATAATTGAGCCTGTTTGAATAAATTGCATTAAAACATTGTTGGATACAAAATTTAGAGGTTCCCATTCGGGTTCTTTTTTGCTTGTCCTGAAGACCGGATATGACACCGTTGCTCATCCATTAGACACTCTTTATTGCCCCTTTTCACAACCCACGACTCCATCAACAAATATTTAAAGACCCGGCCATCGTTCGATTTAAGTGCGCCCGATTAAATTGAAGTCGTTTCGAGAAACTCCTAACGATCCACTAAATTTCATGACAAAATTAAAGATATCTGTCGTTAATAAGATAATAGCGTGTTATAAAATCTGCTGAGTACTTTTGTTTATGGGTTTCTGAACAGCTTTTCTTTGATTGCGTTATTATTAAATCGCGCCGATAAATTTCAACCCTAAATAATAATTGCGACGAGTAAATGAAAGGAGCGGATAATAAAAGTGGTTTATTTGAGTTTGTGGGATGCTCGGTTTTATTTTCGCCAATTCCGGAAGGGATAAAATAGAGTTTATGTTCCGTGCTTTCGACTGTGTTCTATGTGAATTGATGTATATGGTTCACTCAAGATGATGATCTACTTTCCATGTTGTTGGAATTCTTTCAGCTGTCAGCTGGTGTATCCAGCAACTCCTCAGTTTTGAACATTTCAACAGCGTTATCACTTTTGTAACACACCAAATGAAAATTTGTTTAAAAAGGCTTTCAAATTTATGTAGCAATTGAGAATATAGATTATCCTCAGTACGTAGGCAACAGGTTTGTCTTTTCCAATTCTTCCACGAGATGGTACAGCTGAGGGCACTGGTATCCGTATCAAACATAAACGGTCTTGGGAAACCAAGCAACTATTTCTGAATCATTTAATAGAATTTTCTTGTTATGTTCAAAAATTTCAATGAATTTCGGTATAAACCTTCTGTAGTAACTAGATGTAAGCCTTCTTTTATGTGTCTTCTTCATCAGATAATGTTGAGGAGATTTCACTTTTATTTGGGTGTGATATGAGATTCAGTCCCTAAGAAATGAACGTACATACTGTTGGATTTTGAAGTTTAATCGCTTCATTTTTCAAAGACTTCTCTCAGTCGTTCTAGATATTCTTGTGAACATGTCGAAAAGACTACTATATTGTCAAGATTTAACAGGCACCTCTCATTATGTATGCCTCGTAGGATATTTCATAACAAGTTGAAACGTCGCTGGGGCGTTCTTCAATCCTAATGGCATGCGTTGGTACTCATCTTCTCGACGTTCTTGCATTTAGTTGAACTTCTAGGTCATTTCTCTTCTTTCACCAATGAGGATGGTATATAAGTAATGAAAACTTTGGAAAATCCAACGTTGTTGCAAAATATTTGCTGAAAATTACACTTCATGAACCTGAAGGAACTTTTTGTTAATTGATCCACAAAGGGCCTTTCACAATATATACGTTCTGTGGGTAACTCCCCACCACATGCTAATAGGATGTGATGCTGGACGTCATAAAATAATGGAAATCTGGGATCACTTCAGATAAGTGATGAAAAAAAAACTCCAGAGTTTATTATAACATAATAAAACAATCTGAGAGATCAATACCAGGGGTGTAAAATACTAATTGGATGAGAGTTGAATACTTAGTTCTGCTTCATTATAGTCGTCTTCAGGTGTACTATCGACAAATTTATGTCCAATGCGTTCAGTTCTACTAGTGTGTATTTTTGTTTTTATTCGGTGTTCAGATTATCTTCAGCTCTTCGTAAAGTAAAGGCTCTATTATTTTGATTAGGTTGTCAAAGGGCTCTTTTTTATTTGTCTCGCCATGATACCAAGCTCCTCATTTATGGAGGTGCCAATGAATGTAATTTCTGATGTTTCGAAACCTTCTCTTTGCTTTGTCACATCATGTGCTTGGTACGATCTGTCAACCAACGTACCCTCCTCTGGATTTTTATGTTGCTTTCGCAAGCAAATGTTAAATTCTCGTAAAGTTCTCGGCCAGTTCATTATTGCTGAAAAATTCAGCCTAGTAAACAAGGAAAACTCATTAATACCTCCTTTCATGCTTGCAATTTATGCTTTATTTGCACGTGTCGCTTCATCAATTCGGAGAGGAGGAAAATCTGAAAAAAAACGTTAGCAAATTTGCATTATTACACTACCTCTGAAGACTCTCGAAAAGATCAAAGGATGCGATAACACAGGCAGCATACGGATTCAATATGACGAAATTTATTTGCATTGGGAGTCACTCCTTATGGCATTGGCGTAGCCAAACTGAACTTGACGGGAAAAAGGTACTCCGCTTAGTCGGTGCTTGGAATGATATGTTTGCATTTATCAATCTGAAGTTTTGAAAAATTCAACAAGATCATAAAATATCAACGAAAAACAATGGAGAACATTCACATTGTTTGCGGCAACTCTTATGATTGCTACTTTGCTTTTGTTTGAACTTTTGAATTCAAAATTCCAAAAATCATTAAATCGACCTGGAGCGCCACGGCAAATAATAATAGTAGCCGCTCTCTGTACCCCCAAAGGTTATGCCTTTTTTGGTATACTCTATGAGTGTTTATGAGGGAGTACTAATATTATAGCTGAGTAAAGATTTTTGTGTTTATGTTGATTTCTACAGGACTTGAGAGGTTATCAGGGTTGCCAGTGAGTCACTATTGTCACTATTGGTCACTATTTTGAAATCGTGTCACGTTTCTCACTATTTTCGAAATTTGGTCACTATTGTCACTATTTCAGAGCTTAGAATTGGTTAGAATAAAGTGCTCGTTAGAATACCTTGCTTCATTAAAAATCTAAAACCAAGAGCACTTGCAATTAACAATCCAGAATACCACCAAAAAATTTAGAAATGATAAAAAAATACCTTGTACAAAATAATTACCAAACATCATTAGTCAAAAAATAATACTAAGCAATAAACAAAACACTGAAAAAACGAGTAGAACAACAAAATCGACATATAACAAAATACCATATGTAAAAAATCTTTCAGAAAGACTTGCAGCGGTTATTAAAGATGAACATTCAAAAATAGCGTTTGAAAATAAAACACCATTGGAAGACATTTCTCTTCACACCAAAAAACAAAACATCAAATATGGTTAACCAAATTAAATGTGAGAATTGCCCTCAGGGGTATATAGGACATACTAAATGTTACCTGTAACACATCACAAAAAAAGATCACAGTTTTAACTTTATGACACCCATCGTTTTTAATAAGCAACCCTTTTTATCTAAAAGACTAACTACTATGTGAAATTAGTCACATATTCAAACATAACAGTGTCAATACCAGAAGGAATTGAAGGTTCAAACACAATATTTTTTAGTATGAAGTTAATCATATATTCACGTCTTTGATGTTTTTATTTCCGCTTCTTTTTTGGTCCGTTTTATAAAATTTTCAGAAAAAAAAACATTTGTACTTGGCTCTCAGTATTCGTGTATGTGTTGATGTTTTAATTGTTCAAATAATTTTGAAATGTCCGTTTTTGAAATGATTTCAAGCATTTTAAGTAGAGGAAAACAAAATTTTCGTCAGTCCTTCCGAATATCCAAACTTTTATTATCGTCGAATTTTAGTACATCGTGGCAAGTAAAACAAATTTTCAAAAAAAAAATCCTTTGTTACAGAACCCTGATGATGATTTAAATATAGTTCGAAACGTTGGCCCAAAAAAAAGTTTTTTCTTTCCAAAGCTTAACTTTGAATGATAGGTAGAAGTTTCAGTGAGTTCTTAAGTACAATTTTCAAAGTACAGATTACTTCAATTACTTTAATCTTGATAAATATTCTTATCCTCTTTTTCTAGTATTTGTCTTGGCCTTCATTTACTTCCCACATCCTGAAACTTTCTCATTAAAATACTGCAAATGAGCTCTGGAATGATGAAGGAAAATATGACCAGCTTTCATAGAAGTTCCTCAATTGGTTGGGAAAATGTCACTATTTAGACAAAAAAGCCAATAAGTAGTCACTATTTCTGTGAAAATTAAGTCACTATTCTACTATTTTTCAACCTCTGAAGCGCTGGCAACCCTGGAGGTTATAAAAACAAAAACATTAAAGCTCATCGCACACCACTGCTTCCCCCGGCTGGTTAGACAGGATTCCCTGTTACTGACACTCAAGCGATTCCTTACGTTCCTCCTCTTCTTCTTCTTCTTTACGTTTTTCTCGACGATTGTGCGGCATCGAGGGAAAGAAGGGGCGCATTGATGTGAGGCCGATAGAAGTGAGGCGTGAAATCGTTTTTTATATATGAAATGGGGTTGGTTAGCGGAATCTTATGGCGTGTTGCTACAAATCAATGTTCGCAAAGAGTTTTTCTGCCTTCGACTTTGTTTCGGGCAATAAGACGTGTCAAGCAGTCTAGAGCTCCGGAACGGGATGGAAATTGAGCGTTAGGGATTTTATGATCAACAAGATTATTTAGGAATAGTTTTTTCGATCGAGTGACGAAATCTCCATCTTCATTTCCTTCCACTTTGTCCTACTGGATTGTGCAACCCTAGAAGTTCGCCCCTCATGATACTACCCTATCCGATACTGTTAGGGCAATATATCCGTATGCCTCGTAAAAATCTTTGCGTTTTATTGAATTTTATGCAACAAATATCGTCGTAAAGGCAACCCAATAAAAGACAATGGCTTTTCGTGTTCCCAAACATCACAAGTTTATGAACCCTAAAAGTTTGATTAACATTCGGAGAACGAAATGGGCAATATTACATTTGACAGCAGCAGCAGCTACGTCAGATTTGTAAACAATCATTATACGAGTGCGGCTTCAACTGTTTACGCTATGCTTTCGAAAATATTTTATTTTCTGTATAGTTTTGTAATATCACTGTAACTTTGTAACTTTGTACTGCAAGACCTGTTATATTTTTCATTTATATTACATTATCGCTAATGTTCTATTATTCTAGTTTCGAAAAATCGCCCTGTCTGCCCAATTTGTACCGTGTAATTATAATTCGACAGGGCTGGTTATCGGGCTTGAATGCAGGTTGTTCTGCGTAGAACCATTTTGCTTTGAATATTCAAACGTATTTTTTCACTGAATAATAATGCACGTAACACTACCAAAACTGATGAGATAAATACTTGATGACAGAGGACGATGGGAATAGTCGAACTAGGCGCAGGTTTACGGTGTGAAGTCTTTATTGAGTTGTGGACAATTTTGTTAGTTGTACAAATCGGCGGCCCAAAAGTCTTCTCTGATAAACCCTCCTCAGAGAAATTTCCTCTAGCGAGTTTATCATGTAAGAACCCCTTGAATCTTGTATATTTGTTTTTACCTGTTGACTTGTCCCTTGTGAGGCGAATGTATATTTATAGGGCTTCGCTATGCCTTGGGTTTTTCGTCTATTAATATAGTTGGAAATATAGGTCCCAAGCGATACGGTTTATAAGTCCCCTGACGGCCGTATTCGCAATATATGGTGGAGGCGCCGGATAAGTTATTCTCTCATAACGGACGTATTCGCGACATATGGTGGATGCGCCGGGCATGTAATTCTCCCCTAACGGCCAATATAGTCGTCTTGGTGATATCGCCGCCATCTGTTGACGAGCATCGGACTTTCCATCCTAGCAACGTCTAATCCGCCCTTTGCAAACTCCGTCGATTCGTTGAACCGAAATAAATCAATTAGGACTAGTGAAAGTGCTTTCATTAATTATCTTCGAAGAAAATGAAAACATTTTACGTGTTCCGTACTTTTTCCTTTGCCGAAGAAACTTACGCCAGAGCGAAACTCCAATAAATTTCCTCCAACGCAAAACAGAAACTTGAATTAATTGGAGAATAAGTAAGCAGGCGAAATAGCGTGAGTTGTTAAGTAAGTTGTTTTGCTATAATTAGAGAGCAGAGCGGAGGTAAAAACAAAGGAAATAGGGCGTCTACACCGGAGACTGTAAGACTTTAAAACACATAGCGAAATAAAACATCGGAGTGGATTAAATGAACATCTCGGAGCAACAGATGCTGCACCTGAGCATAATAAAGATGAAGATTAAAACAAAGCTCTCAAGTCGCAATCTAAATTAATTAGTAGTTCTGCAGTTTCAAAGCCGTTAGACGTTGTAACTTGATTCACAATTAGGGTCGAACTTACGACAAACGAAGAATTACTTGAGAACGAAACGGGGAACGCGAGAGATTAGGGGTGATTTATACTCGTTTATGCGGATTTAATTTTGAAAGTTCCCAAATCTTCTATAATCTTTTTTCTGGCGTTATTTCATTCGCGACGATTGAAAAATACGACTTGATTTTTTCCACCCTCTGAACTGCGTTATTGAATCTGAAAAGTTCAATGGTTGTCTCCCTTTACAAGCAATCAGGGGCGCCGACATTAGACGGAATGAAAATGCGAAAGCCCCTTTCTGGTAAAAAGAGCAATCTAGTTTTTTTGGGACTGATGTTAAGGTTCTCCCTCGGTCAACGGAAACCTCCCCAGGTACTTTCCGTAGCCGTTGGCAAACACTCCTCCCCGGTTTAGGTCTGATAGAAGACTGTCCAACACGAAATTTCACAGTAGTGGGGATAGTATTCCCCGCTGAGGGTCTCCTAAAAGGAAGGCCCTACAATGACCATGGCAGATATCCACAAGTTCTGGGCTAGAGCAACGCCATGGTGAGGCACTTGAGCCAAACATTGACGGCTGTCACTCTCAACCTAAACAGATCTAAGATACGCACGATGACCGGCTTATGAGAGACACCTGCACACTAAGGGAATAAACAGAGAAACCGGGGAGTGCAGACCTTGTGGTGACGAGGAGGAAACAGCCTCTTACATCATCGAATCATTCGAATGCGACGTGCAGCACAACAGGCGCAACAGAATATTTCGACAGACCAACCTAGAAATAGGCATGAATCCGAATCACCTTGTAAATAAACCATTAAACCTGGTAAAAGACACAGGCGTATTTAACTAGGAACCACTGACGACAAAATAATACAATTTACCCCCGCAGGTCTCAGTGTTAAGGGGCACCCTTGTAACGTTTGAGAAATCACAGTAGGTTTTCTGTAAGGGTTCTCAGATTCCATCGGTCTGCTTGAGCTTCTTGTAACTAGGTGGCGCCACCAGTCAATAACTTTGAAGTATTTATGTGTTCTTATAGAATTTTGAATCAATAATGAATAAGTACCTAAGTCTGAGATCTGACCTACTTGTCACCTGTTGCGTGTTCAACAAGAGAACATGATTAAAAAAAAAATACAAGGTTGCTTTGGCCGGATAACCGGGATAACGCCATTTTTAGCTTTTTTTCGAATGAAAGCCGAGCGTTAAGCATCTTTGTGCCTTGTTGCATCCAAGTTTGCTTGGGCTTTTCATGTGGAAATCTGAAAGGTGTCGATTCAAAAACTGCTTTTCGGAATGCGAATCGAGCACTTCAAGAATTTTGCTAGCTGCATTTTTAGTCCATCTGAATGGCTTATTTCTGCTATTGCCTGAAGACTGGTTGCCGGGGAAGCCATTTGTAACCCTCCGTGCGGGGGTTGCTGGAAAGAGCTCTTCCTCACTATCCTCTTGGGAGGATTTACAACCTTTGACGAGGTAGTCATATATTTTTGGAAGGAACACCCACTTGGCGTTTTTTTTTGAAGAAGGCATCCATTTTGAAGATGCACCATACCGATACCCTTTGAAGGGGATCTCCCTTCGTGGTTGTAAAAATACCTCCTATTCATTTACAATCTTTTGGTGTCTCCTGGCTGGGACCCAGATGCCTTTCGGGCAAGTGACCATGACTAATTTGTCATATTTCTACACGGGAACGATTAGAGGACTGGAGTATCCCCCTCACCTTCGCCTGTCTGGGGTTGATTTCATAGGAGGATGTTACAGTCGTCATTCTGGGGATGAACTTGCTTTATACTTTGAATAATCTTATGTAAAGCACACGTACAGTACTTGGCAGCTTGGTCAATTTCCTTGGTATCTACATGAATAATATGAATCTTAATTTCATTTTGTACTAGACTAAGTGGATTCTTGATATGGTCAACTCTGATTTGAAAGAGCCAATGACATGATTTCTTAAATTTTCAACGTACTCTGAAACGACAGGGTTCTTTAAAAGGTTCTTGTGCCTAGTATTATATTTTTATATATATTCACAAATAACGTCCAAACAGTAAGTCCCACATGAAGTCATTTTGATGTACATACATTTTTTATGAATAATTTTCAGGGTGATGGTATTATAAATAAATAATTACTGGGTGGCGGTATTATATATAATATATGGGGTTTAAGTAAGGTGATGTTTTATTCCAGGTGTGTCTCAGTACTTATAGAAGTGGACCAAATTATTACAAACTCGAACAGATAAAATCATGGAACTTGATGCATAAATTTATAGAAATTTCATACTACTTCCATCAATCTTTTTTTATCCTAGTTTTCTCGAGTCAGACAAGGACTTTAGATTCTTCAATATTATTTCTTTAGACCCGAGTGACGCCCTCAACTCAACACCAAATCAAAGAAAATACTTGACTGACAGGACTAGACCCCGACCACATGACTCACCGGCTACTATAGCTAACGGGTTTGTAACACTTCATTTCGTTAGGGGGTGAAAAAGTTACACCCTCGCCAACCAACAAACCATCGGGGTGCTATTCTCAAATTGTTTCTTATTCTCAATTCGATTAACTGTTTCATACCAATACACACGAAATATGTATGTTTGTCTCCTTTATTCGCATACGAATTAAAACCGAACGATTTGAAAATGGCACCGCTGGGATATTCCATCGTTTTACCGTGAACGGTGTAAGGCAAATTGGTCTGAACACCTGGGCCTGGGAATTGGTGCTCATGTCAGTATATCAGAGGCAAAAGCGATTTGTAACTTGGCTAGATCCAGTCCAGCTGGTAATGCAGATACCATACGTATTGGCTGGCGTGAAGTTGACATGTGGCACCAAAAATCTAGCCTCTGTGATCTCCTCTACACTACCCGACAAATGATTTTGGAATCATCAAAGCCTGAAGATAATTATAAATGAAAATTTTCTTCTTTATGAAAACGTGCCTGTAGTATTCTCGACAATGATACAGCTGTTCAGAAAATATTTTATCCAACGGTTTCCTTCATCTCATGTGGATTTTGAAAATAGTCCTGTAAACACGAGTTCAACTTCAAAGAGACACGAAATTTCACGCAAAACTTGTCGCCACACTACGCCGCGTCCAACGGAATCCCACACACGTAGAACCCGGCAACGTGGCGCTAGCCAACTTTTTCCGTTGCAGTTGGTGTCACGTAGTTTTTGTCCGAATCACAAAAGCATAGATCCGACAAGCTCACACAGATGCACCATCGCGTGCCATAAAAACTGCTACACGTTCCGTACATTTTATCTCAATTGTTTTCGTCTCGATTGTTTCATGTCGCTGCCGATTGGCCCGATGTTCGCCGCCGCCGATGTTCATTCGTTCCGTCGTTTCCATGGATATGCTGCAGGTATCAACTCAGAGGAGCGACACGTAAGTACCAATTGAATACGTAATTTCATTATGTTTTGCCTTTTACCATATCCTTTTTTTGGTTCTCTTTTGCGCGCCGTTGTTCGGATGATAACTCTCTGTCGGCGTTGTTTAACGCGCGACGGGTGCAGGGGCGCAACAGGTGGGGTTTCGTTGGGTATTGACAGAAAAATAATAATACGTTTAGTCCAAGAGGAATGTCGCAAACTTCAATCGCGCGTGCTAAAGAAATCTTTGTACCAATTCTTATCATATTACGATGGCTCTGGTAGATTTTTTTTCTTATGAATTAGTTATTTCATTATAATGAGATAACTCAAGTCATTATAATGGGTTAAATTAACTCATCATTATGAGATACGGTAAGTCAAAATAATGAGTTAACACTTTGCAGCGTTGCCAACAGACACTGATTTTCCTATTTCGTATTTGTACCCATTTTAAATGTTCAATGCCTGGATTTATTTAAGTTTTTCAGGATATTTTATTGCCTCACTTCAAATGTGCCCTATTCTCTGTTCCCATATTATTTCTCGAAGTTCTATAGCCATTCTATATATGGCTGATGCCTGATGCACAGCCTTTAATTTTCTTTCATTAAAATATACATATATCGCCAGGTATATTGATACCTATCTCTCAAAACATAGGACCCATCATTATAATATTCTCATCAGCATCAGAGTTCTTTGAAACTTTGACAACTAAAACATCAAAACATCACCTGTAGAAACATACGAGAAAAGTGATAACTATGGCAACGCAGCACTAGACAAAATATTTTTTTGCGAATTTTCTGTTATCCCATTATTATGACGGTGTCTCGTTATGAGATAACTAATTCATTAAAATCACCTAATTATCTCGTTATTATGAGATAGCGTAAGTCATTATAATGAGTTATCTATACCATTTTAACGAGCTAACTAACTCATAATTATGAGATAGAAAAAAAAAACTATCATGTTCTTTCAGAGCCATTGTACCATACAGAATTTATGTTTTCAAATTCAAATGTGAAAATTTAATGAAATTTCACATAATATCATATTCATACTCTTACGAGTAGGCGCGGCTAAATTTACTTTCTTTGTTCATTCATTATCTTGAACACCTAGATATTCACTGAACATTGAAAAAAAATAAAGTTAAATTACATAGTTCCATTCTTGAAGGCGATAATTGATACACAAGTTATTATTGTTGAGGAGAAAAAGGAAGTCCGTTTCCTACAAAAAGCGTATTTTTTCTAAAATCGTGTTTCATTACAATAATATGTATCAATACGTTAATACATTAACATGACTCTATTTTTGAAATGCAGTGTATTATTACTCAAAAAAATTAGGTTGTTTTTTATTTTTAAAGAGAAATATTCATATTGCTAATGTGGTGAAAAAAAACAGCGGATTAATTTAATTACTCGGGATCACGCATCTCCGAATTTTTTAGTTGAATATATCATTCAGTACTATATTATCGGTGTTATAGTGATTAAAAAAAATCTACAATAATTATGGGAAATTTGAGGCCTCACGTTGGGCGCCAATTTTAACGAAATTCTTGCTTTTTTGATTACCCGAGCTAGTCAGTAGCGAACGGTGTTCTCTGAACTACCTAGTAACTTTCTGATTTTATTGAGTTATAAAATTTTTATTACAAAATTTGAAATTTGAAACGGAAAAGTATGAAAACATGCAAAATACTTTCTTACAACATGTTCCAATTTGGAATAATTTTCAATAATATTTCGGACAATTACCTCAAATTTAGAAAATCTTCCACACTCGTTTTCAACTTCACGTTGCTTTTTATAAACTGTATATTAGAGTAAGAGAAGCAACATAGACTATTGTCCTATTGGATTACGTGACCAGTATTATGTTAATAATGTAGCAGAATAGTTCAGTGTAATCTTAAAAATGCTATAACAACAATCCTTTGAAAATACTCATCATACAGATACATAAAATCATGTATTAGTTCTAGATCTTTCGGAAAATATGTCAAATCGAATACAATGAAATTATATGCAATGTGGCTTTAAATTATGTACACATGACTTTGCATGGAAGAGCAGCCTGGCTGAATGTTCTACATCGCTTATTTTATTAGTGAAGAGTCGTATTATTTTAATAATCATCATTGTATATCTACTTTGCAATGTTTTTGGATTGCAATTTATTGATACAAAGTGTTTCAACGTTGATATAAGTAGTTAACTTTGAAATAACTTGATTCTATAATTATACTCTTCTGCAAATTTCTATTTCCACGCCTATGGTTTCCATCCCCAACACTGTTCAGGTATGTGACTTCCGTCTATGTTTTGCAGTGGTATCTCGTTATGCTTTTAATAATTGCAGGGCCCGTTCTGAATATTAAGTTTCCGAGATTTGTACCTATTACGGAGGCTTTAACGTAAAATGAAATCGTTTCATAAGCACGGATTTGTTCTTCCAGATAGATTCATATCACGTTACTCATACGAATTTTCAATTGGGCTCTGATGGAAGTGGGCGGTATGGTGTTTTCATTAAATTTCTAGTCCGTTCTCTTGGTAAGAGTTTCATTTAAGGGATAAAGGAGTGTGAAACTTCGACTAGCCTGGTGTATTCCTAGGACCATAACACAACTCTCCATCTTATTATTCGCCTTCTTAGTCTACTTCTTCTTATCTTCTTGTCCTTCTTCTCCTCCTCATAACGAACTTCATCTTATTCTTCTCCTTCTTAGTCCACCACTTCTTCTTTTCTTCTTCTCGTTCTTCTCCTCCTCCTTTTTTTCTCATACCATAGTCTGCAACCATAAAAAAAATCAAGTAATTATAATGAAGTGGTATTAATAATAGTGATGCTCTCTCAAAGGCCAGATGAAGAAGTTATTATTAATATTTGACGTGATATTGTTGTAATAATTCTTCAGATTACAGAAATTGGAATCCTGCTTCTATTACACTCGAAGCGGAACAACCTATATATTCCTCGACGTAACAACATCCTGGTCTCAGGAATTCCTGCCGGAATTATTTCCTGAATGTCTGCCGGCTCTTAATGAATTGGAAAGGAACAATAATTTCCAGAACAGAACACTAATCCAATTTACTTACGAGGAAATAAAAGGAATCCAATGAAAAATGAATTTAACGAACTCATGATTCGGGCTGAAAGGAAATTCAATAACGAGGAAATGAACGTAAAAAAGATAATGAAAACGTTCCCGTTACAATACTTCCACAGCCTACAGAGTGGGTTGCTATTTGATGGGAATTTAACGAGTTTACAAAATGTTATTGACTGTCTAGCAGACAGGGGGCGATATTATTATCGATGTTTTCAATGGGAAAGAGTTATGATATCGATATTTATTGAAGTAAGGAAAAACTCTATTCCATTGCTTTACAAGTGCACAATTATTCGAAAAACCTTGGCCGTTCAGAGGTTTTTGGTGGATCAGTTCTATTATATGATTATTATTATTCACTAGCGAACACAAATGTGTCGAAAGCCAAAATATCTTTCACTCTTCTTTACAATTGGTCCATAAATGAAAGCAAAATTCAGTTCCTTCAGAAATTATTTAACTTCCATAGCGCATTCATCGTATAGAAACAGTAGCGGCATCTACACACAGAACTAATGACTATCATGAACATAACCTCCAAACGAAGTGGTCAAAAGGATGTAATGGAAGCCGCAATCGCAGGTCGAGATTTCTCTGACAGCAGCTATTGAAGCTCATTGCTTGACAGTTGCTGATATCTGCCCTTTTGAGTTAAAGAGGAAAATATTTCGCAGTGAGTTACTGAGTGAAGAGAAGAATCTTCCACTGCAAGCAAATTAATTTCAAGAAAATTTATGTAAATAAGCAATAGAGTTCTCTAACTAACCCAGACTCATTACGAGGCTTCATAGGTTAGTTTTTAGGTATCTCAGTGTGTTTAGATGATCCTGAAGAAGTCTCTGCCAATGCATTCTTCCTATCGATTCCGTCTCTTTATCGAGTTCCTTCATTTATTATTGTTTCTTGATTTGCACCAATACTAGTTTGTATTGTAATTCGATAACAAGTTTGTGCTGCCATTAAATCGTTCTTGATTATTCTTTCTCTTGTATATTTGAGAATGGGATTCTCTGGGGGTCTCTTCTATCCCATTGAAATACTTCATGTGGATGAAACAATAGAGATAAGCCACTCATCGCCATTCAGGGCCTTACTTGCCCCTTAACGGGCTATTGAATCGACGTCTTCATTGCCTATATAACCTGCGTGTGCTGCCCAGCTCTTTTAGACAGTCCAGCTGCGATAAAACCAGTTAACTCAATGCAAGTTACCTCCAAACTTGTTTGGGACTGTCCTAGAAGAACTGGGCAGTCAGAACAGACTGACCCTAGTCTGGGTATCAGCAGACACAGGTTATAGAGGCAATGTAGAGGTCGATTCACTTGCACGTGGAGGGACAAGTAAGGCCCTGAATGGCCCAAAACCATTCTGCGGTATGTCAAAAGCTGTACTAAAAACAAACACTAAATCATGGATCCAACAGAAATCTCAAGAATGGTAAAACAATTCACCAGGAATGAGACAGGCCAAAGAGTTTATCAAACAACCACAGCCAACATTGACAGAATATCTAGTAAGCCAGCAGAGGAGCACTACTAGTACATTAGTAGGACTTCTCACAGGGTATTGTAGGCTCAGCAAACATATGCGTACAATCGGTCTGGCGGAAGAAATGCTATGCAGGTTCTGCCAGGAAGAAGAGGAAACATCAGTACACATACTATGCCACTGCGATGACTTGTCGAGTCGAGGCTAAGGTTTCTAAAGCTGGGAGAAGGAAAGCCAACAGCTGCCAGATACATGGGAGTTCTAAAAATAAGCCTAAGGAGTCTCGTAACGAAGATATTGCTAGATAGATAACTCTAAACGATTTCGAGGGCACACACAATAGATCTGAAAAGGTCGCGGTGTAAAGGCTTGCAGCACAAAAGCCCCAAACTAATCTAATCTAGCCACTCGTGCTAAGGAAACGTTAGGAAACAATTCCGAAAAATGACGGCATGTAAACTCGAATAAAAATAGCGATACTGCAAACTTTGGCAGCGAAAGCCTCAGCCATTTCATTGAAATAAATTTTTCTGAAACTCACAGGTATGATCCACCCTTTAATGGCAGTGGATTGGTATTTTCACTATGGTGGCACGATCATTATGTTGCGAATATATCAGTACTGACTGATCACAAGAATCGTATACTATATCTATCGACACTAATCATACTTGCGAACAATTGACCCGAACTCAATAATCGATGAGGGCTACCTACCCTTTATAATCCAACACTGCCACTCGATGGCTTGATGCCCTGTTCGCCGACATATGCGCCATCATATCCGAATAAATCCTCACGTGCAACCACCCAATCTCCCGTTCCCACCCCGTAAGAAAAGCGACAGACCCTATCTAATGTAATACTCTCGCTTGTTAATTTCAACAACAATCCCCAAGGTCTGGCAACAATGTACGTCTCTGTGCGACCGCAGCTTTCGTGCTTAGCTGCGGTTTTCATGTAAACTTGTGTAGTGCCGTGGTCGCCTTTCGGTTTGAAGGAGAAACAAGACACTGTCGTCGCGTGTATACGAATCCGCCCTTTGCTTGTCGAGATTGTTAATAATCAACTACGCAAACATCCGTATCGTGAGCTGGATGCCATTACCGAACAATGCGGGGTCTTTTGGGACGACGGAGTGGGTTTTTAATGGGCCTAGTTGGCCTATTATCGATTGATAACAGTGGGAAGTAAATGAGAGAAAACGGAAAACGAATTGGCAGGTGGGCAGGTGGATAGCTGGGCGAAATGGCAATCAAATTATAGTTCTAGGTTTCAATGAACGTGTGTATATAAAAGAGCTACAGGTAGTGAAATACTGAACAGACGTAGGACCGGTTTTTCAGTCTACAGAGTTAATCTTGTATTGGACTCTCCAATATACACACTTGAACTGTGTTCGTTTTAGGGCCGGTTTTTCAATGTTCAGTTAAGAGTCTCAGTTAGCTAGCTGAAAGCTAGCAGTCCTCAGGCCCAGTAGATACCAAAGAACAAGAATTTTATCACCCAACTGTTGAAATTTCCTAAATCTGTTCATCATGTCTAGATGGACAACATAATCGAGAATAATTGGCGGTCAGCCAGCTAGCTGAGACTTAACTGAACATTGAAAAACCGGCCCTTAGTTGAGCAAATTCAGCTATCAGCTACCTCTAACCTCTAGCCAAAATGTTTCTTCATTCAAAGTTAAGACAAACCGTGAGCTATTTTCTCTGCTGAATTTGCAGCATCTTCAAACCGTTGCTCAAGGTTCAAACTGAGGGCTTGACAAGTGACGCAAGCATTCTATGAAAATTACTGAGACTTTAGGTTAGGAGAGATACGTTACAAACTTGAAACTTTCATAACAAGGTTTGCACCTTTCAGCATATCAGATGCATTTACGTATCAGAGAATATTGTTCCGTTTATTTGTAATAAAACAATTTGAAATTAAGGTGTAGTATTTTATTTCAATATGTGTCTGTAAAATTAGAAATGATTTTGTACAGCAGAAAGAACAACAAAAACTGAGTCTTCACCAACACAAACTTTTCAACGAAGTATGTCATGAAATCATTGGTGTGTATGCTTCGGTGCTCTAAAATTACAAACTTTTTATGGTTTTTAGGGGTCTACCCCTTAGGACTTTTTTCGAGTAATATTTTGTTTTTTCGTTATTTTTCTATTCAGTTTCGCAAATTTCAACCTTTTTTCATATACACATATATGCGCTTATGCAATTTCCAATTTAGTAGGACTTTTTCCAAGTAATTTTTTGTTTTTGTCGATCGACTTGAAATTCACAGAATAAACTAAATTCATCATTCTGAATCGATTGGCGTTCTCAGAATTCATCTATCTTTACCCGTTCTCCAGTTGAAAAATTTATCTGGAATTTTTGACGCTTTATTCCTTTTTTATGCTAAATCTTGTATCTGAGTATATACAAATCATATATTTTCGGAATCAGCATGAAATTTTGAGTATATAGTGCGAATTTCAGGTGAATCTGATGAATTTGGATTTTTCATGATTTTTAGGGGTCTACCCCTTTGGACTTTTCTCGATTTTTCGAGTATTTTTTATTTCAACCAATCAACTTGAAATTTACAGAGTATACTAATTTTATCATTCTGAACCGATTGGCGTTCGCAGAATTTCTCTATCTTCAACCGTTCTCGAGTTGAAAAGTGAATCAATCCATCGTTGAAAGGGGTAATTTCTCTCCAAAATTTTATTTTTGTGATTTTTCTATTAATTTTTGCAAAATTCAAACCATTTTTATAAGCACACATATGCGCTTATGCAATTTCCAACGAATTTGATGATTTTGTATTTTTTATGATTTTTAGGGATCTACCCCTCAGTAGGACTTTTTCAAAGTAATTTTTTGTTTTTGTCGATCGACTTGAAATTCACAGAATAAACTAAATTCATCATTCTGAATCGATTGGCGTTCGCAGAATTCATCTATCTACCCGTTCTCGAGTTGAAAAATTTATCTGGAATTTTTGACGCTTTATTCCTTTTTTATGCTAAATCTTGTATCTGAGTATATACAAATCATATATTTTCGGAATCAGCATGAAATTTTGAGTATATAGTGCGAATTTCAGGTGAATCTGATGAATTTGGATTTTTCATGATTTTTAGGGGTCTACCCCTTTGGACTTTTCTCGATTTTTCGAGTATTTTTTATTTCAACCAATCAACTTGAAATTTACAGAGTATACTAATTTTATCATTCTGAACCGATTGGCTTTCGCAGAATTTCTCTATCTTCAACCGTTCTCGAGTTGAAAAGTGAATCAATCCATCGTTGAAAGGGGTAATTTCTCTCCAAAATTTTATTTTTGTGATTTTTCTATTAATTTTTGCAAAATTCAAACCATTTTTATAAGCACACATATGCGCTTATGCAATTTCCAACAAATTTGATGATTTTGTATTTTTTATGATTTTTAGGTATCTACCCCTTAGTAGGACTTTTTCCAAGTAATTTTTTGTTTTTGTCGATCGACTTGAAATTCACAGAATAAACTAAATTCATCATTCTGAATCGATTGGCGTTCGCAGAATTCATCTATCTACCCGTTCTCGAGTTGAAAAGTGAATCAATCCATCGTTGAAAGGGGTAATTTCTCTCCAAAATTTAATTTTTGTGATTTTTCTATTAATTTTTGCAAACTTCAAACCATTTTTATAAGCACACATATGCGCTTATGCAATTTCCAACGAATTTGATGATTTTGTATTTTTTATGATTTTTAGGGATCTACCCCTCAGTAGGACTTTTTCAAAGTAATTTTTTGTTTTTGTCGATCGACTTGAAATTCACAGAATAAACTAAATTCATCATTCTGAATCGATTGGCGTTCGCAGAATTCATCTATCTACCCGTTCTCGAGTTGAAAAATTTATCTGGAATTTTTGACGCTTTATTCCTTTTTTATGCTAAATCTTGTATCTGAGTATATACAAATCATATATTTTCGGAATCAGCATGAAATTTTGAGTATATAGTGCGAATTTCAGGTGAATCTGATGAATTTGGATTTTTCATGATTTTTAGGGGTCTACCCCTTTGGACTTTTCTCGATTTTTCGAGTATTTTTTATTTCAACCAATCAACTTGAAATTCACAGATTATACTAATTCCATCATTCTGAATCGATTGGCGTTCGCAGAATTTCTCTATCTTCAACCGTTCTCGAGTTGAAAAGTGAATCCCATCGTTGAAAGGGGTAATTTCTCTCTAAAATTTAATTTTTGTGATTTTTCAATTAATTTTTGCAAACTTCAAACCATTTTTATATGCACACATATGCGCTTATGCAATTTCCAACGAATTTGATGATTTTGTATTTTTTATGATTTTTAGGGATCTACCCCTCAGTAGGACTTTTTCCAAGTAATTTTTTGTTTTTGTCGATCGACTTGAAATTCACAGAATGAACTAATTTCATTATTCTGAATCGATTGGCGTTCGCAGAATTCATCTATCTACCCGTTCTCGAGTTGAAAAATTTATCTGGAATTTTTGACGCTTTATTCCTTTTTTATGCTAAATCTTGTATCTGAGTATATACAAATCATATATTTTCGGAATCAGCATGAAATTTTGAGTATATAGTGCGAATTTCAGGTGAATCTGATGAATTTGGATTTTTCATGATTTTTAGGGGTCTACCCCTTTGGACTTTTCTCGATTTTTCGAGTATTTTTTATTTCAACCAATCAACTTGAAATTTACAGAGTATACTAATTTTATCATTCTGAACCGATTGGCGTTCGCAGAATTTCTCTATCTTCAACCGTTCTCGAGTTGAAAAGTGAATCAATCCATCGTTGAAAGGGGTAATTTCTCTCCAAAATTTTATTTTTGTGATTTTTCTATTAATTTTTGCAAAATTCAAACCATTTTTATAAGCACACATATGCGCTTATGCAATTTCCAACGAATTTGATGATTTTGTATTTTTTATGATTTTTAGGGATCTACCCCTCAGTAGGACTTTTTCAAAGTAATTTTTTGTTTTTGTCGATCGACTTGAAATTCACAGAATAAACTAAATTCATCATTCTGAATCGATTGGCGTTCGCAGAATTCATCTATCTACCCGTTCTCGAGTTGAAAAATTTATCTGGAATTTTTGACGCTTTATTCCTTTTTTATGCTAAATCTTGTATCTGAGTATATACAAATCATATATTTTCGGAATCAGCATGAAATTTTGAGTATATAGTGCGAATTTCAGGTGAATCTGATGAATTTGGATTTTTCATGATTTTTAGGGGTCTACCCCTTTGGACTTTTCTCGATTTTTCGAGTATTTTTTATTTCAACCAATCAACTTGAAATTCACAGATTATACTAATTCCATCATTCTGAATCGATTGGCGTTCGCAGAATTTCTCTATCTTCAACCGTTCTCGAGTTGAAAAGTGAATCCCATCGTTGAAAGGGGTAATTTCTCTCTAAAATTTAATTTTTGTGATTTTTCAATTAATTTTTGCAAACTTCAAACCATTTTTATATGCACACATATGCGCTTATGCAATTTCCAACGAATTTGATGATTTTGTATTTTTTATGATTTTTAGGGATCTACCCCTCAGTAGGACTTTTTCCAAGTAATTTTTTGTTTTTGTCGATCGACTTGAAATTCACAGAATGAACTAATTTCATTATTCTGAATCGATTGGCGTTCGCAGAATTCATCTATCTACCCGTTCTCGAGTTGAAAAATTTATCTGGAATTTTTGACGCTTTATTCCTTTTTTATGCTAAATCTTGTATCTGAGTATATACAAATCATATATTTTCGGAATCAGCATGAAATTTTGAGTATATAGTGCGAATTTCAGGTGAATCTGATGAATTTGGATTTTTCATGATTTTTAGGGGTCTACCCCTTTGGACTTTTCTCGATTTTTCGAGTATTTTTTATTTCAACCAATCAACTTGAAATTTACAGAGTATACTAATTTTATCATTCTGAACCGATTGGCGTTCGCAGAATTTCTCTATCTTCAACCGTTCTCGAGTTGAAAAGTGAATCAATCCATCGTTGAAAGGGGTAATTTCTCTCCAAAATTTTATTTTTGTGATTTTTCTATTAATTTTTGCAAAATTCAAACCATTTTTATAAGCACACATATGCGCTTATGCAATTTCCAACGAATTTGATGATTTTGTATTTTTTATGATTTTTAGGGATCTACCCCTCAGTAGGACTTTTTCAAAGTAATTTTTTGTTTTTGTCGATCGACTTGAAATTCACAGAATAAACTAAATTCATCATTCTGAATCGATTGGCGTTCGCAGAATTCATCTATCTACCCGTTCTCGAGTTGAAAAATTTATCTGGAATTTTTGACGCTTTATTCCTTTTTTATGCTAAATCTTGTATCTGAGTATATACAAATCATATATTTTCGGAATCAGCATGAAATTTTGAGTATATAGTGCGAATTTCAGGTGAATCTGATGAATTTGGATTTTTCATGATTTTTAGGGGTCTACCCCTTTGGACTTTTCTCGATTTTTCGAGTATTTTTTATTTCAACCAATCAACTTGAAATTTACAGAGTATACTAATTTTATCATTCTGAACCGATTGGCGTTCGCAGAATTTCTCTATCTTCAACCGTTCTCGAGTTGAAAAGTGAATCAATCCATCGTTGAAAGGGGTAATTTCTCTCCAAAATTTTATTTTTGTGATTTTTCTATTAATTTTTGCAAAATTCAAACCATTTTTATAAGCACACATATGCGCTTATGCAATTTCCAACGAATTTGATGATTTTGTATTTTTTATGATTTTTAGGGACTTTTTCCAAGTAATTTTTTGTTTTTGTCGATCGACTTGAAATTCACAGAATAAACTAAATTCATCATTCTGAATCGATTGGCGTTCGCAGAATTCATCTATCTACCCGTTCTCGAGTTGAAAAGTGAATCAATCCATCGTTGAAAGGGGTAATTTCTCTCCAAAATTTAATTTTTGTGATTTTTCTATTAATTTTTGCAAACTTCAAACCATTTTTATAAGCACACATATGCGCTTATGCAATTTCCAACGAATTTGATGATTTTGTATTTTTTATGATTTTTAGGGATCTACCCCTCAGTAGGACTTTTTCAAAGTAATTTTTTGTTTTTGTCGATCGACTTGAAATTCACAGAATAAACTAAATTCATCATTCTGAATCGATTGGCGTTCGCAGAATTCATCTATCTACCCGTTCTCGAGTTGAAAAATTTATCTGGAATTTTTGACGCTTTATTCCTTTTTTATGCTAAATCTTGTATCTGAGTATATACAAATCATATATTTTCGGAATCAGCATGAAATTTTGAGTATATAGTGCGAATTTCAGGTGAATCTGATGAATTTGGATTTTTCATGATTTTTAGGGGTCTACCCCTTTGGACTTTTCTCGATTTTTCGAGTATTTTTTATTTCAACCAATCAACTTGAAATTCACAGATTATACTAATTCCATCATTCTGAATCGATTGGCGTTCGCAGAATTTCTCTATCTTCAACCGTTCTCGAGTTGAAAAGTGAATCCCATCGTTGAAAGGGGTAATTTCTCTCTAAAATTTAATTTTTGTGATTTTTCAATTAATTTTTGCAAACTTCAAACCATTTTTATATGCACACATATGCGCTTATGCAATTTCCAACGAATTTGATGATTTTGTATTTTTTATGATTTTTAGGGATCTACCCCTCAGTAGGACTTTTTCCAAGTAATTTTTTGTTTTTGTCGATCGACTTGAAATTCACAGAATGAACTAATTTCATCATTCTGAATCGATTGGCGTTCGCAGAATTCATCTATCTACCCGTTCTCGAGTTGAAAAATTTATCTGGAATTTTTGACGCTTTATTCCTTTTTTATGCTAAATCTTGTATCTGAGTATATACAAATCATATATTTTCGGAATCAGCATGAAATTTTGAGTATATAGTGCGAATTTCAGGTGAATCTGATGAATTTGGATTTTTCATGATTTTTAGGGGTCTACCCCTTTGGACTTTTCTCGATTTTTCGAGTATTATTTATTTCAACCAATCAACTTGAAATTCACAGATTATACTAATTCCATCATTCTGAATCGATTGGCGTTCGCAGAATTTCTCTATCTTCAACCGTTCTCGAGTTGAAAAGTGAATCCCATCGTTGAAAGGGGTAATTTCTCTCTAAAATTAAATTTTTGTGATTTTTCAATTAATTTTTGCAAACTTCAAACCATTTTTATATGCACACATATGCGCTTATGCAATTTCCAACGAATTTGATGATTTTGTATTTTTTATGATTTTTAGGGATCTACCCCTCAGTAGGACTTTTTCCAAGTAATTTTTTGTTTTTGTCGATCGACTTGAAATTCACAGTATGAACTAATTTCATTATTCTGAATCGATTGGCGTTCGCAGAATTCATCTATCTACCCGTTCTCGAGTTGAAAAATTTATCTGGAATTTTTGACGCTTTATTCCTTTTTTATGCTAAATCTTGTATCTGAGTATATACAAATCATATATTTTCGGAATCAGCATGAAATTTTGAGTATATAGTGCGAATTTCAGGTGAATCTGATGAATTTGGATTTTTCATGATTTTTAGGGGTCTACCCCTTTGGACTTTTCTCGATTTTTCGAGTATTTTTTATTTCAACCAATCAACTTGAAATTCTCAGATTATACTAATTCCATCATTCTGAATCGATTGGCGTTCGCAGAATTTCTCTATCTTCAACCGTCTTCGAGTTGAAAAGTGAATCCCATCGTTGAAAGGGGTAATTTCTCTCCAAAATTCAATTTTTGTGATTTTTCTATTAATTTTTGCAAACTTCAAACCATTTTTATATGCACACATATGCGCTTATGCAATTTCCAACGAATTTGATGATTTTGTATTTTTTATGATTTTTAGGGATCTACCCCTCAGTAGGACTTTTTCCAAGTAATTTTTTGTTTTTGTCGATCGACTTGAAATTCACAGAATGAACTAATTTCATCATTCTGAATCGATTGGCGTTTGCAGAATTGCTCGATCTTCAACCGTTCTCGAGTTGAAAAGTTCATCCAATGTTGAAAGAGGTCATATGTCTCCAAAATATTCTTTTCGTAATTTTTTTATTAATTTTCTAAAATTTAATTTTTTTTATCTGCACACATATGCGCAAATGCAATTTCCAGCGAATCTGATGATTTTATGATTTTAGGGGTTATTTATTTTTTGTTTTCGTCGATCCACTCGAAATTCACAGAGTAAACTAATTCAATAATTCTGAATAGATTGGCGTTCACAGAATGGCTCTTTCCTCAACCGAGTTGAAAAGTTAATCTATAGTTGAAAGAGGTAATCTTTCTCAAAAATTTTATTTTCGTGATTGCCACTTTTTTGATGTTTATTTCAAAAAAATTGATAATCTTCCCAGTTGTGTTGCATTTTCATGTATATGAAACGACGCAGCCAGAGTTTGTATGCTTCATTTTGAATTTATGATAGCCCAAGAAAACCTTACATTATTATTGTTATTTCAGTTTATTATTGAAAGTGAGAATGAGGAAAAATTGTGACGTGGCATAATGAAAACATCATTCTTTCAGTGACATTCAAAGTAATTCATACACCCCATTTTACAAATAATTCCAACAAGGCATATTTTTGAAATTCGAACCCCCTACTGTTTTCACTCAACCAATTCATAATATTCCACTAACAGCATATTTTTCCACGATCCTAATCACCTCGATTATAGCAAACGACCCCGCCCCTCTAAGGATTAATAAAAAGCAATTCCTGCCCGACAGAATGACTGACGAGGTGGAATCTGTGCATTCACCCTCGAAAGGGAATAAAATCTCACCTTTTTTATCAACGTTGGTTGTGTAATATTTTTTCGTTCCCCTTGTCCGTATCTAATCCATTTAACGTCCTTGTTCCATCCTTTCAGGCAGTCAGGAGCACTTAATCCTGCATTTTATTTTCATCTCGTCCGTCCGACACGTATTTTCTGAATAAAGAACGAACATCGGAATGTTTCTCAGCGACTCGGTTTTTTCCTTGCGGCGCCACTTTCGTTTTCTCAGTGGAGGTGTCGGTCGAACGATTGGAGGCTTTCGTCTGCTGTCGAAGCTATTATTTGGAATTAGGAAAGGTGATAACGATTCATCATTGCTCGGTTCGAGGCCGTAGAGGAGCTAGAGGCCTTTCCTCTTCATAATACATATGCGATTTAAATATTATGGTTTGTATACGCAGTCTGGAGTTCTACACGACATCACCCGTTGCTTTGAACCGATAAATCAACCACCTATGGTGTTTCCTTATATATTATAAACTGAGAAGAGATCTCCTGAATCATCAAAATTGGAATAATCCATTCAAGGTGACAGAATTCATTCAATCTTGTATAAAAAATAATTTAATCGCGCTTGTTATTTATAACCACTCAGAACTCTACTCCAACAAACCGTAATTGATCAGACTGGATGAGAACCAACGAACCGTAATTGATCAGACTGGATGAGAACCAACAAACCGTAATTGATCAGACTGGATGAGAACCAACAAACCGTAATTGGTCAGACTGGATGAGAACCAACAAACCGTGATTGATCAGACTGGATGAGAACCAACAAACCGTAATTGATCAGACTGGATGAATAGCAGAATTATTTTTGTAATATCGATAAATGAAAAAACCAGTAATATGTGAAACCAACAAAATGGAGAATCAATTATGTTTCAGAATAACATTTTATAGGTCTTAAAAACAGCAGAATTGAATGGATAGAAATGATTTATGATCTAAATTGAAATTCATCTAATATGTTTTTATAAGAAACAAAGCATCATACGCGAAAACAGTAGAACCAGATTTCGTAGGTCTGAATTCGGCAAGATTGGAAAGTGACCGAAATGAGAAAATAAAGTAATTGCAAATCTCAATAGCATAAGCTCTTCAAAACATAAAACGATCACGCTCAAAAAATATCGAAATGTAATTCCAACAAAACATATAATCGTATCTAAAAACGTAAATCCAACAAATTATCTGAAAATGAATCTGTAGAAACATAAAATCCTATAGAAACATCCTATAGGTATTTCTCGAAGTGGAGTGGATACATAAACAGAAACAAGAAATTTATATTTTCAGTTAGATGGTTGTTCCATACATAATGCGGGAATTGTGAAGAATTGGCTAAATCAAAATTACCCTAATCGTTGGATGACCAAGATCGCCTGACCTTACTTCACTCGATTTTTTCCTTTGGGGTTATCTTACACAAAAGGTTTACAAATCACGACCAAGGAATCGAGTGGAACTGTGAAACAAAACGTGTCAGACTGAAAACGGCCAGAATCGAAATCTAGCAGAAATTTTAATGAATAATATACCAGTTTGGTAGAAACTTGCTCTGTTAGCTCTTAGGTGGCGCTAACTTCTAGTTGAACAAATCGAATCGTCTGGTTCCGACTCATATTGATCGTTCATTTGTTTGTTCCTCCTCCGATTCATCATATTATTTTAGTGATACCTAATACTGGCGATTAAAGCCTCATGATACACGATTCCGCGATTCAATATTCATTTATTATTATTATTATTAGATGTGAACGTCGACAGGTATGCAAAAAAATCGGAGGGTGATATTGATTTCCAAAATACACTTTTTCTTATCCGCCCCTACGCCTGTCCTGTCTAAATTGCGGCATCTACCCTATATCCCTTTAAATTAATTTCTGGATGAGTTTTATTAATTGGTTTTCCAGGGGGTGAGGATGTCGCTCTCGTCCGAAGCAAGGGCTAATTCATCTTAATACCAATTTAGAGTCTCTCTCAATTTCAGTTCGCAAAGTCGCTTGTACAAAATTAGAATGAATAGCGCCCCATTCGATGCGCGTCTGAAAGTAATCGAGTCATCCCTGAAAAATCGCGGGCTTTCAAGATCTAATCAATTTACAGGCGGCCGGCGTTCGGGAAAAATATATTCTTTCGCTTGGGGCGAGGGTGACATCGATGACAAAGCCTAATCTTCTGTTGTTATTCTTCGTTACAAATAAAAACCTTCAGTTTCATGAGATGAAATCGTTCAAGGGTCGCCAAGAAAATTAAATAGTATATTCTGTAACAAGGTTAGAATGAAAATCCGATGCGAGTGGAAAGTTCCGAGCGCGAGCCGAAGGCGAGTGGGAGGAACCACGAGCATCACTAATTTTCATTCTAACCGAGTAGCAGACTATACTTTCTCTACGATCAAACATTTTAAAATATTCTTAAATGGAAATGAACAAAAGATAATTTCCACACGAAATAATAACTATTATTTAAAAACACTGTTTATCAGAAAGGACTAATCCTGGACTAACCAGAACTAATTTTTTTATCGCAAAGATGCATTAAGAATAAACTATTGAATTAAAAAAAAATTACATTGTCGGTGGCTTGAACCCACGACCTCTACTATGGCAATGCTATACCATCTGAGCCATCCGGCCTCTCATTAAAATATGTTTGATAAATATTAAACTTATAATACGAGTCTCAATTATTCGGGTGTTTTGGTAGTAAACTTTCCAGTATATTATTTGTACTCTTTGTATTTTCAGGTGGTGTATTTCCTCACTCTGATTCTGAATCACTGGATAAATCCATAATACTTTTTATATTTTCGAATGAAAACGTGACAGCAATAATTTTGACACTACTGAAATTTGCCACTACGGTGACAATCAACTGCGTCAAGGCTAACGTTATTATTGCTAACCAGTGTGAGAATATTATTCTTATACAAGAGAGAGAATGTAACTACATTTGAATTGAATGGGGGCAGAGGTGTTGCAGAATATTTCTTCAATCTCAAGAGAGAGAATTCCAGCATTCTGTAATCAAATTTCATTTCAGAATTAGCAAATTCTTCTGTGATGATCGTGGAGAAAAGGTATTTATTTCTGATCGGGATATTATAAGTTCATACCGTCATGCTAAAAATTATCTGGGAAAGTTATAAGGACTTCTACAGGGATTCCAAGAATCATATAATATATGGGGTGTTTCATTTGAAATAACAAAGTAGCTACTACTTTCTGATACAAGTGGCAACACTGTATTGATGAAAATAATTTTCCATGTCTACAAATTTTTAAAATGATCTGTCGTTCCTTTCTTCAGAAACGTCTAATAGGCCATCGAATGTGGAATACCCTGTATATGGTGATCTGTATATGGTGATCTGTTTTCTCGGATTTCTCTCCGAGTTGTGTTCTTGGTCCTTAGAAGGGCCATTTTCACGACGTTTCGGCAAAGTCTAATTTGCCATCTTCAGGTGATATTAACTGTCTGGAATTTCGAACTAGAGTCATATATATCTGTCTCCACTTGTTGTTGAGAGGAACTGCACCAGTCTGAATATATCTCTGGGATTGACAAGATTCTGCCAAAAACTACAACCGTGCCTTATTCCGGTCCAGTCCTTTGCAAACACAGTAGAAGCTTTATTGTTTGTAAAGCCATCCTTTCAGTCTCGCGAGAAAATAAAACTGCCACAAATCTCCCGCCCGGATAAAGGGGCCCATTTCCTTTTTCTACGGCCTTCGCATTATCACGAAGTATAACGAGTGAAATGACTGCTATTTTATTTAGGAAAAAGTTTTAAGGGTCCTCTGAACCAGATCGAGAGTTGTACTACGAGCAAATGAGCGTGTTGCGAACTTTCCGGTGCTTTCTAGCACACTCGAGAATAGTTTACTAATAAGACAGATAGATAGATAGATAAATGGGCTTTATTGTCTAAAATGTAATACATTTTGTCGACAAAGTATGTCATGTCTAAAACTATTTGTATATATATATATATAATAAAATTATAATAAAAGTATACCATAAATCATTTAAAAAAATAAAAAAACATGAAAGGGTTGAAGTAGTAACAAATACATTCACAATAACAAAACAGTTATAAAATGTCCTAATATAAAACGTGATATATACTATATATACACATATACACACATATACAAACATATATATAGAGAGAGAAAAACTAGAAATTATATGCAAAATACTCTCCCAAACTGTTGAATCACTTTCCTATTAGAAGGTTTCTCACCGATTTTCTAAATTGCTTTTTTCCTTTCATTTCTATTATTTGTTTCGGCAGTTGATTATATATCTGTCTACTTCTATAGATTAGAGAATCCCTTGTCAGAGATAAGATGGGTATTGGAAGGGCAAGTTTTTTGTCACTACGAGTCTGTCTTTCGGTTTGATTCAAAAACTTGTCTTTGTGTTTGTAAAGCAAGCAGACAGTCTCTAAAATGAAAATTTCGAATATTGTTAGTATTCCGTTATTGCAGAAAAGTGTCCTACACGAGTCTCGCATCTTCAGTTTCAAAATTATTCTCAATGCTCTCTTCTGAATAACGAAAATACTTTGCATCAGAGCATGGCTGCCAGAGCCCCAGAAAGGAATTCCATAACGGAGATGACTCTCCATAAGTGAATAGTGATGCAGAAAATCCGAGTTCACGAGATATCACATTTATTGCAAAGCAACCAGAAGACAACTTTTTTTTTAGAGCAGTAATATGCGCCTCAAATTTCAAATTACTGTCAATATATATACCGAGGAATTAGGTCATAGACTTACTCTCAATCATTCGACTTCCTAATGTGACCTGCTCCAAATCCCACTTAAATGACACCAAATTTGTTTTAGAAACATTTAATGATATCCTATTTGAGTCACACCAGTTTTTTTTTTTTTCTAAATCTGAGTGGATGTATCGAGTCAAAGAAGCTGTGTTTTCATTGCGCCAAAGTATCGTGGTGTCATCAGCAAACAAGGTGAATGCTCCAGATATATAATAATAATAATAAATCGCCTTTATTCATATAATATGAAATGGTGAAGTGTCAGCTGAAAGCTGCTTTTCAACTTTACCAATAATTACAAACATAAAATAAATAAAATAAGTTTCTACAGATAAGTTTTCGAATATGGTAAATATCCACCTGAATTATAAGTATGGATAGAAAATCATAGAATGAATACATATACATATTGAGAGGTAGCATGTCCGTGAAAGGTTAAATTGATTGGATATCAGAAATGAAAAAAACTTTGAGTCTTCTCTTGAATTTGATAATAGAATAGTCCCTAAAATGGATTGGAATACCATTATAAAGTTTGCAAGCAGAATAAATGAAGCTTCGTTTATAGTGTGAGGTGCGGTGTTTGGGAATATGCAAAGTCTCTTTTTTCCTGGTATTGACATTATTATGTTTAAAAAATTTAAGTTTACCATGTATATATGATGGTTTCTGAGTTTTAATAATTCTATGAGTGAGAGTGAGAGTATGAAGTTCAAACATTTTATATCATATATCGAGTTTAGCCATATCGTTAATATAAATCAGAAATAAAATTGGACCTAAGACTGATCCTTGAGGAACTCCGCGTATAATGTTTCCAATTTCAGAAGTTTTATGCTTTAATGATATTTTCTGATTTCTACCAGTTAGATGGGACCAGAACCATTCTAAGGCTGTTCCAAGGAATCCATAATGATAGAGTTTCTCTAAGAGGAGTTCATGATCAACACAATCAAATGCCTTAGAAAGGTCCAAAAACACTGCCGCAGCCTCTTCTTTGTCATTTAGGGTGGTGTAAATATTTTCAAGAAAATTGAAAATGGCATCAGTTGTATTTTTATTACACTGGAAGCCAAATTGTTCAGAGGCTCAAATTTTATGTCTTTCTAAAAAACCCATTATCCTACGTTTGACTAGTTTTTCGATAATTTTGGATAACGTTTTTTATTTTAGTTGAAGAGTTGCCCTAATTTGATACATTCGGTGTATTTACAAAGACAATTCAACTCATGTATAAAAAGTCGCATATGCCACAGTGCAATTGTCACTTTGACAGCAGCAAAAGTTAGCTGCAGCTTTCACATCGACAAATGCACTAGTGGTTTGGATGGTGGGCATGGATGGAATACTTAACTTTTTGATCTTCATTCGATGTAAAAAAATACTTCGCAGTGAATGTCTTGTAGTCTTGTCTTGCTTGAAAGCTTCAAGTTGGGACCGCGCCAAACCCGAGTCAGCTAGCATCACATTCTACAACAGCTGGTTCTGCATCATCAAATTAAGGAATTGATACAAGCGGCGGCTTAACTACCTTCACGCTCCGTATATCCTTGCAAAGCACGTAAACATCTCCTGAATTGATGCATCATAAAAATAATTCTATTACATCGAGCCGAATGGGATGATTACGCTCCATCAAAGGGGTGGCTGGAAGTAATCGAGTCTTCCCTGAAAAACTGCAGGGTATTTCGGGCCGTAATTAATTTACAGGCTTTCTGCGTTAGTGCAGATATATATTCTGATATGCTAGGGGAGAATGTGTACAGGATAGCAGTGAGAGGCTTCGGCGCGATTTCGTGTCAAGGTTTTTAACTTCCTAAGTATTCAATCGAATTATTTACTACCGTAGCTTAATTCAATATTTGGTATGAGAGATCTGATTGTATTGTAATAAAGAAGACTAACTGCCATCTCTGGTCAAGGGTCCTGCAACAAGTTTATCTGGATCCGTTTCATTGAACACATTGAACTCAAATTAACTAACTGTCATCTCTGGTCAAGGGCCCTGCATTCAAAGGTACACCTTAACAACGCTGCAGGTGATCGATTTAGAGATATTTACAATTTTCTATATCGATGCACGTTACTTAGCTCCTTCGTACAATTCTAGTCCAATGGTTTCGAAAATACATGGGTAAAATTCAATACTACCCGCAATCCCTCTACCGCCGACCTTTTTTCAAATAATCCCGAAGGACTCATTCCGCTGGTATCTCATGAATCGATAATGCAGATTAACCTCATAAAAGAAGGCACTCTACGGCCCGGAAGAAAATACGATCCAGACCATTAAACCATACTTGAACTGAGGATGTTCGATATTACCATGAACGTAATGGAATCTCCATTTGCATTATTTTCATTGTCTGCACAAACATGGCAGTAACGGAACAATATAGTCGGAGTGGCGCAAAGAGATATTTCTCAAGACTGCTCGATTATTTGCAGCTTTGGCAGAAGTCCTAAATGTTCGTATCGAGTTTTGTCGGAACTGACTTGGATTTCCGCCAGATCTGATGTAAGGAATAAAATTGTCCCGCGCTGATAGCGAATGATATAAAAAGATTACTGCATTATTTATAAAGTTCGATAAAGTTCTTTCTCCGTATCGTATTTCCAGATTGCTTTGATATCTTTTTCTTTGATAGTTTATTCGGAAAGTTGGAGCAGTTTTATCAGACGACATTGAATGATATTCACTAATCTGTTTCATACAGTCGCAGAGAAAGATATACCCGGTGGAATTTACGAAGTATTACTCGTGGATGAACTTTCTTTATTCGCTCATGATTGGGATTTTGACCTTCTACAATTTTAAAGAATAGAGGCAAGCAATATTTTTTTTGCATTTAACAAGTCTCTGGGTAGGTTTTCCCAAAGTCTTTTTCTCGATAGAGAAAACTATGTGTTGTCTATTTCCACTGAACTTGATAACATACAACCCTATGAAATATTTCCATAACATTGGATAACATTTCATTAAAATGGACTGAGACACTACTTTAAAATAGTTTGAAAGTGGGCTACAATGTTTCGGCTTGTGTGAAATATTTCAGGACTTCCATTGTCTAAAAGACCACCCCGAATTCTGAATAATTCCACTCATTCCGTACTCTAAGGATAGAATGATTCAATATAGTAGGATGCCATTTGGTTTCAGAAATGAACCATGTGCAAAATACGGATTATTCAATACCATTCACGACTACTTATAGTTTTCTCAATTGCGAAAACTGCATTTCCAGAATGCAATCATGAATCCTCACATTATAAATTACAACCGCTTTTATGTTCCTGAATGCTGACGTTATTATCTCGTTACCAACCCTGTACAAATACCAAACAACGTCCAACTCTAGAAGGCATCCAATTAAACAATAATCAGCCACCATTAAAAATAAACACCGACGATCATCAATCCATACGACTACAACAAATAGTTCCTGAAACCCATTAAAAATCCTGCTGCAAACCCAGGAACTGAACCGACAGCACTACCGATTCGGTATGCCCGTAGGCGAGGAACAGCGCAAGCTCTGATAATTGGACTAATTAGTAGAGTAATTATCGCTACAGTGCCCTAATTCCGAGGCACTTGTTGAACACATTCTAGTTGATGATAGCCATCACGAATTATTACATACGCGTTGAGGGATATAATATCAACGTATGAACATATTGTTGGGGATTTCGGTAGCGTGGAATATTTAAAATGATCTGCTGACAACTACAATCGGAGCTAATGTAGATACGAGGAAAAGTTGAGGAAATCGAGGTTTAATACAGCTTGTATAATTTGCATCGATTATGTCGAAACTAAAAGTAATGTAACGTTAATAAAGACCAAGAACGAATGGGTTCTCGATACGAAATGACTTCTAATTGATCGTTGCTCAGGTCCAGTTGATGAAGATGTAATTGTAATAATCATGTCTTTCTGTATGATGAAAATGTTTGTCCTTCATGTCCGATCACACCACATTTAATACGTTTTATTTGATGCATATTTTGTCCCAATTACGTTACTGGTGATAATTAAATTGTAAAGTTTGTTGCTAATATAACTACTATCAGAATTGTATGTGTGTTTTTGATTATCAGTTATAATGCCGCGTAAATTCTGCTCAAGTATAATTTATAGTTGGATTTAATAATTAAGGCACACAAGGAATCCGTTTCTAATTTGAATTAGTTGGAGTGAAAGAAATTAATAGCTCGATTTAAATATAATTGGCTGGCTAGCTGACTTTAATTAAATCGTAATTGGTGGTTATTTGGAGAAGAATCATTATGGAACAAGGAGTAATAATTATTGTACACCGAAAGTCTACAATTCATTCTGGTCGACAGAAGCCAGTTAGTTCCTCAGTCTCTGCTGGTTGAGATAATTAGCTTAGCTTGCAGATCATTTTAAAATAGGAATGGAAAGTGATACGGACATACGCTGTGTATTTAGCTTGGTGGTGAAGGTATAAAAAATATAAATTTTTAATAATTGAGTGATTAAGGTATAAAGGCAGAATGTGATATTTCAGATTTTAATTTATGACCGTTTCTTACTCATTCAAATTCAACTGAATCATAATGTTCAGAGTTAATTGTTAATTTCAAAATAAACACAGGGAATGATGCAATTTAATAGATCCAATTGATATTGATGATGAATATTATAGAGAAACATCTATTTCAACGGTTGAACATCGCCAAGCCTCCTGAAGGTGTTTTTTAATTTGACAGAAGACATTTGAGGGATATTATTAACGAACCCCAACATAGTATTGATACTGGTGGCGCCATCTCTTGTCTAAGCCTATTACTTTTCAGCTCGCTCTGGTATTTTTTCTTTGCTTAGGAATTGCAACAATTAGATATGTTTCCGCCTTGCATCAGCTACCTATCATTAATCTCAACCCTGAATTCCATTTTGTGAGAGCTATCAATAAGTAAATATGAGCCATCTGTATACCAAACCGAGCTCTATGTTGCCAACGACTGGCGTGAAACATTTTTCCGATCCGCATGTAACGCAAAGCGTTTTCAGCGTTCTTTGTTCACTCAGTTCGGCTTTGTGCATACCGAGCGTTGTGCTAATTAGTTTATCTCAAAGGGACAAAAAATTCGAATATAATTTAATCAAATTTACTTCTGCAATTCGCATTTTTCACTTGCTTTGTGCCGCTCTTTGTTTCGCCGAATCGGTGCATTCCAATTATCTCCTCCCTGACCCAGACGGAAAAAAAAAATCTTTTTAACGAGAGAAATCTCGCCGGATGACGCTTATGCAGCTTCTGATTTTTTGTCGATCGGCCAGGATGTAGTCTGCTTGGATGAATCAGATTATGTAACTAGATCTTTCACAAATCATTACCGAATATTGTACTGAGGAGCGCAGGTTGAGGGAAAGTTATATCTCAAAGTATTAGATAAAGTGTGAGTCACACAAACAAAAGAATAAAGCTAACAAAAGACACAAAAGTAGTGGTGACAGAGCAATTAAAAGTAGTGGTGGTGTGAAGAGAAGGGGAATTCGACTTCTTCAAAATAATTTGTTTCATTTAGATAAGTATAGTGTAACTGGAAATACTCACAGACAACTAAAATCAACGGTGTGCCTTAAGGATCGTTACTATTTTTATTATATTCCAATTATATTTCACTCAGTTGAGAACTGTCAAATCTATACATCAAATTATATTATATAGAGTCCAGGTATGCTTAGTTATCCCTAAAACAAATGCTATTCAATTGAAGAAAGGTTTTCAGTCATTCTTTGATATAAAAACAAATTATTTATACCTTTTTGTTTCATCAACTAGGTACTCGTTATTTCCAAGCAAGCAAGGATGTGGCAAGTAGCAAATTTACCTGCCACATAACACTAACAAAAGAGCCACGTCTGAAACAGGTATATTGAATCGTATAGTCAAAAACAGCCACATATTACCTGCATATGAGATGTGATATCGAAAACCGCTACGAGTATATTCGGATGTGGCGAAGAATAATAATTGTTTGATGAGTAATATTTTAGTCTGTTTAATCAGAAATGATGTCATCAAGATACTCAGCTCAAGTGAATTGAACGCATATGTTTAGCGAGGAGTAATTTTTTAGCTGGCTCTAACTAAAACGAAGCAATCCTACGTGAAGAAATATTTTACCTGAAATGAAATAATACTAGTTAGTATGATAATAAACTGAACCTATTATGTGCAGGTAATACGTGGCTGTTTTTGACGAGTTCCAGGGTTGCCAGTGAGTCACTATTGGTCACTATTTTAAAATCGTATCACTTTTCTCACTATTTTCGAAATTTGGTCACTATTGTCACTATTTCAGAGCTTAGAATTGGTTAGAAAAAGGTGCTCGTTAGAATACCTTGCATCATTAAAAATCTAAAACCAAGGGCACTTGCAATTACCAATCCAGAATACCACCAAAAAATTTAGAAATGATAAAATAGCTTGTACAAAATAATTACCAAACATCATTAGTCAAAAATAATACTAAGCGAAAAAAAATCAATGAAAAAACGAGTAGAACAACAAAATCGACATATAACAAAATACCATATGTAAAAAATCTTTCAGAAAGACTTGCAGCGGTTATTAAAGATGAACATTCAAAAATAGCGTTTGAAAATAAAACACCATTGACAGACATTTCTCTTCACACCAAAAAACAAAAACATCAAATATGGTTAACCAAATTAAGTGTGAGAATTGCCCTCAGGGCTATATAGGACATACTAAATGTTACCTGTAACAAATCACAAAAAAAGATCACAGTTTTAACTTTATGACACCCATCGTTTTTGATACGCAACCCTTTTTATCTAAAAGACTACTATGTGAAATTATTCACATATTCAAACATAACAGTGTCAATACCAGAAAGAATTGAAGGTTCAAACACAATATTTTTTAGTTTGAAGTTAATCATATATTCATGTTTTTGGTGTTTTTATTTCCCCTTCTTTTTTAGTCCGTTTTATAAAATTTTCATAAAAAAAACATTTGTACTTGGCTCTCAGTATTCGTGAATGTGTTGATGTTTTAATTGTTCAAATAATCTTGAAATGTTCGTTTTTGAAATTATTTCAAGCATTTTAAGTAGAAAAAAAACAAAATTTTCGTCAGTGCTCCCGAATATCCAAACTCTTATTCTCGTCGAATTTTAGTACATGGTGGCAAGTAAAACAAATTTTCAAAAAAAAATCCGTTGTTACAGAACCCTGATGATGATTTAAATATAGTTCAAAACGTTGGCCCAAAAAAAAGTTTTTCTTTCCAAAGCTTAACTTTGAATGATAGGTAGAAGTTTCCGTGAGTTTTCAAGTACAATTTTCAAAGTACAGACTACTTCATTTACTTTAATCTTGATAAATATTCTTATCCTCTTTTTGTAGTATTTGTCTGCAAATGAGCTCTAGAATGATGAAGGAAAATATGACCAGCTTTCATAGAAGTTCCTCAATTGGTTGGGAAAATGTCACTATTTAGACAAAAAAGCCAATAAGTAGTCACTATTTCTGTGAAAATTAAGTCACTATTCTACTATTTTTCAACCTCTGAAGCGCTGGCAACCCTGACGAGTTCAATATTTCAACGTAACGAGAGGATATTTAATAGTTACATTATTCCACCATCTGATATCAGATGGCTAATTCTTCCATAATCGAGTACTTTCTTTCAGTGTTGTGATTGATGCCAAGGAATTACTGCATTATTTCTTGCTATGATTGTATATTGGCAGAATGCCCTCAACATTTCTTCCTTCATTTTGTAAAAAGTCCTGGCTGTTGAATGATATAATCAGGTACAGGACAATTATAATGTTGTCCGACCTACCCTGTCACTGATGAGAGGCAATAAACCTCGAAACATGCATGTCTGCAGGTGGTCATTCCCAGCCAAATGAAGGATAATCTTTTGTTTAATCACAAAACAAGCACTTGCAATTGGGTCTTCTTGGAAGAACGTTGCACAAATATCTGTCAGATGTAGTTCAATGTCCGTCGTGGTATTATTCCATGTCAAATATTTGAAAAACTTGATAATGATGAAAAATATCCAAAAATTAAAAAAATGAGTTACGCCTTTGTGACACTAAAGCCTCGTATATACGAAAATATGAAACAAAGCGCCCCACGTATTTTTCACAGTGATACTAATATTTTTCATTTATTATTATTTTCTGCCCATATAAACAATAATTTTTTTACTTTTTAGTTCAGTGTGTTATAAAAGCGTGTTTTTTAGTTTTTTTCAACTCTATTTCTCTGATTGTCGTGTTTATATCTTTAATATTTTCAGTACCGAGCAAATTGCTCCAAGTTTCCGCATCATCTTGAATTTTCTTCAGGTTAGGTTAGTATCAAATCAAATCAAAATACGCTTTATTATCTGAAGAACAAAAGTTCTTATTGACAAAGCAAGGCTTAAAAATAGGTCAATTTGTATAAATAAAAAAATATGAAATATAAAATATAAAAAATTCCATACTCATAACCATTGTAAATACAATGAAATAGTCACAATCTACAATATAAAATTCATATAATAACATATACCTAAAAGTAATTACAGTCACAAAATTCACAACAAGCAACATCAATCCAAGTCAATCGTTTAGAAATCAAAATATTATTATTATAACAAAGGAAAACAGACCTCGTATAATTAAGAGGATGTAATTCTGATTCAATAACCAACATTTTTTATTTTTATTTGATATAAAGAGAGGGGTGATGTAAGACTAAGTGAAATCTAAATATATTTAGAATCTTCCGGAATAGAATTCGTCCAGCGAATAGAATGCTCTATCTAGTAAAATATTTCTCACGGAAGTATTGAATTTTCTTTTATCAATAATCATTTTTGTTGCATTAGGTAGGTGGTTGAACATTTTCTCTCCGTTAAATATAAAGGAATTTTTCACTAGTGAAGACCTTGGAAGTGGTAAGATTAAACTAAGGGCTTGTCTAGTAGTGTATTGCGATGTAGAATGTACTCTATCTCTATATTTACTGTGGATGAGACATACTGTTTCCAATATGTAAATGCAAGGTAGCGTGAAGATTTTATGTTCTATGAATAAAGGCTTACAAGAGTCCCTGGGCTTGGCTTTGTTCATGTACCTTATTGCCCTTTTCTGCAAAACGAATATCATTTCAAGTAAAGACCACTACAAGATCCCCAAAAGCAAATTCCGTATCTAAGATGTGAATCAATTAAAGCAAAGTAAACTTTTCTGGCCATGTCCCTACCCAGTTCCCATGAGGTTGTTTTTACTGCAAAACACCCAGAGGCAATTTTTTTTCCCAACGTCTTTATATGATCCTCAAACTTTAGCTTATCATCAATGTATAGGCCGAGGAATTTGGTTGATTTCTTACTGCTAATTTCCTGAGTACCCAGATAAAGTTCTGGCAGATGACCTTTGAAAGTGATGATATTAGTTTTTGCTATGTTTAAAGATAGCACATTTGCATCACACCACGTTTTTATCTTGACAACATCCATTTTGATTTGTTGATGCAAATCCATTTCATTTCCATTTTTCCATAATAGGGTAGTATCATCTGCAAAACTGAGTAAACTTTCCCCTAATATTTATCGAGGCTAGATCATTAATATAGATCAAAAAGAGCAATGGGCCGAGCAACATAACAACTGTTTTTCGGTATTTTTTCTTTCGCTTCATTGACAATCCTCATGACATTATTGGGCAACATTTAAGTATACTCACAAACTGCCCGTTGAAAATTTGAATTCTTATCACCAGCAATTACGTTGGTGCGCCACATCTATCTCATGTATTTCAATATTTATCGTGGTTATCAGCCCGGAAAGCAGTTAGGCATATTCCGAAAGCATGAATAAATCATTGTTTTTCGTTCAAATCTTTTTTGTATTCCGGTTTACAACGTACTCAACCTGTTGGCTTCGCCTTCTTTCCTAATAAAATTCGGATGTCGCAATAAATCCACCGCGCCAGCCCATGAACACGAATAGTAAATATGTTAATAACGCCAGCAATCATCTTCGAGAGACTCGTAATTGGCATTAAAATACTCTAAACATATTTTAATTCGCGCGATTATCATATTCCAGCGATTCCGAGAGCTTAACAAGAAAACTACACGTTACGATGATTAATATTCTTCCGTTCCGCACTTCGCGCCACCGCCGCGTAGAAATATGGCAATATGTCTCATTTTATATTGATAGTAAAAGAATCATCGTAAAGCTTTATACGGCCCCATTCGCTTTAATATGAAAAGGGGAACAGTAAAATTGTATACTTAAGGGTAGCGCGTCCCAAGATAGCTGACAGCAACAGTAGGGAGGACGAGAGGGCCGCACGAAATCAAACTCAATATTGCATAAGCGTCCGCATAAAAACCGAGAAAACAAAAGAGTTATGAGCAGTCGTAAACATTTACGTCGGCAGTATATGAGGGTTTGCTTCGGGAAAATAAACATAATGTCACCAGCGTCTCACCAACAATCACAAACTATACCTGATTTGGATGCAACATAGCGTCCAAATTTTTTACAATGTAGTGGACAATGAGGGATGCATTATGTGTGCTGCTAAACCTGCTTTCATAAAGCTTGAGTCACAAATGGTTTGACGAACGGAGCACCACAAGCAAATTGGGTAGCAGACCTTTATAGACACACAGTGCTTATAGAATCCTTCTTCAAAAATTATAGAAATAGTGTTTCAACTGTGAAAAAACTAGTCATTTACATACGAACTGCTAGGCGAGATCCAGATTCAGAAATCCGAGGAGACAAAGGTCTTGGCTTACAAGAAACGAAGCATGATAAATTATTTGAGCTCAAGTAGTTGAGAACATGGTTGTTTCAATAGTGAGAAGGCTCTATAAGATCTTCCACATCAGGAGGTAGCCATCGAAAACCAGACAATACTTCTCCCTATGATCCCAACCTCAATATTGGAGAGGAACTAACAAAGTCTAAGGCCACTTGAATGATGAAAAAGGCACCTTCACCATAGTCATTCGCGGGAAGTATATATCTGAGTGGATCCGATGCCAGCACTCACAGACGTACAAACGTAGTGCATGAGGAAGAACCCCCAAAAATACCAAAAACATCGGAGAAAAGTGCTAACAAGGGCAAAACATGGGGAATAGGACCCAAACAATCACTTTGACCATACATAGCGATAGTGAGGCTATCGATGTCGTATGGAGCCCTGCTGTGGTGGCCAAAGGCCAACCAGAGGAAATCTGGCTAGTTTGCAAAGACTGGCCCTGTTCGAAGTCACTGGTGCAAATCGAAGATTAGCCTGGAGGTCCTGAATCTTCCTCCTCTGCATTTGCGCATTATAGCGGAGGCGAGGATAGAAGCCCCCAGACTGAAGTGCGTGGGCCAATGGAGGGGCAACAACTTGGACAATTTTTGTAACTACTTGTGTTGACTGTCCATTCACAGATGTACTCCCGCTGAGAAAATCCTTTGTACGCCCATGCGTCTCATATTGGGTTGTAAATGTTGTAATCGAGATCCGAGGGTGTGATTGAGCGTGTTTAGCTCCGCTGCTGGCAACGTGCAGAAAGGGAATAAAGGGATATATATGTCACTTGTCCTCGACCCTTATGGCAACCCTTGCGATACAGGAGACCAACCTCGGTCGAAAATTCAATAGGAGGTTATTGTTGTGTTCGATTAGCAGGTCGTGAGAAATGATCACGTGCTAGCGGACAACAACCGGGGGGAGTTTTTATTTATGGGGGATTATTTTCGTAGTTTAATATTCGCACCTCCTTCATCGATAGCCTGAAGACTTACTAAGAAGTCGCTGGCTCGTTTTCAAAAACAATACTGAGCACAATTTCTATTTTTGGGTCAAATTTCCAATTTATCTTCACCAAGGTGAATAATTCTCTGTTCCAACAGCAAATACAAACCCTCAAAGGTCAACTTTGAAATTAAAAATCGCCTTAAAAGTAACAAAAATATATGAAAAAATTTATCAAAATAAAATAGTCAATGGAGGTGAGTCAGTCTTTTGAATATAGGTTTGAGGCTATACTATTAGTTTATACGTATTCACCACACTGCCAAAGTTGAAGACTCATGCCCACCTCGGTTTGATCAATTTATCAATTAGCCACATTGAAATTAGCGCCTCTTGTTGGGCGCCAATCCCAATTTTTTTTAATGTGCTCGGCTAGAGCAGTAGTAGGTAAGTAATATATTTGTTGTGCAATTGTGGCTTTTGTTGTAACAGGGTCTCCAAAAAAATCGATTCTTAGTTGTATGAGGTATGTGGTTTTCCATGCGGAGATGTAACTTTGGTTTTTGAATTTTTCATATGATTTCAATGTTTCTTCCATTTATTGAAATTGTCTAAATCAAAGAAGATTGTGTGATAAACAGAACATAATTGAAAACAGTTCTTGCAACATCAAGGAGCCATTGTCAATTATTTTCACTCCTGCGAACAACTGGAGGTCACTGAAAACGAAAGAATCACCATTGCCTGGAAAAAAAATCCTTGATGAAAATTTGGTCTAGGAAGACTACATGTAAGACCACGCTTTGCATCCGTGTTTAACGCACTATCAAAGTTGATTGTTAAAATTTGGTCCCCATGTTGGGCGCCAATTCTTATTTTTTTGCACTGTACTCGGCTAGAGCAGTGGTGAGATCTTTGTGTCGCAATTATGGCTTCAGTTGTACCAGGGTCTCTTGAGTTATTGATTCTAAATGGTATAATATATCTGATTTTCCACTCTAAGCGGACTTAATTAGGCATTTCGTCATTGTCGCTCAAAAATATTGGATACATGTTTGCGATGCAATTCGATATGGGGATCCGGCGTCACCGATCATGCACGTGCTTTATTTTACTATTCGGATAAGCCCGGAAAATATGACTCGCGATAAAGAACAGCAAAAGAGGGCATTGTGAGTTATTCTCGCATGTTTCACACGAATGCACTCTGGCGCAGCTCGTTCAACTTTGTGTGCCGGAACATCAAATATTTATGCATCAACGGAGCCTTTATGTCGTCGAGATATTTTAAAACCTACTTTGAAATTTCCGCTCGGCATTGAAAACGAGTCGCGTATTCCGATGCTGAAGTATCGGCAGCGATTTTTGAGGACCGGCGGCGGTGGCAGCGGCGTCGCTTTGATGTCTGTTCGAGTTGCAATAATGAGATGAAATGTCAATGAGCGATGATGAGTTTCGTTTGTAACGACAACTGTGGAAATTTTTCAGTTCAGGCATGGTAAGCAATTCCCGATTTAGACGTCTCTTCACGTTAAGCCCACCACTTTTTACGGATAATAGACATGAGAAATTATGCCGCAAAGTGAGGAGAAATTACTTTCGAGCGCCAGCTTTGAAAATGTTCAACATACATTGTTTTCCAACGTCTTCAGGTGAATACTGACGAATTCTGGTTCTACGAGGTGTTATATAGATTTGTCGGTGCGGTGTTGCGTGTGAGCACACATTTCCATCCCTCCAAATCAATCCATCCATGCTCTAAGGAGGAACTAACTGTAAACCCTCACGAAGCTACGAAAGCTATATTCACATAAAAGAGAGTACTCAAAGGACTTCTATCACCAGTTCTTAACGGTGTTGAAATTCCTGTTGCACAAGAGGCAAAAAAAAGGAGCAATTTTTGACCATAAGTTAACACGGAATCAACACCTTCAGATAGTATCCTAAAGGAGCATGATAGCCTTCAACTTGTGTAGAAGAATGTGCGAGAAAATTTAGGGGTGGAAACCAAAAATTAGTCTGTGGCTATATAATAGAGGCATTAAGCCCATAATAGCATATCATTCTGAGTGAATGAATGAATGAATGAAAGATTGGGTAGAAAAAATGTAACAAAATAAATCAACTCAAAGATTAATCATAAGATAATAACAGATGAAGTATATTTGTGATTCATTTGTCAGTCATTTCGTACTAACAACAATATCAAAAAAGTTACAAAGCAGAAAAGTCAACTGAATTAGCAGCATTCAAATTCAACAACAACAATTATATGTATGTCTAGAAGAGGGTAAGAAAGTTGCAGGTTTATATTTCGACTCAACTGCTGCTTTCGATAATGTTGATTAAAAATTTCTTGAAATCACGTTTGTCATTCTAAACTTGAAGAAAAAAAATTAGTCAACGTGAGCTAACAACGTGTTATTATTCACTTGTCTACTCAATCTTAAGTTATAATATAATAAATAATATGGGGACAATCAACAAAAATTGGCAGAAATTTTGTACTACAAAAAAGTATTATCAGTATTATACATAATATACAATACAAAGAATCGTGTAGAGAAATTTTCAGGAAACAAAGAGTACAACTGTGACAGTAATATATTTCAAAAATTTCGTGCTCATTCGCAAATATAAAAACAAATTGAAGCTCAATCAGGATATACATAGGATATCATCAGACAAAGAGAGCACAAGGAATCTGCATCTGGAATTTTAACACCAGTTCATTAAAAAAATCAACTTATTGTGCTGGAAGCCTGATTCATATTAAACTCCTGTTGGAAATCAGACCAGCTGCAACTTTTGAAATTTTTAGAAAGAATATACAAATGTTTTTGGTAGAAAAGAGTTTTGAAACGAATGCATTTTTGAAACATTGAATAAATTTTAAATTGTCTGTCTGCGTGTCTTTTGGGCAGTTCCAAGGAACTGTGAATGATTCTCAGTAAAAGTTCAACAAAAACAAGAAGAACCAGCTGATGTGTAGATGGCAATGATTTAATTTCAGTAAGACTTGAGAGAAGAATATATCTATGACGAAAACGTTTGGACGGTATTTGCAAAATGGGTGTAAATGCTATTAGGGACGAAAATAAGTCATGGACGATAAGTCCATGAAATAACGCAGTAGGTAGGTAGGTAATAGACTGCCAGCTGAGACTTTCGAAAGTTACATTTCGATAGCAGTACATGTGCCTTATTAAATCGAGTGTTTGTGAATTAGCAAATAGATATGATTAAAATTTGGTAAATACTTGGAATAGTCAATAGCGTTACAGTTTTCCAGTATTAGAACAGGATAAACCACATCACAAGAGCTCAAGTCTAATCGCTAAAGTCTAGTGGCAAGAATGGGATGAGACAAATAACTCTGAACAACATAAGGGCATGCACAATAGATCTGTATAGGTCACGATGTAGAGGATTCTGAGCTCAACAAGCCCTGTATAAAGTCTTATCCAATCTGACTATCATTGAGCGGTCAAAATCCAAAAATTAACAAACGTCCGAACAATTTTAGAGAACTTCTACTTCGATGACATCCAACCGCGAAGGCTTAATCTTTCCTTCAACTCCATCCCTATCCCCCGTGATGCATTCAAACGCCAGCTCATTAACCTCTCAATTAGGATGTGTTAGCTGCAAATCCGTGCGCTCGAGTATGACTCCCATACCGCGGCGCTTCAGCTCACATTAACGGAGTTTCTGCGAGTTCCGAGAAATTAGCACGGAAAGTGCGACTCCTTTTCATAAATTACACAATTACAGCGAGCGAAGGGTGTGAACATCTCGAAAGGGCGCAGCGCCTACGCCCTCGACGCTCGAATTACACTCGAGATCCTCGAAACAGCCCTTACAAACCCATCTGGCTTGTGCAAAGACAAAAGACCTCGTTACCGGCAAAAAATATTTTCCGGAACTCTAAACTCTCGAGCGCAGTTTTCTTAATTTAATTAAGCCTGAGTTATGGCTGGTTCCACGACGGAGAGGTTTTGCGAAATTTAATTTGGGTAACTTAGTATTGTCGCGGCTCGAATATCGCCTTCCACGTGCGCCAGGGCCGTACCAGGGTCGACAATCGTTCCGATGAAAGATTCATGGAATTGTTGAAACTTGGAGTTGGCTCTCCGGCCTAGTCCACTGACCAGATAGGTAGCCGAGTGGTCAGAATCACAGCTTTTCAATCATTCTGGCTGCCGGTCGTGTTGGTTCAAAGCCCACCGACTGCAATTTATTTTTCTGAATATCAAATTTCCTGTAAAAAACATTCATTCCTAAGAAACTCTTAATTTTTTTTGTGTGTTTTAGGTATAGGAAAATTTACCATAGCTTCTATTTTTCTCGAATTAGGTTTGATTCCGGTCGTTGTAATAACATGTCCCAGAAATTCTGCTTCTTTTTTCATGAAATCGCTTTTATCTACTTGTACTTTCAAGTTATGTTTCTCAAACTGGTTGAAGACTTCTCTGACATCAATGGTATGTGCATCTAAAGTAGGAGAAAAAATTATTACAACGTCCATATATACCAAACTGGTTTTATTTATTTGGTTTTCGAATACCTCATCAATCATGCGTTGAAACGTTGATGGAGCGTTTTTGAACCCGAAAGGCATTCTCAAAAACTCGAAATGACTCGCAGTTTTCTCAGCACTATCTTCCTATTGAGACTCAAAGCTTCGACAGTGGTTTCTTCAAGTAGCTGTCGGCCTTTGGTTCCTCCTCTCCTTCCTGCTTGCGCCTTGATCTTGCTAGACATTTGCAATGACATGGTATATTCAGTGCGATCTCTTATACTTCCTGAACCTGCAAAGACTTCCTTCTGTCAGCCTTATCAGGCTCGTATGTCTATTGAGCCGGCAATGATCTTTTAGCAGACCCCACCATTTTTCTAACGCACTTTCGTTTGTGACTCGGCAGGTCTGACGTGACAAGTTTTTTTTGGGGATACTTTGGGATTTTTTGAAAAATGAAAAATAAAAAATGTAGAAAATGTGCGTTTTCACGGTACATGAAAAATATTGTCCGTTGATATATTGGTTTGAAATACTAACTTTGTTATTATGAATCGATTGGCGTTCGCAGAATTGCTCTATCTCAAACCGTTCTCGATTTGAAAAGTTCATCTGAAGTTGAAGTGACATTTCCCGTCAAATTTTTTTTTAAGTTCTTGTCTTATTATCTTAAAAATCAATCTTTTTTGTATATGGCCACCAAATTTGAAATTGATTCCGAGTCAAACAGAGATTTGGTAGGCTTTTTATGCTACCTCTGCACTTTCGAAATGAGTCTTTTTCCAAAAATTTTTATTTTACTATTTCCGGAAAATCGCTCATCGACCTCTTACGTATTTCGACGAGCTGAGTTCGAATTATGTATCAAACTCGAATTCCACCGAGGATTAACGATTGAACTGACATTTTTGCGATTTCAACCAAATCATTTTTAGTTCTCGCTCAATCCTTCATGAAATTTCATTTTTGATCATATATTCGGAATCAGCTTGACAAGATTTGTTTGGGGCTATTTTAGGAATTTTTCGAAAAATTAGTAAAAATTTAGAAAATGTTTCACGGTACATGAAAAATATTGTGCGTTGATATATTGGTTTGAATGTTAGTGGCAGCAACTTTATAGTCATTATTATCATTAGTGGGTGGCTATGATGGTCTCATTCAGAAAAATTATGTTATTTGAACACCTTCTGGTAGAATATAAGTGATACAGCATAAAACTGTATTAAGATTCAGTCGCGTTATTTTGGGAATTCAATTTCGTGCCGACTATAGAGCATAAAGGTGACTGTCAGATTGGATCAACTCATCACAACCAACGTTTACCCTGTCCACAGTTCCATCTTTCAATGTGAATCATCAAAATCCGTAACAAAAATTAAATGTGAAGTGGGAACGAATCAACCAAATCACGAACTCGAAATCTCGATTACGGTCCTGCTCCTCGCTTCTTCCAAAGAGTCTGGGGTTAATTTGGTAATTCACTGCGCGAATGCATCACATCCAAACTTTAGAAATTCATTATTCATTTTACGTACGGCTTTAATTTACATAAATGCGTTTCTTGCTTCAAATGTTAATCGTGCCCGCCATAAATTTATATTACTTACCACCCTTTCGAAAGTTTTTTGTGTTTACGATGAAGGATCGAGACAAATTACAATGGAGTCTGCGAATCGTTAAGGGGTGGTTTTTCCTCGTTATTTGCCGCTTTCTTTGAAGGAGCTTTTTCAATTATTTTTGTTCGAATAAACAACAGCGATACGTAGCCGCCCTCTCTCAGTAAATATTGAATTATTCCACCCAGAGAGCCTGGAATATATTTTGAGCGAAGTTACTATTGAATTGAAGTGAGACGTGTTCAGTCCTGTAACTCTTCTAGCACTCACACTCACACTGTCATGTCTCAGATTATGTCTCAAAAATATTTATGACAAACGAGGCTGAATATCTGAAACTTCCGCAACTTTTATATCGAAAACATGTCCATATTCTTTGACGTATGCAACAAGAGCTTTAGGGTAGTCATATTGGGTTTTCTCACGTCTCTAAAGTGTTCTGTAACTCTGGTCTTTGAGTGACTGCCTGTTTGACCCACGGCGGTGCTTTGATAAGCCCTGTTCGAGTAGGCTTTTAGCTTCCTGCTGCTTCGTTGTAAAGCCATCGTACCGAGCGAGAGGGAAACCGCACAAGACTATTATATTATAATTCTGCGTTACCCTTAATACTCTGGGGGATTTACACTCATATACTCGCCATGATAAGCGAGTCAATTACAGTCATTTCGTTATCTGTCTGTTTTTCCAATTTGTATGGCAGATAAGCACATTATTGGCATTTCTACAATTACACAGAACGGCGGTTTCGTTATCGCCGTCGACATCAATAACCCATTTACATTACTGTATATAAACATGAAGGTGTAATAATTATGTGGCAGAGTTCGTAGATACGGTCTGTATTTTATCACGCACCATTTTTTATTTTCGTTGTCGTTTTGCAAATGGGATGGAATTAATGAGACGACTAGTCCGTTTTTCGTGCCGTTCTCGCGTGATAACAAGCTTTCTCACTTGCTTCGGCGATATCAAGGAATTATCTACGAACGTTGTTTTGTTTTCTGTTGTTAAATAAGCTATATCGCATGCTATCATGCTGTTCTGCATATTCAACGTTTCAATTGTTCAATCCCAGTGGGCGTCGTGTTAATTTTTAATGCAGAACGGCCTCCTTTGGATTGGAGAATTGCGCGGACACTTTGGAACATGGGTGATTACATCCACTGGTGATTCGAATGTTGTGAGCTCGATTAGTAAATATGACACATCAGAATAACTCGTTGAGAAAAAATTATAGAATGATGATGCTCATCTGTGAATTTCTCGGGATTGTACAGAAAATGATGAAGTTGCATCTCTGCATCCTCAAACTTGCTAACGGTGTGTTTAAATCGTATGTTATGACTGTATATGCCTCCTTTCAAAACATACGCTACCCTTTTGTACAAGTAAAGATTACACTTTCTTTGTGCACACCCTTGATAAATCTGCCGAAATTACTATGATCTCTAACTTATTATGATAGGCCAACATACGCCCTCTTTTTCCTAGTTTATTTATTCAGTACCATAACTAAATATATAATTATGATCATAAGATATACCGGGTGTCCCAGATCTTTTCATACAGCCAATATTTCAGTTATGATGCTCAAAAAAAATTTAAAAAAATACAATTATGTCAAACCAATATGACTTTGAAGCTGTTGTGAAAAAGTCAACTTCTGTCAAACTACCCCTGAGAAACCAACCCCTAACCTCAATTATTCAAGTGGTAACCTATACATCATTTGTACTTGTGAAGTGTAATACTTCAAATATGTATCACAGTTGATATTTTGACAGAAGTCAAACTCACAAAACAAGGTAGTGTATTAAATGGTCCGTATTTTTTAGTTTTGAAGGTATGTGATATTTTTTATAAGATTCCCTACAGCATTAATTCTCATTTTGCTTTTCAACTAATGGCATGTTCGTGACGTTACTTTGAGAATATTCGTGAATTAGTAGCTCATTATATAATTGATGAAATAAAAAACTCTCGTCTATAACATATCACTCATCGTTACGCAAAGTTTTGATTTTATCAGTGATACCCGTAAACGAAATGATCATACCAAACCACTTTGAATTCCAAAGTCATTTTCAAAGATACTTGAAATTTGTTTTTTATACTCGTCCAATTTTTTGATATTTTCCAAATCATTTGTTATTTTTCTAATTCTAACACTTTTCAGTGAAAAAGTTTGTCATATCTTGACACAAATTTGTGTTACTCGACTGATGATTAAATTCTGCAAATCTTCCATCATATCCAAACGAAATTGTACACACTTCTAGTTGTCAAAAAGCCCACATATTCTACTCTCTCAATCTCTCATTATAAACTGCCGCCACCACCAGTTGGAGCACTACAAAGTAATCATTCATCACAAACCCCATCGAAAAGTCATCGCCTGAAAACAATCCCATCTACACCACCATAAACACATTTCAATTCCGATTTTCTCTCGCTCGCCCCCTTTCCTTCTCGAGGCGTAGGGGTGAGAAATGGGGTAACCATAATAAGGGGTGACAAATCACGATTCGGGTTACAAGGAAACTGCTTCTGGGATTAAGTCAGCACACTCATCTGAGAAGATTAAAGTTAGCGTGCAACATCGATTTGATAGCGTTATCTCGTCTTGTCTTTCGACGAAGCTATTACCGGCTTTCGGAATGTCATTCCGACGGGAAAATTGTGGAAAAGTTGCCGGAAAACAGATTCACAATGGATATTTACGCGGAAGAAAACAAGTTCGGAGGGTGACGTGATATCGCTGCAACTGCTCTTGCACTTAACAGGTCAGAACGCAAATAAAAAAGTGTCTACTAGACTCGGGAAATAATCAAAATTATTTATTAGAACATTCATTTTGTAGATTTTTTCAAAGTGTGTTGTAAACAAAACAGACGAATATTGAACTAAAAAATAATTTAAAATTCCATGTATCAAATCGTTTCAGATATATAATCACTCTCTCTGTCATGTCAGAAGTTGAACTGTCAACTGCCATAAGTCACTGTCAATGAATGAATAATATGATCAAACTCGTTACTGACAACTTTCCATAAAATACACTGCATTGCCAATGGAAAGTATCATTTAATAGTGCAATGAATCGCTTTCTTCTAGAACCAACGCCCTCAATCGTTTTTTCAAACTGTCTAATTTTTTTTACGCCTACTGTGTGAATAGTGTCGAATCGTCTGTATAGAGACAGGTAAATATTTGTGTTCTACCCATAGGTAACCGGTTAACGTAAAGTATGACTGATATAGGCCCAAAGACATATCCTTGGGGTACACCAGTCCAGTCATTAACTCTAGAGGATACGAAGTCAGTTCGAATATTATATGTCGAATAACTTCCACAGTCGAAGTCGTAAACATCCATTATATCTTTCTAATCAAAGCCTTATAAAGTGATACTTTATCTATACGTGTTATAATTATTAATTCAACAAGTGAGTGAAGTGGCATTATATTATCAACTGTTTTGATCTACGGAAAAATATTCGTCATGGAGTTCAGGATACCATTGGCAAAAGTAAAAAAAATAATGATAGAAACACGTTGAAATATTTATATGATTCCATTCCATTAGACATACTATTCACTGATTTCGTCTTGGATAGATCATGATGATTTACTATAATAATATTCAGTTTTGGACCGTTTTTGAAAGTTATTTACAAAATCTTCACTTCATTGTAAGATACAATGGAAACCCTTCAGGTAAATTTCATGCATATTTCGGGTTACCCCAAGGCTCTAACCTGGGCCCCTTATTTTTCCTGTTATTCATAAATGATTTCGAATATTCAGATGGCAGACAGACAAATCAATTCTGCTTGGATTATTTTGAACTACTCTATTTTACTCTGGTGAGACCCAAACTGTGGAGTGTGGCTCTATAATCTGGATCAGCGAACATCACACAATTTTGCAGAAATTGGAAAAGTACAGAGCGTTTCATATGCCCAGCACCGTCAGAATTTAAATAATATTAGCTGTGTACACGTTTCTGCTCGAGATATGTTGAAAAAAATGGTCCAAGAGAGGGAAATAGGGGTGAGTTTACAAAAGAAAAATAATAAAAGGCACGAATGGCTTTGTTCACGTTAGTACCCGGTATATGACAAGGAAAATGCTCATTTCTTCATACCTTAAAACCACGTAGGAGTTTGTCAGGTTTTCACCCATCGGTATATTGTAACAATTCAGGTTTGTAATCATTAATAATTCCTAATTGTTCATCGTCTTCAAAGGACTGCCGCGTCACAACCCTCACCTAGTGAAAAATGGAAATACTCGAAAACAAATTGGTACGTTTCACATTTAATTACGTCAATTGAAGCGTTTCTGAAATCCTTCAGTTCATTGTAGGACGAGGGATAGGGTGCCAATTAATTTCACAAAGCAGGGGTGACTGAAGTGTTGGGGAGAGTGCTGACGCAACAATAATAACGCCATTCAGTGTTACCCTCTGAATTTTGGGAACGTTCTTTTGTGCCCGCTGGCAAAGGGAATTGTTATTCCAACGCGAGGATATTCAGATGACGAAAGTATAAACTTTTGCATTGTGTTTATTGAAGTCAAACTGAAAATACAACTGGTACCTGAGTATAGTATTATTATACCTACACAAAGGCATAAAATGTGTGTAATGTACTATTGTTTTTTTTTGCATTATTTTACAGATTTGTGTGGAACATTCAAAACATCAAATTGGTAACACTAATAAACTATTTAAAAGTTGACAGATGCTGATAATTAATCATTCGTTCACAGACACGGTTGAGTTTATGCAACAGTTTTAAGTCGAAAGTATAGTTATAAGAAAGTTCCGCGTGACGGTAGTTTGCGCGTGATTTTAATAGTTGGCGTGTGATGTCGGTCATTGACACGTATTTTGGTCGTTGACGCATGATGTTCGTCGTTGGTGCGTGATGTCGGTCGTTGACGCATGAGCGTGATGTTGGTTGTTGACGCATTAGCGTGATGTCGGTCGTTGACGCATGAGCGTGATGTTGGTAGTTGGCGCGTGATGTCGGTCGTTGATGCATGACCGTGATGTTGGTTGTTGGCGCGTGATGTTGGTCGTTGGCGCGTGATGTTCGTCATTGCCGCGTGATGTCGGTCATTGATGCATGAGCGTGATGTTGGTCGTTGGCGCGTGATGTTCGTCGTTGGCGCGTGATGTCGGTCGTTGACGCATGAGCGTGATCTTGGTCGTTGGCGCGTGATGTCCTTTGTTGGCGCGTGATGTTGGTCGTTGGCGCTCGATTTCAGTCACTAGCGCATAATGTTGGACGTTGCCGCGTGATTCCAATCGCTGGCGCGTTATGTCGGTCTTGTTTTCGTGGCGTGGCTTATCGGACTTGAAGCGGGTTCGAATGTTGTACCTTGAACCAAGTCACCGTATGCTCTTCGATAAACCTCTCACATAGGATGTGATGCTTCATCTGTCTTCCTGGTGTTAGCTCTACTACAGACCAGAACCAGTCCTACCTATTTCTCGAAGCACCTAAATAAGTTATCGGAGATCTTCCTTGGTTGTTCAATTCAGTGGTGAGACTTGTTGGTGTTGCGAAGACTATGAATGAACACGTAAAACAAGCGATTGGACGATACCCCTCTTCATGGATCCATGAAGTTTATAGACGGACTCTCGTTGATCAGAAGGTGTAGGAAGACACACATTTTTTCGTCTTTGCCGATTCTTCTATGTAACCTTTCTGGATCTGTTATAATTTTCCTTGTAGGAGTTTTATTGGGTCAACAGTGTACTTTATATAAGCGTCATTAGCATTTATCATAAACATGTATAGTGTATTAGAGAAGGAAAAGTTCTGACGACGTATACATAATGAATAGTATTGGCCCCAGTATGGACCCTTTGGGAACCCCACCTGTCTTATGTAATAAATAATCTAGGTATTGCATTTTTAATGATTATTAGTATTTATATTCGTTCTATATGTATGTACGTAAACATATGAAGTGTTTAATTACCAAGAGCCACGAACAGAAATCTCCTGAAATGGCTCATCGATTGGACCGGTGTCAGCGTAATCATACCATTATGGTTGTATACCACGCCGGAGACAAATGAATTCACACCGAGCGATAGTATGGTAATAACATGCGGGAGTGGACCGGTCGAAATTGATTACGGCTTTTGTAGTCATCAGTGTTTCCTGGCGGACCGCAATTCACGAACCAGTAAATTAGAACCGATGTGCTCATACTAACATCTGTCTGCATGCATTTCGACGCGGCGGGCGATGAAAATTACGGGGAGTACGCGATACGTACTCCGTAAGTCACTCATAAATTTGATACGATTTGGAAATTTTCACTTTTACGCGACGTTGAAGTGATGTCTGAGGTTATATTGCTAAATGACATATGATTGGTAATATGTGATGTATGACAGGTGACAAACAACAGGATAATATATGATATGCGACGAATGGGTGGGCGAATTATCTATGTTTTGGGATTATGATCATTAGCATTAACTGCATGATGCGATCCCGGCCCTGCTATAGGTGACAGATGACAGATGACAGGTGATGAGTATAGATATATATGGCAAGTGTAAGCTGATAGGTTACAGATGCTGTGTGACATCTGACGGATGATAGCTGAAGGATGACAAGTGGGATATGGCAAGTGACAGATGATGTGACCATAGACTTTCAAGTTAACAAATTTAACATATAACTCTGACACATTAATACACGTTAAATTGAATTTGACACCCTATAATAGATTTTGTATTGCCAGTGTACTTTTAAATTTTTTCTTTCCAAGATTAATATCTGATCGGATATCTATATATTTGGGGATTGGGGTATCACCTCAAAAAGATAGGCAAGTCAGAGAGTGATAGTTGCCGCTACTGAGAGAACTTTGCGAAAACTGCAGAACATCTGCTTTGCGAATGCTCAGCGCTCTGCTTAGAGAAACAGATACCTATACCAGTTATTGATTCATTTATTTGATTCGTTGAGTTATCTCAATGAATACCGCTCGAGGTTTCGTTTTCATCGAATTAACCCTAATTTGTTACACTCACACTTAGTAGCCTGCAATATGACGCGAGCAAATGTCATTACCTAAAATCGTCATGTTATATTATTTGCTCTCGTCAATTACCAAAGCAAAGTTTTTGTTCCAAATTAAAGTTCATTCAATAAAATAAAAACATCTTGTGGTCTCATCCTCGAATATTTATTTGCCAGCTAATTCTCTGCAATATCAATCATCAACACGTTTATTGTCATTATTACTCAAATTAATAAACCGCTGCTGGAGGAAAATGAGGTGTCGTGCCATAATTATATATCATTACTCTTTGAATGAAGTATAATGATGATGTATGATGAATGTACTTCATTATCGACGAATACTGAAGGAGAGACAAGCTATTCATCTCCCTCTGGTAATAATTATCAGATTTATCCACAGAATTGTTCAACTAAGAAGTACGTTTGAAGATTACTAGACCATTTCAGTTGTACGAAATCACCTCCCGCGTAATAGTCGGTGGCGCGTAATGTCGGTCATTGGTGTGTGTGATGTCGGTCGTTGACGCATTATTTTGGTCGTTAGTGCGTGATATCGGTCGTTGGCGCGTGATGTTGGTCGTTGGTATGTGATGTCGGTCATTGTCGCATTATTTTGGTCGTTAGCGCGTGATATCGGTCGTTGGCGCGTGATGTTAGTCGTTGTCCCACGATATTAGTCATTGGCACAAAATGTTGGTTGCTGGCGCGTGATTTCAATTGTTGGCACATAATGTCGGTCATTGGAACGTGATATTGGTCATTGACGCGTGATGGTCGTTAGGACGTGATGTTGGTCGTTGGCGCATGATGTGACGTTTCATTGAAATTTCAACTGATCTAGTCGACCTATCAGGAGTTCCTTGGATTTCGAATCTCTCGTTTTAATGAATATATACCGTCCCGTTGAATTTTCTCTGGTAGCACTGTTGTTCTTGGAGGTTTGATTGCATAGTTATAAATTATTACTCTTTGAATAAAGTATAATGATGATGTATGACGAATACACTTCATTATCGATGAATACTGAATGAGAGACAAGATATACAGCTTCCTCCGGCAATAATTATTAGATTTATCCACAGAATTGTTCAACTATTATACGTTCGAAGATTACTAGACCACTTCGGTTATAAAACGAAATCACCTCTCGCGAACGTGGAAATTCAACTAACTAAAAATTAATAGAGGCACATCCACCGCCGCGAGCAATAACGACGCAATTAAATATTCGTCTCCATTAACATGGCGATTATCCACCGACTCGGGTTAATTAAATGTGTGACTTCCTCTGGAGAGAGTGGTGCCGCTTTAATTACATCTCGTCGAGCTCGCGGCTGCACAAGACGTCTCTTCGGGCCCCTTTACAATCCCCATTTTCTCGCTCCCCTGCCTCCCTTTCCTATAAACATCCGCTTCTTCGGCTTCTTATTTCCCCGCCGGGACAGGATCGCACTGGAGAAAGTTTCACTCAATCAAGGGAATTGATCCGAACGCGACGGATATATGCGGGAATCGAGAGAGAAATTTGTTGGAGAGTGACGCAAAATGACAAATTATTTTGACGATATCAAAATGGGTTTTATTTTATTGATTTCGGTCAGAAACGAAATGTACCAAATTTTGCCATCGGTAATTAAGGCCCTCATAATTCCTTTGATATATAAATAACTAGTTGTCGAATATCATTACCAGGTGTGCGAAAATCATTGCAGTACAAGCTTTCTGCTCCACGCTGGTAAACTACTGGAGATTTCTAACGAGGTTTTCCTGTGAGATGATATCTTCTGCACTCTGTTTCTTAGGATGTATAACTCGGTTACTACCTGTGACATCTGTTAAAAAAAACTCCATGTTCAAAACTTGTTTAGCAGTAGTATCAGATCACTACAGTCAGATCACCATCTGACAGGTGCCTGTCAGTGTGGGTGGATAGTTTCCTCTGTAGAAAGACAGCTATGTATTGGTGTACCGCAATGGTATGTTCTAGGGCCAGTCATATTTTTGATCAACGTTTATGATCTGCCTTTAGGTGACACTCGGTTGGGATATGACATTCCTCAAGCTGCAACATCTCTATATCGTGTAGACCAGGACGAAGTATGTCTACGTGAGGAATAGAGTAATATCATAACCAAAAATAATCTAGAGGTCCTATATCGTAGGCTTCGAAAGGGTCAAAAAGACCAAATAATCGATTATTTTACGTTTATAATGATAAAACCAGTGCTTATCTACACATGTGTGAATGTTCGTCTATTTACAGTTGTAACATTTATCTTCATTTGGATTTTTTGGAATGTTGACTTATGGAACTATTTATGTCATACCACCAATATGAATACGACGAATACGGACCTGGCAAATCAAAACCATTCCTATTTCTTTCTCCGTTCTGGAACAGACCGTTTATACAAATATTATGTCAACTTAATTGAAGTCTAACAGCGACATGACACATGTCAGAGGGTCAAACAAGAGTTTTATATTACCAGGCAAACGTGAATGAGGAAATACAATTAAAGAAAGCTGTTTGGGGGACGATAAATTCGAGGGCAATTGTTTGTTCATTTATTTTCATTGCCGCAGCGCGGTGTATCAGAGTGGATAAAGATATAGGTCAATGTTTCCAATTTAATGTTGATTATCGACGATTGGAAGTTCTGATAGTGGGAAAATGAAGATCTAGTGCGTTGATAGTTGTAAGGCCCTAAAGCTGATAAGGTTTAATATTCTTCACTAGAAGTTACTTCCTCTAAAGAAAGCAATAATGAGTGTATTGATTTTGATTGGAATTACACATCCTGGGCCAAAAGAAAAGAATGTATGCCCTCAAGAATAAAAATTTAGTAACACAAGAATTCCGAAAATGACAACACTGCTTATAAAATAGTAAAGAAGCATGTGAAAATGAGAAACGCCAGAAAAAAATTGTTACCTGCAAGGTTTCATAGTTCGCCTACGGCTCGTTAAAAAAAACTTTTCGCTCTTGCAAAACGAAGTCGCTTTTTGTTCTTGCTGTATGAATAACTGTTACATTCACATGTTCTTTCCATAGTTGACATTTCCATCTTATCAGTTTGTCGAGTTGATAGTTTTCATCCTGAAAAGTATTTTATTCACCCAAAAACTATGGCGTCTTGATAATATTTAAAAAAAGGTTTTTTGACAATATTTTCAAAATATCACGTATTACTTTAGCGATGAAAAAAAATACATACCTATATATCTTCTGAACTTGGTTATATCACGCGTTCGTCAAGGTCCTCTTTTTTCATCCCTTTCTGTTAAATTAATCGAATAAACTGTGATTTATTTCCACTTTTTGAGCAAGGTTACCGTTTTCTTCATTTTTCAAGTGTCTATTTTGAATAATCAAACCCCAATACGTCTATAATCATATATTTTGATCAGCTGTTATTTGTACAATGTCAATTCAACGTTCATTTATGCTAAATTTACTCTGAAAGCTTTCTGATTCTACGCCACTGTTCGTATTTGCATACTGCGGCGTATTAAATTGATATTCATGCAAATATTTGACGTTCAGCTGATATCTTCGCCAATTATGTATGAAATTACTTCTGCTATTTACTCTAAAGCAGCGGTTTGCCGCCATATATAAACGGGCTGCTCTCCGCTTCGAGAAATTGTATCGAATCCGAGTTTGAACAAAAAAAAATATAGAAATGATAGTATGCCTTATCTTAAACTAATGATCAGTCAATGACGGTAGGTAAACTTGATTTTTCTAAAACTATTTTTTCAGATGGTATCGAAATATCGTTTCCAGTAATCCAATACAGGATATGGAGCAGATATCTGACGAAAAAACTACTTTTCCAGCTGATTCCATTGAACGTTTGATTAATAATTGCTGCAGAAATTCAATGCTAGGCATCGCAAATTCTGAAAAATGCACGAACTGATGAATTTATTCTTTCAAACGTTGACACTGGAAAATCCCAAAGTGGAAAACGTTCTAAACGATGTTGACATCATTGAAGCATTCTTTTGTCTATTTTTCATGTTCAGTGTCCACCTTGTTAAATGGATGTAAATATTTGTTCCACAAAATTCAAGTTTATTATTCTAGTCGAACGGAGAAAAAGTGTTATTTGGATAATTTCATTGACAGGTTGATTGATGTAGAGTTGCCAGTCACGGAATGTTGATTTTTATCACATTGACATTTTGTTTAGAAAGAAAATAACCTTCAGTGTAGCAGTAATATTCCCATCCCTTTCTTTGTCAAATTTATCGACTGCATACTCATTCAATAACATTGCAAAGGACTTCTTCGTGAAGATCAATTTTTTTTATCCTGTCGTTTTTTCAACGAAAGATATCCGAAGCTGTCTCAAAGGAGCAAGAATTGAATTCAAAAGAATATAAAAACAATTCTCAGAATGTTTACGTACGACAAGAAATCGTTACTCAAGCAATCAGCAAAAAAGATTCAGTGTTGAGACTCTTGAACAACCAAAGACATATCTCAAATACTTTATTTAGAAGAAAAATTGTTCATTTCTAAAATGAACCTAACAGGAAACGTACGAAATATTGTCGATGAAAAAATATTGAAATTTTTCTCACGTAGAGCACAATTGATTATAAATATAAAAAAAAATATACAAATTCCTAATCCCATTCAGATTGTTCTGATATTTGAGATTGTGAATTCCCTTTCAATTCCAGGTGAACTTTTCAACTCGAGAACGGTTGAAGATAGAGCAATTCTGCGAACGCCAGTCGATTCAGAATGATGAAATTAGTATACTCCGTGAATTTCGAGTCAATCGGCGTAAAAAATAATTACTCGTAAAATCGAAAAAAGTCCAAAGGCCCTAAAAATCACGAAAAATACAAAATCTTCAGATCTACTTGAAATTCGCACTATATACGCAAAATTTCGTGCTGATTTCGAAAATATATGATTTGTTTATGCTCAAATACAAGGTTTAGCATAAAACAGGAATAAAACGTCAACAATTCACTTGAAAAATAAAATTATCGAAAATTTTAATTTTTCATTTTTCAAAAAATCACAAACGAGTCTCAAATGTATCTCGATGAGCTAATTCCACATTAATTATATAAAAATGGGCGGGAAATTACCCCTCTCAACTCCAGGTGAACTTTTCAACTCGAGAACGGTTGAAGATAGAGCAATTCTGCGAATGCCAGTCGATTCAGAAAGATGAAATTAGTATACTCTGTGAATTGCGAGTCAATCGGCGTAAAAAATAATTACTCGTAAAATGGAAAAAAATCCAAAGGGGTAGACCCCTAAAAATCACGAAAAATACAAAATCTTCAGATCTACTTGAAATTCGCACAATATACGCAAAATTTCGTGCTGATTTCGAAAATATATGATTTGTTTAGCATAAAACAGGAATAAAACGTCAACAATTCACTTGAAAAATAAAATTATCGAAAATTTTAATTTTTCATTTTTCAAAAAATCACAAACGAGTCTCAAATGTATCTCGATGAGCTAATTCCACATTAATTATATAAAAATGGGCGGGAAATTACCCCTCTCAACTCCAGGTGAACTTTTCAACTCGAGAACGGTTGAAGATAGAGCAATTCTGCGAATGCCAGTCGATTCAGAAAGATGAAATTAGTATACTCTGTGAATTGCGAGTCAATCGGCGTAAAAAATAATTACTCGTAAAATCGAAAAAAGTCCAAACGGGTAGACCCCTAAAAATCACGAAAAATACAAAATCTTCAGATCTACTTGAAATTCGCACTATATACGCAAAATTTCGTGCTGATTTCGAAAATATATGATTTGTTTATGCTCAAATACAAGGTTTAGCATAAAACAGGAATAAAACGTCAACAATTCACTTGAAAAATAAAATTATCGAAAATTTTAATTTTTCATTTTTCAAAAAATCACAAACGAGTCTCAAATGTATCTCGATGAGCTAATTCCACATTAATTATGAAAAAAATGGGCGGGAAATTACCCCTCTCAACTCCAGGTGAACTTTTCAACTCGAGAACGGTTGAAGATAGAGCAATTCTGCGAACGCCAATCGAATCAGACTGGTGAAATTAGTATACTCTGTGAATTGCGAGTCAATCGGCGTAAAAAATAATTACTCGTAAAATCGAAAAAAGTCCAAAGGGGTAGACCCCTAAAAATCACGAAAAATACAAAATCTTCAGATCTACTTGAAATTCGCACTATATACGCAAAATTTCGTGCTGATTTCGAAAATATATGATTTGTTTATGCTCAAATACAAGGTTTAGCATAAAACAGGAATAAAACGTCAACAATTCACTTGAAAAATAAAATTATCGAAAATTTTTATTTTTCATTTTTCAAAAAATCACAAACGAGTCTCAAATGTATCTCGATGAGCTAATTCCACATTAATTATAAAAAAATGGGCGGGAAATTACCCCTCTCAACTCCATGTGAACTTTTCAACTCGAGAAGGGTTGAAGATAGAGCAATTTTGCGAACGCCAATCGAATCAGACTTGTGAAATTAGTATACTCTGTGAATTGCGAGTCAATCGGCGTAAAAAATAATTACTCGTAAAATCGAAAAAAGTCCAAAGGGGTAGACCCCTAAAAATCACGAAAAATACAAAATCTTCAGATCTACTTGAAATTCGCACTATATACGCAAAATTTCGTGCTGATTTCGAAAATATATGATTTGTTTATGCTCAAATACAAGGTTTAGCATAAAACAGGAATAAAACGTCAACAATTCACTTGAAAAATAAAATTATCGAAAATTTTAATTTTTCATTTTTCAAAAAATCACAAACGAGTCTCAAATGTATCTCGATGAGCTAATTCCACATTAATTATAAAAAAAATGGGCGGGAAATTACCCCTCTCAACTCCAGGTGAACTTTTCAACTCGAGAACGGTTGAAGATAGAGCAATTCTGCGAACGCCAATCGAATCAGACTGGTGAAATTAGTATACTCTGTGAATTGCGAGTCAATCGGCGTAAAAAATAATTACTCGTAAAATCGAAAAAAGTCCAAAGGGGTAGACCCCTAAAAATCACGAAAAATACAAAATCTTCAGATCTACTTGAAATTCGCACTATATACGCAAAATTTCGTGCTGATTTTGAAAATATATGATTTGTTTATGCTCAAATACAAGGTTTAGCATAAAACAGGAATAAAACGTCAACAATTCACTTGAAAAATAAAATTATCGAAAATTTTTATTTTTCATTTTTCAAAAAATCACAAACGAGTCTCAAATGTATCTCGATGAGCTAATTCCACATTAATTATAAAAAAATGGGCGGGAAATTACCCCTCTCAACTCCAGGTGAACTTTTCAACTCGAGAAGGGTTGAAGATAGAGCAATTTTGCGAACGCCAATCGAATCAGACTTGTGAAATTAGTATACTCTGTGAATTGCGAGTCAATCGGCGTAAAAAATAATTACTCGTAAAATCGAAAAAAGTCCAAAGGGGTAGACCCCTAAAAATCACGAAAAATACAAAATCTTCAGATCTACTTGAAATTCGCACTATATACGCAAAATTTCGTGCTGATTTCGAAAATAAAGGATTTGTTTATGCTCAAATACAAGGTTTAGCATAAAACAGGAATAAAACGTCAACAATTCACTTGAAAAATAAAATTATCGAAAATTTTAATTTTTCATTTTTCAAAAAATCACAAACGAGTCTCAAATGTATCTCGATGAGCTAATTCCACATTAATTATTAAAAAAATGGGCGGGAAATTACCCCTCTCAACTCCAGGTGAACTTTTCAACTCGAGAACGGTTGAAGATAGAGCAATTCTGCGAACGCCAATCGAATCAGACTGGTGAAATTAGTATACTCTGTGAATTGCGAGTCAATCGGCGTAAAAAATAATTACTCGTAAAATCGAAAAAAGTCCAAAGGGGTAGACCCCTAAAAATCACGAAAAATACAAAATCTTCAGATCTACTTGAAATTCGCACTATATACGCAAAATTTCGTGCTGATTTCGAAAATATATGATTTGTTTATGCTCAAATACAAGGTTTAGCATAAAACAGGAATAAAACGTCAACAATTCACTTGAAAAATAAAATTATCGAAAATTTTTATTTTTCATTTTTCAAAAAATCACAAACGAGTCTCAAATGTATCTCGATGAGCTAATTCCACATTAATTATAAAAAAAATGGGCGGGAAATTACCCCTCTCAACTCCAGGTGAACTTTTCAACTCGAGAACGGTTGAAGATAGAGCAATTCTGCGAACGCCAATCGAATCAGACTGGTGAAATTAGTATACTCTGTGAATTGCGAGTCAATCGGCGTAAAAAATAATTACTCGTAAAATCGAAAAAAATCCAAAAAAATCCTAAAAATCACGAAAAATACAAAATCTTCAGTTCTACTTGAAATTCGCACTATATACGCAAAATTTCGTGCTGATTTCGAAAATATATGATTTGTTTATGCTCAAATACAAGGTTTAGCATAAAACAGGAATAAAACGTCAACAATTCACTTGAAAAATAAAATTATCGAAAATTTTAATTTTTCATTTTTCAAAAAATCACAAACGAGTCTCAAATGTATCTCGATAAGCTAATTCCACATTAATTATGAAAAAAATGGGCGGGAAATTACCCCTCTCAACTCCAGGTGAACTTTTCAACTCGAGAACGGTTGAAGATAGAGCAATTCTGCGAACGCCAATCGAATCAGACTGGTGAAATTAGTATACTCTGTGAATTGCGAGACAATCGGCGTAAAAAATAATTACTCGTAAAATCGAAAAAAGTCCCTAAAAATCACGAAAAATACAAAATCTTCAGATCTACTTGAAATTCGCACTATATACGCAAAATTTCGTGCTGATTTCGAAAATATATGATTTGTTTATGCTCAAATACAAGGTTTAGCATAAAACAGGAATAAAACGTCAACAATTCACTTGAAAAATAAAATTATCGAAAATTTTAATTTTTCATTTTTCAAAAAATCACAAACGAGTCTCAAATGTATCTCGATGAGCTAATTCCACATTAATTATAAAAAAAATGGGCGGGAAATTACCCCTCTCAACTCCAGGTGAACTTTTCAACTCGAGAACGGTTGATGATAGAGCAATTCTGCGAACGCCAATCGAATCAGACTGGTGAAATTAGTATACTCTGTGAATTGCGAGTCAATCGGCGTAAAAAATAATTACTCGTAAAATCGAAAAAAGTCCAAAGGCCCTAAAAATCACGAAAAATACAAAATCTTCAGATCTACTTGAAATTCGCACTATATACGCAAAATTTCGTGTTGATTTCGAAAATATATGATTTGTTTATGCTCAGATACAAGGTTTAGCATAAAACAGGAATAGAACGTCAACAATTCACTTGAAAAATAAAATTATCGAAAATTTTAAATTTTCATTTTTCAAAAAATCACAAACGAGTCTCAAATGTATCTCGATGAGCTAATTCCACATTAATTATAAAAAAATGGGCGGGAAATTACCCCTCTCAATTCCAGGTGAACTTTTCAACACGAGAACGATTGAAGATAGAGCATTTCTGCGAACGCCAGTCGATTCAGAATGATGAAATTAGTATACTCCGTGAATTTCGAGTCAATCGGCGTAAAAAATAATTACTCGTAAAATCGAAAAAATTCCAAAAAAATCCTAAAAATCACGAAAAATACAAAATCTTCAGTTCTACTTGAAATTCGCACTATATACGCAAAATTTCGTGCTGATTTCGAAAATATATGATTTGTTTATGCTCAAATACAAGGTTTAGCATAAAACAGGAATAAAACGTCAACAATTCACTTGAGAAATAAAATTATCGAAAATTTTAATTTTTCATTTTTCAAAAAATCACAAACGAGTCTCAAATGTATCTCGATGAGCTAATTCCACATTAATTATATAAAAATGGGCGGGAAATTACCCCTCTCAACTCCAGGTGAACTTTTCAACTCGAGAACGGTTGAAGATAGAGCAATTCTGCGAACGCCAATCGAATCAGACTGGTGAAATTAGTATACTCTGTGAATTGCGAGTCAATCGGCGTAAAAAATAATTACTCGTAAAATCGAAAAAAGTCCCTAAAAATCACGAAAAATACAAAATCTTCAGATCTACTTGAAATTCGCACTATATACGCAAAATTTCGTGCTGATTTCGAAAATATATGATTTGTTTATGCTCAAATACAAGGTTTAGCATAAAACAGGAATAAAACGTCAACAATTCACTTGAAAAATAAAATTATCGAAAATTTTTATTTTTCATTTTTCAAAAAATCACAAACGAGTCTCAAATGTATCTCGATGAGCTAATTCCACATTAATTATAAAAAAATGGGCGGGAAATTACCCCTCTCAACTCCAGGTGAACTTTTCAACTCGAGAAGGGTTGAAGATAGAGCAATTTTGCGAACGCCAATCGAATCAGACTTGTGAAATTAGTATACTCTGTGAATTGCGAGTCAATCGGCGTAAAAAATAATTACTCGTAAAATCGAAAAAAGTCCAAGCTCTAAAAATCACGAAAAATACAAAATCTTCAGATCTACTTGAAATTCGCACTATATACGCAAAATTTCGTGCTGATTTCGAAAATATATGATTTGTTTATGCTCAGATACAAGGTTTAGCATAAAACAGGAATAAAACGTCAACAATTCACTTGAAAAATAAAATTATCGAAAATTTTAAATTTTCATTTTTCAAAAAATCACAAACGAGTCTCAAATGTATCTCGATGAGCTAATTCCACATTAATTATAAAAAAATGGGCGGGAAATTACCCCTCTCAACTCCAGGTGAACCTTTCAACTCGAGAACGGTTGAAGATAGAGCAATTCTGCGAACGCCAGTCGATTCAGAATGATGAAATTAGTATACTCTGTGAATTGCGAGTCAATCGGCGTAAAAAATAATTACTCGTAAAATCGAAAAAAGTCCAAAGGGGTAGACCCCTAAAAATCACGAAAAATACAAAATCTTCAGATCTACTTGAAATTCGCACTATATACGCAAAATTTCGTGCTGATTTCGAAAATATATGATTTGTTTATGCTCAGATACAAGGTTTAGCATAAAACAGGAATAAAACGTCAACAATTCACTTGAAAAATAAAATTATCGAAAATTTTAAATTTTCATTTTTCAAAAAATCACAAACGAGTCTCAAATGTATCTCGACGAGCTAATTCCAAACAAAAAAAAATTTGACGGGAAATTCCCCCTCTCAACTTCAGATGAACTTTTCAACTCGAGAATGGTCAAAGATAGATCAATTCTGCGAACGTAAGTCGATTCAGAATGGAGAAGTTGATTATTAAGATATCACCATCATGAAGGAGAGATATTCAAAGGAGAGCATCGAAAATAATCGAATAATAGTTTGATTCCCCGTAGACAGTTTGTACGTTGAGTGGTAATAAAGCTTCTTGTTGTTTCCGTCTTTTTTTCACAACTCGTTGCTTCATCCGAGCCAACGACAACCATCTCCGGAAAGATTCTTCAGTACTTGGCGCAATTAACAGCCGTGTTTTTTTTATTACAATCTCGTCTCCGAGTAATTTTCGTCGGATAGACATTTTAATTTGAATGTCACCATGAATTTTCCATTTATCTTTCGAATTGAGAAATCTTGAAGAATTACTAATTTTGTTTGCACTAGAAAATTCTCCCAAGTTTGCAATATCTAGGAAAATGTTATTCAAATGGATTTGTGCTATTAGCCTTTATATGTACAACGTTAATTCATCGTTAATAGTTGTAAGATAAGTATACTTCTTTGCAATCAAGTTTTGGTATTCAAGTGATTTTCTGTTTTTGAATGACTTCACAAGCTACATAAAGTCATGAAACTGGAATAGTCTGAAATATTCGTATAGAATATTCACAACAAAACATATTTCATGATATAGCATAGGTGTTCGAACCTTTCCGCATCGTGTTACACAAATGAAACTGTCCACCGAGACGAACATACATCTTCGCACATCGGACATGTGAAAAACTTCGAACAATAAATATCAATGATATATATCGAAGTTTCTTTATGGAAAACAAGTCCCAAAGTACCCGAAAGAATACGTCTATTTCCCGGGGAAAATTCCCAAGATAAATAGAATTGAATTTCATGATACGCGCGACAGCGAAACTGGATGGAAACTCGCTATGAAAATGCGAGAGCGGATAAGAAAGAAATGAAAAAGGACAGACATAGACGTATAGGTGGAACGAGAGGCAGCTGGATCACGAATCTGAAATGTATTTGTATGCTAATAAATTGTGTTGAGTACGGTGAAATGTGGATACGTCTCTCCGAATAATGCCGAGCAAGTATCTCATATCGATACGTATATATTATGCGGGATGTTGGAGTATCTGGATGCTTTGCTTCAATACGAATCCGACATAATGTTCACTGGAGCTATCACCAGTGGCGTATGAATACTCCAATAATTATATTATATTACAAGTCAACGAAATCGTGTTATAAGCGTCATTTGATTACAAAATTTGAAATATGTTTTGAAGGCATTGCTAATATCGTGTATGGAAAAACAATGGAAAATCATTTCAACTTGTTCAGATCTAGGCCTAAGTCAAGAATTTTTCATAGAATTTTTTTTTAAGGTAGTCTCGGATATGTTTCGTCCAAGTATATTATACTATATGCCAAAGAAGATATTTGAAATATGTCTTGAAGGGGTAGAGCTCGGTGTGATTTATACTTTCTATGGAAAAACAATGGAAAATCCCTTTCAATTTGTTTGAAACTAGGCTCAAGTCGAAAATTTCTCGTAGAATCCTCTGTTTTTTTTTTTGACATTCAGACGAAGATAACATTCCATTTTCAAGAACGTATTTCAAGTTTTGTGGTTTTTTATAGGCAATCTCGGGTAAGTTTCGTGAAATTACCTGTTCAAACAGGAAATAAAATATGGATAATAGGTAAAATGTTCACAATATTCGCATCGTAAATTCATATTACGATAAATGATCAATGCACTCTCGAATTCGGCCTAAAGGGTTTTACCAACTTTCCATTTCATATCGGAATATGATACTTATATCGTAAATAATCATTATCCCTCTATCTGGAATCAAAGTAACATTATCCTTTCGGGTGCAAGCACGGAATTAAATTTATGAAATCATGTTACATCGGTATTTGTCTCTGATTCCCCCGCGAGCTGTTGATTCCGAATAAGAAATCCAATCAAAACACGAAGTATCTCGTCATTTTCATTACGAGACAGAATCCCAATTAGGCCGTCTATTTAAAGAACGGCTAATAGGCAGCGACATTGCGAGTCAATATTAATTATTCAATGATCCCAAATTGAAAAGTGATTTGCGCAAGCGAGGGTCGTGTTTATGTGGTGCGCCCGATCTCTTAATCTCCCTCAATTATCTCCGGCAGCAAGTTCCGCTGCCTCCGGCTCTACGCCTAACCCCCCGGTTCGCACCCGGGGTGGCGAGTTCGAAAACTCACTTCGGCGGTGGACACATATTCAAAAGTTCCATTTTGGTAAGTTATATCGGAAAACTCTGACAATTGAATGGAATGAAGCTGTCCTCATCTCACTAGGTCCTATTTGCTGAGGAGCTCGACTGGGATTTGTTTTGATTCGCAGTAGTTCGCTTCATATTCTCTCAGAGTTCTACAAGGATCAGTATTGGGACTCATTTCATCAATAATTCACTGCACTGATGTGGTATATTTCTCCATATAAATCTGCTGAAATGCTCGCCGATATTTTCGATAAATCTTTCTCGCCAGTTCAAAACACAACGCTACCACAAGTAATGTCACAAATATGCCAAAACTCTTTACCCATGTGTATTTTCCAACTGAAATAGTGGAGGAATGTCAAAACAGGTGTCTCACCGGGACTGGATAATATGCCAGCATTCATTTTGAAAAGGCATACATCCGTTCTCGCAAAACCTCACCTTATCCTGCCTTCCCATTCAATGGCGGTTAGCCTCTGTCACTTCCATATATAAAAAAAGAGATAAACTCGATCATGGACACTACCGTATGTACCAAAATTATGGAGATCCCACCTACTACACTTAATCTACTGCCTGCATAAATGGACCAGATTCCTAGACTCCTCATCACCCGTTGGCATAATATATCTCGATTTTTCCTAGGCGTTTATCAAGGTTCCGCAAATTGAGCTAATTCACAAATTTGATTTGAACACTTCGGAATACAAGGTCAACTGCTTAACTGGATCGACAGGGGTTTCAGTGAAAATTGGTTCCAGACATTCTGATCTACATGAAGTCATCTCGGGAGTTCCAAAAGGTTCGGTTTTTGGGCCTACTATTTTCTCAGCATATGTCTCAGATCTGCCCACTGTACTCCACTCAGACCATGCTTTTTTCGCAGATGACAGCAAGTTCTTTAGAAATCCCCTAACTAGTCAGTCTGATCTCTTTTTCGTGCAAAGATGGTGTGGAACTTGGAACATACCTTCGAACGTCGACCACTGTTGTGTGTTACATGTCGGTTATAACAACCCAACATTTGATCATCTTTTTTTGGCAACAAATCAATTCCCGAAGTAGACAACCATAGTGTGATCTAGGTCTGCAACCAAAAACTGACTGCTACTAACCAAGTGGCAGCCGTTGTTAAAAAAGCTAACAGTCGTACTTATCTACTCAACAAATGTTTCGTTCATCCTAATAAAAGACTCTTCAGTAAACTTTATGAAACATATATTCGCCCCCACCTGGAATATTCCGTCCAAATCTGATTCTATGAACTCTCTTACGACCAACGACTATCTCAGCTCAATCTACCCTATTCGAGTGACAGATGTTTCAGAGGCGATGCGATTTTGACCCACCGAAAACCGCACGATGACTTCTTTGTAGATCTAGCGAGGTTATTTCTACTATAAGATGATAGTAGGTTGCATGGACATCCTTTAATACTTTCAAACAACTTAAGTCAAACATTCTTTTCAAACAGAATCTTCTAGAAGTGAAATACCTACCCTACCTCCAGATGTCGTGGCAGCCCCTAGTACGAACAGTTTCAAGAACCGTTGTGACTTTTTTTTTTAAACAAACATGCATGCATTGTTCATTTCAATTTTCCACTTTTCTTTCTATGCCTCTGCCCTTGTACGTAAGATTGTGCAAGAACCCTACCAAGACTTGAATTCAGATGTGTCTCCTACAAAAAAACTTTTTTTTTTTCAAAATGCCTATAGCTTGATATATTTTGACTATATTCCAAATTCGCTATGTGTAGCGTATATTCGAACGCGTCATCTCTGTTCAGCAATTCACCCCCAAATTAAAACCCGTTCCGCCCTAGTTTAACGTCACGTCCAAATATGCTTTTCGGATTATGTTTTTAATTTATTCATTGGAGTTTTTCTGATGGCCCATTTAAATTGTTTTACAGAAACAGGATATTAAAGAGAAATTATACGGATTATTGTCGTCGTGTGTTTCAACCGGACCGATTTTTTCGTTATTTTGGATTAATTGGCGAGGTATACGGGGGAGTTCGAAAAATGTCAAATTTCATATTTTGAGTATAGGGAAAGTAATTGTATTGTCGATAGGTAGTATGATGAAGGATGAAACTCGTCATCATATAGGATATGGGAATGCATTACTCAATAATGTATTCGTTCTCAAAAAAAAATGGTTATGATACTGTTATGCGACATATTTCACGCGGAGGAAAAGTTTTTGAAGAAGTTAATAAGTGTTTGGAATATTTAGCTTGTTGAAGAGAACTAAGTGTTTTATTATTGGGTAATAAAAACCGTTAAGTAGTATATTTGGCGTATTATTTAGTAAAATCGTAGCAGTGGTGTCGGAAGCGGAATATTAGTGAAAATCAGAAACTATTTATCGTGAATACGAGGAGTACATTGTAGGATACGATGGAGGACATTATGAAATTTATCCAAAATTAATTTGCGGATTTGGAAAGAAGGCGCCAGGAGGAAAAAAAAGAAGAGGAAAAACGGCGCCAGATAAAAAAAACAATAAGAGGAAACGTGACGGTTGGCTGAAAAGAAAGAACTAAGTAGAAGAGGCACTTCAGAAAATTCTCGAAGAACAGAGAAAAGAGCGAGAAGATGAGAAACTAGAACGAGAAAAGGAAAAACGAGAAGAGGAAATGCGACAGTTGGATGAAAAGAAAGAACGAGAAAATGAAATACTAGAAGAGGAAATGCATCGGTTAGATAAAAACAAGAACGAGAAAAAGAAAAACTAGAACGAGATGAAGCTGCAGAAAATTCTCAAACAACAAAAGAACGAATTAGAACGAATTCAGGTATGTTGCAGACAATACCTATCGAACAACAAAACAACCAAGTGCTGAAGAGAAAGAGGTACAGGATTATGCAGACGAACTGCGAGATAGCTTGAATGGGATCCACGAATTTGCAAGAAAAATATTGAAGATAACTAGTGACAGAATGAAGGCTTGATACGACCTTAAGGCCAGTACTGATGGATTCAAAAAAGGAGATCGAGTGTGGCTGTACAATCCTCGTCGTAAGAAAGGATTTTCTCCCAAATCAACACCATCCTGGGAAGGACCCTATACGATAGTGAAGAGAAAGAACGACGTAGTTTAGGATTCAACGCAGCTTTATAAAGAGAGAGAGACAGTTGAAAGAGAAATTAGGGAAAGGGACAAAAAAAAGAGAATACAGAGAGAGAAAGAAAGAAAATGGTGGAAGGAATAGAGAGAAGAGGTAGAAAGAGGGCTAAACACGAAACAAAAGACTGAATTTTCATGATATATCTCTCGACTTGTTGCTAAACGACACTGAGTTGCTTGAGAACACCACAGCGTTCCGATAGTATTTTAAAATAAAATTAAAAATAACTCGAAAACGGTTGATTTTATGAAAATATTTCATTGAATCAAAATTGTGCAGAATGTAATGCTCTATGAGATTAATGCAATTTTACCGCGTTGTAACACCATCTATATGTGATGAGTGCAAATAAACACAACCCTTACTCTCAATCTGACAGCGTTTGCAGAAACTGATTAGGTCTTTTTGTGTCGGAGATATCTTACGTGGGAGTTTCAAGTAAAAACCCCGTACACATATCGACATGCTCTTCTTCTGCGCCCCTCGAAACAGATGCCGTCAAAACTTCCACACAATAAACTCCATTTATTCCCGCTCGGCAACGGCAAATTCAAGAGAATAACATGTGGTAAAGTATTCTGCAGGAGGGATATTGCTCTTTTATTTTTCGCAGGATTCCGACGTTCTGGTGACAAAATACGTGTTTCGGTTCCGTACAGTTTCATTCGTCGCTGAGACGTGGACAAATTCCCCGGGGGAAATAAAAGCTTCATCGAATCGTGCGGGGAAATGGCTCGGAACACGCCGAGGATTGTAAAACTCCGCGAAGGCTCTCCATTCTCTCTTTCATATGACCTATTTCGTCCTCGTTCTATGGTCTCTTTTTGCGCTCGCTATCGCCTCATTTGCTAGATTATTAACGGTACATTCCCATGTCTTTGTAGGTTTAATGCCACTGCTTTCGGCTTTTCATCAATTAATTAACCGGGCTTTATGGCTCGACTTGCGATTCCGTCCGGTACAGGGTTTCACAACTGGTTGTGGTGATGATATTGCTAAATGCTAGGATTGCTCGAAAGAATCGTTCGGATTCAGGATTGGTAGGAATGTCGATCACATATTATCCATCAGAACGGTCAAACTAAAATTGTATAAGAATCAAATGTATTGAACTAATAACATCCACTAACGATATTCTAGGGAACCGATCTATGGAAAAGAATCGAAAGATGATTTCGTAAAACCGATACGATAAACGTAATTCACCTAAACCGAATTCTATCAGACTCAAAATAATCATATCGGAATGTGGAAGAAGCGAAAATGAAAGAACTGGAAATTACAAGAAGTTCAATCTGTAATATCATCGAAGGATAATAAACGGCAAAGTTAACACCGTTAGTCTATCAAACAAAAGCAAATCACAAAAACAATATTTTGTAAAAATTATAAAGTATCATAACAGAATTTTGTAAGTCTGCAAAGCGTCACATTCAAAAGTCGTAGAAATTATAATCATCGAATCCATAAATCACAAGACTACAAATTGGCAAATTGGAAGTCATCAGAAGTGAGAATGGTAGAACCGAAATGTATATAACCGAAATCTATCAAAAAATTGAAAGGGAATAGCAAATTGTGAATGTCGGAAATGAATCAATGAAGAAAATAAAAAAGATATATTTTGATACGAAAATATCTTGATAAAATAATAGAAGCAATAGAATCTAGGATGCAGCAAATGCAACAACCAGTCCAAAAAATTAATCAAATCACAAAAAATCAGCCCTGTATCACTTCCGTTAAAAATAACGTCACCGTTATTCGCCTTTTCCGTTACTTTGTTATTACCAATCAATAGCAAAATAACGGAAATGGCGAATAACGGTGATGTTATTTTTAACGGAAGTGATACAGCATAGAGCTGAATATTGAAATTTCCATAAATAGAAACAAAATTGAAATTGAAAAATGTACTTAAGAAACGGCAATACGGTTCATGACTGAATTAACAGTATCCAAGTCTCCAGTAAATCTTTCATTTGTCCTGTTGATAAGTTTGAAGTTCATCAGGCTGTGATGAAATATCAAACAGAATGCTGGAAAAATCTGCGATGAACCACTTACTCACCTGATCAATTTATCAATATCTAAAGGATTTTTTCTATCAAGACTCAAAATATCCAATATTATACCACTACACAAAAAAGGTGACACACAACAACTTACTATAGAGCTTTGTGCTCGTTTCAGTAAAGTACTTGAAGCTATATTGAATAAGGTTGTGAAATTCCTGACAGACAATGCTCGGACTCGCAGATTGTCAGTATGGTTTCTTAAAAAACAAGGGTACTGACACAGCACTGTGTGAGTTCATTAATGAAGTAACTAAAGCGCTAGATAAGGTGACATTAGAGACATTTATTTAAAAATTTCTTAGAGCAAACGAGAAAACTGTCTAATCGTCTTGTAGCTTAGACGACACTAATTAACCATAACATTGATGATGCCATGAATCAAACACAAAATATTTATTCCAATATCTCTGAATGGAATGATTAAAAAAGACTTTTCCTCAATAATGATAAAACTGTCTGCAGCTGGTTGAGGGAAATAACAATTTTAACAACAAATAGTCTTGAACAAAAATATTACATGCTCCGATTACACTAAGCTTCTAGGGCTTATCCTACAAAATAATCTTAATACTTTTCAACGCTTGCATCAATTACAAACGTTAAACTTGTTTGACAACTTCGTTTGGGTAATTTTCCATTTTTGAGCCAAGAATTAGCACAACTCGTTTGCACTTTGACACAATATGACCTCTTTAATAACAGTTATCTCATTTTCTTCTGAATGGTGTCAAATTGAATTGTGAAACAGTAGGTTGGAAAATGTTTAATGCACGGCCTACGTAAATCACCTTGTATTTCACTATCACTTAATAGAGAAATTAAAGAAATGAATGATAGTGGACATTCTGAAAATGTATCAACTGAATAACTATTATTCGCGAGATAAGTTTTCACTTTTCAAAAAGTGGAATGTGAGATTGTTTGGTTCCCTTGGTTTTTTATCTCTCACGTATTGAGGACTGATTATTTTCAGGGAAGGATATTGTGTTACGTTCACATCATCTGACATATATCCGAGTGAATGATGAAAACATGGAAATATCCTCATACTCAACCACTCCAAGAAACTTTGATAATACGAATGACCCTGCTCTTCAAAGACAATCTTCTCCAAAACAATCTCATCTCGATTGCTCTCTCATAGTTCTCGCATTTCTAACCGAGAGCAATATAACTGTTTCAAAGGGAGTAAACCCATTAGGCAACATATTGGCCGTTATAGGATACAACATTAGAGCCATAAGCAACACTAGTCAGTCAGGGATGAATCATAACCCCTGGGAGAGTACTAGGAGCACCCCATTTATACCCTCTTATCCGTTTATTGCTAATGTGTTATTATTGTGTTTTTGAAGTCAGAGGACAGCGTCGCTGAAAATTCAGCGTGAAAGGTGGGAGGATACACGAGGGCAAGTAATAAGTAATTGGGTTGGGGGATGTGTTTTTTCACTTATCCAAAAACTGACAAATCATCGATAATTTGAAAGCAATGAACAGCAATAAGAATAAAAAAAGTTGCTTTACGATCTCAAAAAAACGAGAAATAAAAAAGGAAACAAATTACAAGAACGTGTAACCAGAAGAAAATATGAACAAGAGGAGTATCAAACGAAAAGGAAGCAAGAACAAGAAATCAGAAGAAAATGAGATGAAGAGAAAGGAGCAAAAGAAATTGATCGCGCTGCAATTAGAATAAGATGTTCAAGAATAAAATCACCAGAAGTAAAATTTTCCTGCGCAACAGTTTTCTGTTTATAGTATTGCTATCAATCAATGGAACTTCCTATTTCTTCATCAGCTTCAATATCAATACAGGACTCGAACCGCTCGATTCCATTTCTGGTTGTGTAATGATGATTTTGTTATGACTGTCGTTGAAATTATCTTTATCATTGTATTACCCAAAGTCATTCTTTCCATCAGTTGTCCAATTCAGAAATTCGTTAATCAGCCAGCCCAAAGCACGTCTATCCAAATACCACAAATGTATAACGAACAGCTACACACTACAGACCGACTTGTACCAGGTAACTGCGTTGATTTCGCAACCATAATAATATAATCGAACCAAGAGATAGGGTGACAAGTTCGCGTGCAATGCGAAGCAATTGCCATGCTCTATTATTGATATTATGTATGGAGCTCGTGTTCGTGGGATATAGTCTAGTTTTACGTCGAGACATCATTTAGCACCACTGGCATGTTATTGCTCTCTTCACTATAGTCTCTCTATTCTCGTGTCTCGTGTGGATGTGTGTCGATAAATTTGTCGCTCAGACTGGCTAGATAGGTGAGAGGTTATTGCCAGTAGTTACAATGGGGAATGACCTCAATATTTACTACGGGATTTCGTATCTAATCCCCAGTGTGTTGAGCGGGATGTTCCCCAGGGATTTGTATTGGGTCCCCTTATATTTTTGCCTTGCCTTGCCTTACCTTGCCCACAATGTTGATATAACATTATAATACAAGCAGGTAACACAACCCTAGTGACTGGTGTAATGTCATTAGAGAAATTGACTCATGATATGAAAATATTTTCGAAACAATTTACTGACTACTGTGGTACTGATCGTCTATCATATTTGTGTACAGTTTTCTAGTGGTTGATAATTGCACTGAATGGAATTATCAGTGTAATGTTGACATGACTGGGTGAAATTCTTTCATATGACAAAAAATTCCAAAATTTGAGTGGTTGTGAGAAAGAAAGTTTTAGATATCCATTTTGATTTCGGATAGAACTGGATTGATTATCTACCAAAATTTGCTGAAAAATCATTCACACCTATTATTTTCTAAAGAAATTGAAAGCTTCTGTCATTACTATTGGCGAAAAAGAGTAAAAACAGTCATGGCCAAGTTGACGGAACATTGAAAATGGAATATGAATGTATATTGACGTTTTAAATGACACTTTTGTTAAATCGTTCGATGCAGAAAATAATGTAGATTCAGAAATGCAATAAGATGAAAATCAGAAATATTCAGTTGATTTTTGTGGTGGTGAAAATAACACAAATCATTAGATTCAATGATTTCCATTACGCTCACCCATTTGTTATAACTTTTTCTCTGTCCGCGAGCTGACCTAATAGAAATATATCCTTCATTCTCGTCCACACTAACAGCCCCAGAGTGTTTTAATACCACCGAGAAATTTCGGGTCCGTTTTTGTTCGTTTTCCCCAAGATAATACGAATAAAGTGGCTTAGTTTCCAGTTCTGCCAACAAAACAAACCCGGGTGTAGATGTTTCGACTAAGTTTTAATTGAGGAAGACGAGTTAGTTGGAACGGAGTTGTATTCACCGCATTCAAGCGTAATTCATTAAGTGGTCAGAACAACCAGTGGAGTACCAAATGGTGGCATGGTGTAGTAATAATGATACAATGTGAATATAAGTTGAGCTATCTGGTCCGTATACCCTAGAATTAGTTTTTGACGAGAACATCAATTTCCTCTTCTTTAGAAGAGAAAAGTCTTACTTCAAAAAACCCGAACCAAAAATTAAGGTAATTTTGGATATTTACAACCTACGGCCACAAATACATTTGGAGAATATTTATGGAATTTTGCTGAGAACGAGAATATGAATTAAATGAACATAGAAGCTTGAAAGAATTGGGGTTGATACTAAAAGGGTGGTCAATATGAGAAAGAAAGACGGGACCGAATTTAAAGAAGCAACGGTGAAGACAATGTGGAACGTTTCATGCAAACTTTTACAAGAAAAGTACCATAATGACCATACTATTATGATTGATCCGTTTGATAATATAGTATTGCCAAAATGCCCGCGACGCAATCAGGATGAAACTACAAGCAGATCCATGTAAACATAAGTCCAGTTCAGTTTCGCTAAATTTGTCTGAAGTTAACGAAATAATATTTCTATGGGATGAAAATACTCTTGAAGTTCTTATGCGTAAATTTGACCATATTGCTGCTGTAGAATTAGCGTGGCAAGGAGGAGAGGCAGTTGCTTGTCTGGTGGATTTTTTTCAAATCGAGAAAAATAACGATGACTCTCCAACAAATCGCATTGAATACAATCCGGTGTTCAGTAACACGTGCCAAAGTGGTTCTAAAAGATGTACAAGTAGTAAATGGCTGGTTTTCAATAGTGAAGGACAAAGCTGCCCTGTACCTACGTCTTTTTCATAAACTGATATAAAAACGAGGCAACAATATTACGTCACCGCGACTGTCAAAACCAAATCTACACTGGAAAAATTAAACTTACAAATGGCACGATAATGTACCTGTTGGAAGAAATACAATACATGGATGTACTAAATCTGCTGTTGACGCAATTGGTTTTATTGTAAAAGAAAATAGAAAACCAATTACTGGTCATAGCAATCAAAATTCTATAAAAGCATACTCGATCAAGAACACCACAAACACTAACTGTGCTTTTAATAAATGAATTAATGTTTCGTTGTGTTGAGTTATAAATTTTTTTGTCAAAAAGATTTCCGTTGAATATCTTTCGGATATTGAAAATGCCTCAAAATTTGTGTAATTTTTCATCAATTTGCAAAGTCGAAGGAACGTTTATATGCCACATGATGATTCTAGGAGGAAGTTTATACCTACCCATACACTTTTCAATAGAAATGTTATGTTATTTGAATTTAGAGTGAAACGTCTCATTGTACTGTCTCAGTTTAACTTCAAATATAAATGTACTTTTACTCTATCTGGAATGTTTTACTATAATTTCCTACAACAGACGGAAGCTTGGGTGATTTCACCATAAATTGACAAAAATTGGTCCCATAGTTGAAGCTGGTGACATTGTGTAACATTGATTTTCAAGAGAGTGGCCAAGAGAAATCTTCATGCCAGTTCATAGCGACAACAATACTTGCAAATATATCTCGAGACGACTTTATCCGATGCCCAGAATTAATTGCGAGACGACTATGGCTCCAGTCAGTGGTTAGATTGCTGGTTGCTAATAGAGAGAGCTGTAGGGAAAGGTTAGCCAAAATGATGGATGTTCATTCGGATTTCTATTTATCTGGGATTTCGGCTGGGGAAACAGAAATGAGATTTATCAGATACGGTTGCTTGTAATTATTTGAGTATAACTTTCAGAGTCTCCGGAAATATCCTTCATTTATTACGTAGCGTTAAATAATTTATGTATTATGTTAAAGAGACATTTGCATTGATTATTTTAAAAGTTTGACATTTTGAAGTGTGACTGAAGTCTCAAGTCTCGTCTAAAAATTGGTGGATTTGTTTATTTTTGGTAGAGATGAAAGAATTCCCTACAAACTTTTTTCCACTGCACCTATCATACATGATTTGCATGCTTGAAGCATCTTAGCACGAAACTACGCTTCTCCCGTACACAAACCGAGAAATAATATCGGCAATAGGGACCATACGGATAATTTACAATCCACCGAACTCTCTTATTCGAGAATGTTCACTCTCGATCATAAATTACCGGGTATTTACTGCCATTGGAATACAGGTGACACCAGTACGGTACATAGAGCTGCTGTGAAGCGAGATACACAAACGATACTCGAGGGAAGATGTAAAATTTCAACGTCGCCTTGACGTTTTGAAAGGATGTGGGACTCCCGAGACGCTTTTCGAGCGACGTTAAAAATTCAGGGTTTAGTGACATCCATTGTCTGTCGAAAAGTGCTATAAACAAGGCTCTAAACGTATACGAGTTGCTCCAAGTCACAGCAGTTGTTTTAATGCTTGGTATTCAAAGATTGTACTCGGGAACTTTGTGGCAATTGTGTCTCTGCGGTAGATTTTTTAGAGTTGATATTCCATATATATTGCTCCAAAGACATACGTAACTTGGTGTAAAGAATGAGTCAGCATGTGAGTTAATGATAACGAATGGAAATTTGGGAATTATGCATTAGTTTCAATGAAAATATATTTTTCAAAAAACCCAAACTAATTCACGCGACGCCAGTCCAAAATGCATCATCGCTGAAGATGTGTTTGACAAAACAAAAATTATTCCGAGTTATCTTCTACAAAAGTCGAACCTACTAGGTAGTACGAAAAAACAACTACCTGTCAAAAATTCAACTAAACAAGATTCTTGAAATATTTGTTCACTAGGTGCCATTGGGTTGTAATTTTTCTAAATACATTTGAAGTAATTCAAACCATTGTGGATACTGAATGACAATTCAAGAAGATGAAAATAAAAAATCGTGATTTGAGATTTACTCTCTCTATACCTTGTCTCTCTCTCTTGCTGTCTTTATATACATATAATTGTTCTCTTGCTCTCTTTTTGCTTTGTTTATATCACTGTTCCTCCATTCATATCGCTTTTTCTCTCTATTTCTCGCTATTAACTTTTGCCCTCTTCTTGAACTGCCCCCAATGCACTATTGGATGCGTCCGCTGTTATTTTTTTTTTAAAGAGCATTCTATCTAGATACCACGTGGTTGACAATTTTTTAAATACATTTGAAGTAATTCAAAAAGAACTGGATACTGTATAACAATTCTAAGAAGTTGACAATTAAAAATCCAGATTTCAGGTGAATCCTCTCTCTTTCCCTCTCTTTTTTGCTCTATCTACATATATTGTTATCTTACTCTCTTTTTCACGCACTTTGCTTGTTTATTTCGCTTGTTTGCTTTGTTTATTTCACTCTGATGCTCCGTTTATATTGTTTTTTGTTCTGTTTTTCGCTATCAATTTTTATCCTCGAACTGCCCCCAAGGCATTATTCAGCTAAATATATAGTAATTTGAGACGAGCTGGATTCTGAATGACAATTCTAAGAAGTTGAAAATAAAAAACCTTGTTTGAAGTATATTCTCTATCTTTCCCCTCTCTTTTGCTCTTTTCCCCCCCTCTTTTTTGATTCCTCTATCTACATATATTGTTATCCGGCTATCGTTTGCTTTGTTCATTTCGCTCTTTTGCTTTATCTATTTAACTCTGATGCTCCGTTTATATCGTTTTTGTTTTGGATATCAATTTTTATTCTTGAACTGCCTTTATTTGATGCATCCGTAGTTGAATTTTATTTTTTATTTTTGGACGCTCTTTTAAAGTGCACTGTAGTGTTCGCAAGAACTTTTAGAGATTACTTAGCACCAAGTTTTTTCGTCAAATGCTTCGAAGCACTTAGCACTGGTCCAAGAAAGTGCTCGGAAGCATAGTGCTACAAAAGTGCTTCGAGTACTTTCACCAGCACCAAACACTGTGCTTTGGGACAGCTCTGTCCCGTGTACGTTACTCTAGAATAGCTCAATTTATCGATCGTAATCATTGTCGAAAATGAGTCGTCCTTTCAAAATACCATCGCAAAGCCCAGTTTGAAAGCTAATGAATTTCGAAGCTATCTGATCATAACGTGTTAAATTCGTCATGAATCAACAACAAAAACTAGTGAACCGAGAAAACAAAGGACATTCTGTCTCTCGGAGCATTTTAATTACGTTGCTATTATTCAATATCAATTAATTGGATCGTAATTTATGTAGCTGATATTGAACGGATTACACGTCACAGTAAAAGCTCGTAATGAATACCGCTCGATGGATTGCTCACTTACCATGAAATTCATTTTTATTGATACAACTATTTCAACACGGGAATAATCCCGACTGGTATGTGCGTTCTACAAGGTGTAGCATATACAGTTGACAATGTCCGACCGTTCCAATGCCTGAATTGTTGATTTCAATTCATAATTTTTCGTATTTTTGTTTCAGAGGAATTCAATATCACCTGCCGAAAAGTACAGACCTAGAACACCTCAAGAACCTGAACCGAAGAAACCCAAAAAGGAAGATAAGGACCTCGGACACGTAAGTATGAAAGTACGTAGGTTTTAACACTACTAATATATTCCTAGTCCGATTGAATGTTTAGTTAAAATTAACATTTCAATAACAACATTGTTTCCACATATCAGACTCCCACCAAACTTATTCCATGTCCAAATCTTTAGTTAGCAGTCCCACTTCTCGGGCGCCTACAAAATCGTTACAACCACATATCCATTCGATTCCACCTTCTATATCAAGTCGGCGGTAGCGAAAGATATTACTTCACATCGTTTCGTTCGGAAATCCTTCAAGATCTTCAGATATGTTAATAATTCGTAGCTTATCTCCATCTTCTGTATACATTAAATCTTTAGTGTTTGCTTTGCTTGTAATCGACAGGTGCTCCGTAAAAGTATTAAGTTACGGCAAGAAAATATGAGTAAATCATCATGAATTATGTCATCATTAAACGGTGTTCATGCTTGGGAAAGCCTACACGACAAAAAAGGGGAATTTAGAGAGGACAGATGGTTGGATATTGATTTTGTTTTAGTTATCTACATCGATCAACTGATGACAGAGAAAACGTGAATGTATCATAGAAATTGAGCTTAAATTAATCATCGTATTTCGATGAGGTACCGCCTCATTCACAGTCAAATTGAACACCGAATACTTTTATTACAAACTTGAAAAAAAAAATAAAAAAACGCATCTTAATGAGAGTAATGCGATTATTATCCACTGATGTGAAGTGGCAGTCAGTTAACTTGCGATCCAGCAGTAATATCACCAGTGGTATCGGTAAAAATATGATTTTCACTGGTTCCGATAAAAATTTAATTATTTACTGGGAAGAAACTCATTGAAAAACAAAGTTTCCACAAAATTTACGTCCTGTATCAATTTCATCCACTTACAAAGTGAAGAAAGAGTTGAAGTCAACACTCCAAAAAAATTGAAATGGACAAATGACTTCAGAAAAAACTTGCCAACTTGAAATTCACAAGACAAGTTTGTTTATACGGAGTGAAAGTTCTGTATCAATTTCATCCACATGCAAAGGAAATGAAGGGTTGAAATAGACAAATGCCTTCAGAAAAAACCTACCAACTTGAAATTCACAAGACATGTTTGTTTATACGGAGTGGAAGTCCTGTATGAATTTTCAAAGGAAACGGAATAGTTGAAATCAACCTCCAAAAGGATTGAAATTTGAAATTCACAAGACAAGTTTGTTTATACGGAGTGGAAGTCCTGTATCGATTTCATCCACATGCAAAGGAAATGAAGGGTTGAAATAGACAAATGCCTTCAGAAAAAACCTGCCAACTCGAAATTCACAAAACGAGTTTGTATACACAGAGTGAAAGTCCTGTATGAATTTTCAAAGGAAACGGAAAGGGTGAAATCAACCTTCAAAAGAATTGAAATGGACAAATGCCTTCAGAAAAAACTTGCCAACTTGAAATTCACAAGACAAGTTTGTTTATACGGAGTGAAAGTCCTGTATGAATTTTCAAAGGAAACGGAAAGGTTGAAATCAACCTCCAAAAGGATTGAAATGGACAAATGCCTTCAGAAAAAACTTGCCAACTTGAAATTCACAAGACAAGTTTGTTTATACGTAGTGGAAGCCCTGTATCGATTTCATCCACATGCAAGGGATATGAAGGGTTGAAATAGACAAATGCCTTCAGAAAAACCTGCCAACTTGAAATTCACAAAACGAGTTTGTTTACACAGAGTGAAAGTCCTGTATGAATTTTCAGAGGAAACGGAAAGGTTGAAATCAACCTCCAAAAGCATTGAAATGGACAAATGCCTTCAGAAAAAACTTGCCAACTTGAAATTCACAAGACGAGTTTGTTTATACGTAGTGGAAGTCCTGTATCGATTTCATCCACATGCAAAGGATATGATGGGTTGAAATAGACAAATGCCTTCAGAAAAACCTGCCAACTTGAAATTCACAAAACGAGTTTGTTTACACAGAGTGAAAGTCCTGTATGAATTTTCAAAGGAAACGGAAAGGTTGAAATCAACCTCCAAAAGGATTGAAATGGACAAATGCCTTCAGAAAAAACTTGCCAACTTGAAATTCACAAGACAAGTTTGTTTATACGTAGTGGAAGTCCTGTATCGATTTCATCCACATGCAAAGGAAATGAAGGGTTGAAATAGACAAAAGTCTTCAGAAAAAACCTGCCAACTTGAAATTCACAAAACGAGTTTGTTTACACAGAGTGAAAGTCCTGTTTGAAATTTCAAAGGAAACGGAAAAGTTGAAATCAACCTCCAAAAGGATTGAAATGGACAAATGCCTTCAGTAAAAACTTGCCAACTTGAAATTCACAAGACAAGTTTGTTTATACGGAGTGGAAGTCCTGTATCGATTTCATCCACATGCAAAGGATATGAAGAGTTAAAATAGACAAATGCCTTCAGAAAAAACATACCTACTTGAAATTTACAAGACAAGTTTGTTTATACGGAGTGGAAGTCCTGTATGAATTTTCAAAGGAAACGGAAAAGTTGAAATCAACCTCCAGAAGGATTGAAATGGACAAATGCCTTCAGAAAAACACTTCCCAACTTGAAATTCACAAGACAAGTTTGTTTATACGGATTAAAACTCCTGTATCAATTTCATCCACATGCAAAGGAAATGAAGGGTTGAAATAGACAAATGCCTTCAGAAAAAACACGACAACTTGAAATTCACAAGACAAGTTTGTCTACCCGGAGTTAAAGTCCTGTATGAATTTTCAAAGGAAACGGAAAAGTTGAAATCAACCTCCAAAAGGATTGAAATGGACAAATGCCTTCAGAAAAAACTTGCCAACTTGAAATTCACAAGACAAGTTTGTTTATACGGAGTGAAAGTCCTGTATGAATTTTCAAAGGAAACGGAAAGGTTGAAATCAACCTCCAAAAGGATTGAAATAGACAAATGCCTTCAGAAAAAACCTGCCAACTTGAAATTCACAAAACGAGTTTGTTTATACGGAGTGGAAGGCCTGTATGAATTTTCAAAGGAAACGGAAAAGTTGAAATCAACCTCCAGAAGGATTGAAATGGACAAATGCCTTCAGAAAAACACTTGCCAACTTGAAATTCACAAGACAAGTTTGTTTATACGGATTGGAAGTCCTGTATCGATTTTATCCACATGCAAAAGAAATGAAGGGTTGAAATAGACAAATGCTTTCAGAAAAAACACGACAACTTGAAATTCACAAGACAAGTTTGTTTACACGGAGTTAAAGTCCTGTATGAATTTTCAAAGGGAACGGTAAAGTTGAAATCAACCTCCAAAAGGATTGAAATGGACAAACGCCTTCAGAAAAAACTTGCCAACTTGAAATTCACAAGACAAGTTTGTTTATACGGAGTGGAAGTCCTGTATCGATTTCATCCACATGCAAAGGAAATGAAGGGTTGAAATAGACAAATGCCTTCAGAAAAAACCTGCCAACTCGAAATTCACAAAACGAGTTTGTATACACAGAGTGAAAGTCCTGTATGAATTTTCAAAGGAAACGGAAAAGTTGAAATCAACCTCCAGAAGGATTGAAATGGACAAATGCCTTCAGAAAAACACTTGCCAACTTGAAATTCACAAGACAAGTTTGTTTATACGGATTGGAAGTCCTGTATCGATTTTATCCACATGCAAAAGAAATGAAGGGTTGAAATAGACAAATGCTTTCAGAAAAAACACGACAACTTGAAATTCACAAGACAAGTTTGTTTACACGGAGTTAAAGTCCTGTATGAATTTTCAAAGGGAACGGAAAAGTTGAAATCAACCTCCAAAAGGATTGAAATGGACAAACGCCTTCAGAAAAAACTTGCCAACTTGAAATTCACAAGACAAGTTTGTTTATACGGAGTGGAAGTCCTGTATCGATTTCATCCACATGCAAAGGAAATGAAGGGTTGAAATAGACAAATGCCTTCAGAAAAAACCTGACAACTCGAAATTCACAAAACGAGTTTGTATACACAGAGTGAAAGTCCTGTATGAATTTTCAAAGGAAACGGAAAGGTTGAAATCAACCTCCAAAAGGATTGAAATGGACAAATGCCTTCAGTAAAAACTTGCCAACTTGAAATTCACAAGACAAGTTTGTTTATACGGAGTGGAAGTCCTGTATCGATTTCATCCACATACAAAGGAAATGAAGGGTTCAAATAGACAAATGCCTTCAGAAAAAACCTGCCAACTCGAAATTCACAAAACGAGTTTGTATACACAGAGTGAAAGTCCTGTATGAATTTTCAAAGGAAACGGAAAGGGTGAAATCAACCTTCAAAAGAATTGAAATGGACAAATGCCTTCAGAAAAAACTTGCCAACTTGAAATTCACAAGACAAGTTTGTTTATACGTAGTGGAAGTCCTGTATCGATTTCATCCACATGCAAAGGATATGAAGGGTTGAAATAGACAAATGCCTTCAGAAAAAACCTGCCAACTTGAAATTCACAAAACGAGTTTGTTTACACAGAGTAAAAGTCCTGTATGAATTTTCAAAGGAAACAGAAAAGTTGAAATCAACCTCCAAAAGGATTAAAATGGACAAATGTCTTCAGAAAAAACTTGCCAACTTGAAATTCACAAGACAAGTTTGTTTATACGGAGTGAAAGTTCTGTATCAATTTCATCCACATGCAAAGGAAATGAAGGGTTGAAATAGACAAAAGTCTTCAGAAAAAACCTGCCAACTTGAAATTCACAAAACGAGTTTGTTTACACTGAGTGAAAGTCCTGTATGAATGTTCAAAGGAAACGGAAAGGTTGAAATCAACCTCTAAAAGAATTGAAATGGACAAATGCCTTCAGAAAAATTGCCACAGTCACATACATGGAATGAACGTCCCATATTAATTTCATTCTCTTGCCAAGGGGATGAAGGATTAAAATCAACCCTTCAAAAAAAAATTGTTTCTAGATAAACATGATAATACTCGTGGACAGATAAATTTCCTTTCTGCCACCTGTAGTGACTCTAGAAGTTTTCGTAAATGTAGTAGGGCCGAGGCACCATTTTTATTTCGACTTCTTTATACATGATTTTTGCTGAAATGTCTCAGTGATAACATCTTCATTGTACACAAAGATCATACCACTGAGCCATTTCTTCATATATGGAAATAGATAATAGTCCCTGGGTGTCATGTCTGGAGAGTACGGTGGATAAGGAACCGAGCCGCAATGCAATGCAATGCATATGATTTTGCTAGTGTGACCTAGTTGCTGTTCAATATTTCTTGATCACATGGAAATTCTTGTAATGTTCATAGTTCTTCCATAGATGAAGAAATATTTCCCATCGAGAATTATTTTCTCCACAGTAAACGGATAAACTTATCTCGTTTATTAAAAAATTGCTTCCTGCTTTTACAGAGCCTATGGAGTCGTCTCATGAAAATATACAGCTAGATCCCTTCTTATCCCATCGATAATCCGTGCAGATCGAAAATTCAATGAACTTGTACACAGAAAAGGTCGACCGTGACATCTACTTTCTCCGAACCAACATTATCATTATTATCATCGTCGTTCCGAGAACCGTCACGAATCCAATATCTCCGTAACAGTCAGATGCCCCCATGAAAAATGCACTACCATCGAAGCGAGGCTAATACGATTTACGATTCTCGCGTGATATCAAGATATCAAGGAACACCATAAACGGCCTATTATATGGTAAATAGGCCGTAGTTGTCGCTGGGTAGCCTACGCGCGGCGAGCGAGGGGGCGGAGGGGGGCGCAGCCAGTGGTCCTCTCAGACGAGTCTTTATCTGGCGATCGCAAATCAGTTGCATGTTCCTGGCATGTCCAGACCGCGTACATGTGCATTCAGATATATTACATGACTGCTATACGAGTATTTCATTTTATTGCAGTGCCTCGGTCGGTTTTGCTGTTTTGCATGCCGAAGGACGCGATGAAGTCCGCTTGGTAGACGGGAGAATTCTGATAATGTGAAAATAATAATATACCTCTTCATCGCGGCTTCAATATACTGCACATTTGGAACGCATAAGCAATATAGCGAGTTGTGAGTTGCTTACCGATAATTTTTCATAAATATAACGAATTATAATACCAGCGACGAAAATACAACGCGTTTTCAAATATTGGTATAAGAATGAGTCATTCATTCATAAAAAATTATCCATAAATAACGCATGACTTATATTTGCCAAGCTTATATAATTTATGCAATACATACCAAAAAATATGAAAAGAATCGATAAGCCATCATAAATTCAACGATGAATATTGAAAGTACAGCTCTTGGGGAGAACTAGGGCTTCATCACTTGTATTGAGGATCCACTTGCATTTATGGCCCTCCCTACGCTGTTGGCTGTAGTAATACGCTTCTTCCAGAACTGTTTTAATTCTACATTTTCTCATCAACAGCTTTTCAATATGTCTGCCATCAATGCATTCTTGAACACCGCGATCGTATTTTTTTGAGCATTTCTTTCGACCAATCGACACGAGCCTTTTTGTGAACGATTGACAAATTGTGTGGGATCCAAAGCGAGCAAATTTTTTTGACAGTCAAATGTTCATGAAATATTGAATGTATGCTGGTCCCAATAATGCCTAAGGTTGTGTGGCGCACAGTATCAATGGTTTCCGAAACAACAGCTAATTTTGGACGACCTTCTCGAAATTCGTCTTGGAGCGAACTACGACCTCGATTGAATTCACCATACCATAGACAAACACTTATCCTTGATGGAGCTTCATTGCCAAAAATTGAATTGAGTCCATCGATGCACTGTTGCTGAGTTAATCCACGTCGAAAGTTGTAAAAAATAATCGCATGAAAATGTTCACGATTTAATGCCATATTGGCCGAGATGATTTTTTAAAGTTACTGTAAACAACGCAAATAGCGCTAAATAGCGCTCATATGTCAAAACGTTCTGAGTACGTATAACCTACAAAATGTCAAACTTTACGATAGAGCTGTCAGTTGCCAGATTGCATCACTTGAATGTAGATTTGGTTCGGGTCTTGCCAAGGGGTTTTGAGAGCCTGAAATTTGGCACTGTAACGTCCACTCCAACCCCTTGTTCCATCTTGGATCCATCCGAGGTCAAAAATATGATTTTTTTGTCATTATGAGCTCTCCGAGCTCAAAAGTCTGATAGAAGTTTATACAATTTTTTGAATTTTCAAACCGCAATAACTTTTGAACAAATGAACCGATTTTCACGCGATTTTCAAGCTCCATGAAGAATCTATAAGTTTGAATTGATCGAACTAGAAATTTCAGAATGATTCCGAAAGAAAACATTTCGGTTTTCTTTCGACAACGATAACTCACGAACGAATCAACTGATTCTGACCGGACCGGCGGCGATCGACGTGGTTTTTTGATAGTAAGAACTGATTAGTTTTTGAAATCCATTGACAAAGCCGTTTGAAAGTTATTCCAAAAAAAACACATAAAAAAAAACGTAGTTTTTTTGAGATTTTTTTAAATCTACCGGTCTGTTCAAATTATGTTCAAAATCTTAGTGTGGCTAAGTCAAATAGATAGAGAAAGAGTGAGAGAGAAATAGTAACGCGGGGAGGGAAATATAGGCATTACGCAGCTGCACGCATTAGACTTTAACGAATTTTTGTTATTTCGTCTTGTGGAAAACGTCAGATTGTATATTTTTTATTATTTCCTTCAAAATAAAAAAAGTTCAGCCACGCTCGAGAATGTCGAGATAACGTTTTTTTTACAACTTTGTAGCCCTCCCCTTTCTTTACGTCACTCTCAAATTATCATATTAGTAGAATATACACTTTTTAGCATTTAATTAACTCACCCTACCATAATCTGACGCGCTCGAGAATGTCTGATGATCAATTTTTTTTTACAAATCTGATCCTTTATCCTGGATGCACGGCCTTATTTATGAGGTTCATATTTGGTGGAGGTACCTAACCGGGTACAAGGTATCCGAAATCCCCGCTTGGGCGTACTCTAAATCATCTAGACGGCTCTGGGTTATAGGTATTTTTGTTGCCTGCTGTAATCGGAATTTCGGGGTTGTGATCTACTATTCCTCGCTTCATTTATAGACAATAATTATTATTACAGAGTTTATTTCGAAATGCCACTATCATAACACAAAATTGTTTTCCCATATCACCAAACGCTCATTCGAAAATTTTCAATATCTATTTCGGTTTCAACCCTAGTACCTACCGTGCTCGATGTATCTATAAAGACTCCCATAAAAATTAATTTGATGACCTAGCACCTACGTATAACACGAATGTAAAACGTCAGTTAAAGCCAATAAATTTTTGAATTTCCTTTACTGTCGCCTATAAAACGGCTATTATTATGATAGAAATGTAATCGCCAGAGTTTACTATCGGTTTTAACTGTACGTTCGATCTCAACTTCGTTCAAATGATGGTCATGTGGGAGATACAGAAGGGATGTATGCATTTGTATTATAAAGAAAACTTCGAAAGTATTTCGTACACTATTAGAGTGGTCCTGTCCTGTCCCAGCTCACTGAGAGAAAACTTCTGGTTTGATAACATTTTCTCCCTGATATGATCCATTTCCAAAATCAGCCTCCTACATGCATGGTCTTCAATCAAAATTGAGGCCTAGACTATGATGGTGTTCGGCTTACGCTAGTTTGTCAGGTAGAATGATGAGTTCTACAATCGTTCCTGTGTTGTATCGTTCTATCCTTAAATGACTGCCTTGTTTGGCCAATATACACTCTATCACAACTTACGCATTCAACTGTACACACTTTGGACTGTTATACGGCGATTTGACTTGGCTTTTGGTACGATTTTCTGGTAGGTTCTTTTTGTATTGTTTTAAATGATCTTGTCATGAAAGCAGTTGAGTTTCTGTACTGAGGATTAATTATTGTTTTGGCGGACCCACGGGAGATTTCTGAAAATTCCTCAGCCCTGAACATGGATTCAAATGCACTATTGTTACAATTTTGTTTTTCTTACTGAAGCTGCTACTTCCAAAAAGAGAAGTAACGCGAATACCAGGTGCTGTAAGGGTAATGGTATTCGCGTAGCGACAGCGGAACAAAGATCTCAAGATGTCGTCGACGTGATTCACATGGTACTTTCTTCTCAAATTACCGGTACGAGAAGTCTCTCCCGAGAGATTTTACATTACAATAAAACATTCCCGACGCATTTGGAGCTGCCTGTTTATGGCGTGTTTACGCTTTCGCGCTTGGTCGGCCACTCATGAAATATAAAAGCATAAATGCCAAGAACGGATTTGTAGTGTTTTTTTATGAATGGAAATATGGCGATCAGAGGCGATCTGGGAATTGTCCCAGGGTCTTCATATTGTTCAGCTTTCTACAGTTAACAATAATTTACCATACGAATTGTTAATTTGTTAAAGAGTTTATAAGGAAATTATAATAATAGCCGTCTTCTAATCGCAGATGCAATGTCTTTGAGATTTAGTTTTATATATACAGGGTGGCCCATTTTGGCGCAAAAAGTATAGTCAAACCTTCGACCCCCAAAACTTTTTTTCAAATAGATAGCGGAATCAGATATCCCAGAACAAGAAGCTTGTCATTCCCTATATACGAGGATGTATTGATATCTAGTTAGCCTAGACCAGTTCCCTGCATAAACAAAATATTGCGTTACCATAGCAACGAACAATAACTTATTAGGAGTGTCAGTGTAAAGTTTGACGTCAAAAAAGTAAACCAGAGTTACGCAATAAATTAAAAGAAAAAATATGTCCACCGAAATTGTGAAAATCGAAAAATTGGAGTATCGAGCCATCATCAAGTACCTGTATTTAAAAGGGTTAAGAGGTAAGCAGATTTACGAAGATACGCTTAATACCCTTGGTGATCAATGTCCTTCGTATGCGACAGTGAAAAACTGGACTGCAAGCTTCAAAAGAGGTAAATTTTCCATTGAAGATGATGACCGATCGGGAAGGCCAGTTTCTGTGTCAGACCGTCGAATTGGGCTAAAACGGATATCTGAAACACTGAATATTTCATACGAACGCGTTCATCATATGGTTCACGTCAATTTGTACATGAGAAAATTTGCTGCAAAATGGATCCCCAAATGTTTAAATGTTGACCATATGCGTGCAAGGGTAGTAGCATCGCGTTCGATCTGTGCTCGATTTTGAAAACGATGTAGACTTCTTAAACCGAATTGTTACTATGGATGATACTTGGGTATATTTCTACGATCCAGAAACAAAGCAACAATCGATGGAATGGCGACACTCCGGTTCTCCAAGACCCATATAAGAAGTTTCGTGTCCAAAAATCTGCTGGAAAAGTTCTTGCTTCAGTTTTTTGGGATTGCCATGGAGTAATCATGATTGATTTTTTGAATAAGGGTAGAACAATAACTGGAGATTACTGTTCGACATTACTGACCACTCTACGGGAAAAAATTAAAGAGAAAAGACGCGGAATGCTATCCAAAGGTGTTTTGTTTTTGCAGGACAACGCCCCTGCACACAAATCTCATGTTGCCATGCAAAAAATTCGTGATTTAGGGTTTGAATTACTAGAACACCCCCCTTATTCACCAGATTTGGCTCCGTCCGACTATCATCTCTTTCCTCAACTGAAAAAAAGTTCAAAAGGTCGTAAATTTTCTTCCAACGGGGATGTAATAAAAGCTGTGGAGGTCTGGTTTGCAGAGCAAGAAGAGACATTTTTTTTTGAAAGGTCTAGAGACGTTGCAGGTTCGCTGTAATAAATATATCCAATTAAGAGGAGAATATGTGAGTAATAAAATATTTTGACATTGAAATTTTGTTTGGTTCTATAGTAGGCTAAGAACTTTTCAATATATCCTCGTAGAGCTGCGTAGTTTTTGAGAATCGTTCCACTTTTTTTGAAAATATGCACACTATAAAGAAAAGATGACACCCCTACTCAGGGGATTCAAGGTTTTACTATGCTATTTGCGCCAAAATGTATTCACCTGACAAATAATCTTGATGTGTTTTCGGATTTTGCCGAAAAATTCTTTCCCACCCTGTAATGCTTTGCGGTACGTTTTCGATGGGCCACCCTGTATATGTATATGATGGAGTATTATTCTTATTATATTTTGTAATAATTTAGATGTCTTGTACTTCGGTTTAAATGCAGGAAGAAACGCCACAACAGATATAATTTCGACAATATGCAAGTGTATGTTGTAGAAGAAACATCCAGTATATTATTAGATGGTTTACTACTGACAAATAAACATTCCTCATCTCAAATAATTCAGAAAATCTTATCAGAAATCATCAAATTTATTGCTGAAATAGTCAAAATTCAAAAAGAAACGTTTTATGTGATAACAACTCTTGAAATTGTATGAAAAAGGATATACCAATTTAATAATCCTTTACTACATAGAGTCCGAATATTCTTCATATCTCATCTTCTTATCATATGTTCTTATCTTCTTATCATCATTTCCAGCACAGCGACGGCGAAAAAAGCGACCAAGACCTGGTGGTGGACGACGCCTCCGAAGACCCCGTTTCCCCCCCAAACGGCACCTCGTCGCCCCGCGAGAACGGACTCGACAAGATCCTCAAGAAAGAGCATCCCGGCCCTCACAGTCCCCGGTCGGGGACGTCGAGCAACGCCTCGACGCCGTCTACGAAGAAGATGGAAGAGAAACCGACGACGCCGATTTCCAAATCGGTTACGCCGACGTCTGCCGCAGGTTCGTCTTCGGGAGTCGGCGGCATGAAGCCCGTCAAGCAGCCTGGCGGGCTCGGACAGTATCCCCAGTATATGGCGATGGCGAATGGTAAGGGATTTTTGATCTTATGTACTGTTCAAATTGCGAGATGTCCATATTGAGTCCTTGGTCTATTTTTGAACTAAAAGTCCATGTAAACATATATCCTAATTTGCCGATTTTTCAAAATATATTTGGTGTCAATAAAGAAGTAAAAAAGGTGGTGACAGCAGCAAAAAGAATTCAGTAGATATAATTTGGCGTAAAAATGGAAAAAAATAGTCAGAAGCTATTCTACAAAACTTTTGAGTCGCTATGAAAAGAGAAAGCTTACTAAAAAAAATTAATAAAAAGATAATAAGAGAATACGAAATAATGAATGAATGGAGAGAATATTTCCAGACTAGGAGCAGATGAAAAAGTACAAAATAAACACAGACAAAAGGATGTAAAGTAATTAAAGAAAGTATAACCATAAACGAACTGCAAGAAAAAATAAGGGAATTGAAGAATGGAAAGTCATCAGAAACAGATAAATTAACAACAGAGTTGTTCAACTAGAGGAATAACTATCCTTTTTACAGAATAGAAAAACATTGAACTTATACTACGCAAAAAGAAATCTCGAAGAAAACAAACCGATATGTCGACCAATATTGACATTTGAATCACGTGGCGATTCTGGCTTGTAATCAGCACGACATCATCTACTTGGAAAGTTCGTCTTCGGATGATAGACATAAGGCGATTATTTATTGAAATAACTGATTTTTTTATAAAAAATGTTGATGTAGACACAGGGTCATTTTGGCGAGAGCTGAGTTTTCGAAAAGGGGATTTTAAAGGAATTTGCACAAACGCACTTTTTTTAGCAATATTTTTAGTACGGGCTAAATAAGAACATTTATTTATTTCAGTATGCAGTGGAACTTATCCAAAAATAATATTTTATGCCAACTTCTATTTCAACGGTTCTTAAATATTTATGGATTTTGGTGTTTATTATTTTGCATTTTTTAGGCGCAGCTCCACATGACTTGCAAGTAGCAGCTTCAGCGGGAAACTATGCAGCAGCTCTGCACAATAACATACCACCGGCGGCCATGAATAACTACCCCCGGCCTCCCTTGCAAGTCGCATATGATCCACATTCTCAAATGAGGGCCCCAGTAGTACCGGGACTCGGTGGGATTCCTGGAGGAAAACCGTAAGTATGATCACCATCAGTTCACCTCAAACATAACGAACAAAACGTTATACATTTTATGATCAATATTTCGCATGCCTGAAAGAAGTCAAAGATGCTCTTCTTGACAAGTCTTTCGTTGATTTTGGCTAATGTGACAGAGAAATTGGCCTGAAAATCATGGGAGAGTTTATTTTGAGAAAAGATGGACATATGCCTTCTTTGAAAGATTCTTTTATTCTATTTATTTTCGAAAATTCTAACAGAAATTTCATTGATAACAGTTGTGGTTTTGTTTGTTATCATAGGGTACATTTTTATTCTTTGTCAATTCATTTACAACTGAACAACAGTACTTATTCAAAGTGTCTGGATCCAACTCTGAATTTACATTCTTTTTGAATAAGAAAGTTGAGAACGGGGCTCAAGGACGAACAATGACAGCTTTTGATAAATTTGTGAGCAGAACACAAGCAAGTTGAATTGAAAAATTACAACAATGCCATTTCTGAAATAATTATATCTCAGAAATCTGCGTAATAACGTTAATGCTCGGATTAAATTGTAATTCCACTAATTGTTATTTTCATTCGTTTTCAATAACTCTAAGACTCTCCACATGTTGTGACGAAAGTTTCTACAGTTCACATGTTCATCTTCAGGGCCTATTCCTTTCACGTCAGCGCCGAAGGGCAGATGCAACCTGTCCCTTTTCCCCCCGACGCCCTCGTCGGCCCGGGTATTCCCCGCCACGCTAGACAAATCAACACGTTGAGCCACGGCGAAGTCGTATGCGCCGTCACGATTTCCAACCCCACCAAATATGTATATACCGGCGGAAAAGGATGCGTCAAAGTATGGGACATCAGCCAACCTGGATCCAAGAGTCCCGTATCGCAGTTGGATTGTTTGGTGAGTACTTAAAAAAATAAACTTGAGTTTTGATTGCATGTAGGTAGGAGTAAAAAAATAACGAGTGGGTCAACTCTCAGTTGGCAAAGCAACCTTATACGCGTGGTTCAGCCTTGTTGGTCGTCATCAGTGTGGTGTAACCAAATGCAAGGATGTGCACACCTTTAATGTAGTAAATGACGAAAAAGATACGATCAGCAAAACAACCAATTTTTAAACTGGTTTGAGGAAAAAGGAGAAGAGATTTTGGGCGTATTTTTTCAACCTGAGTGAGGAGCTGAAATCCAATACCCTATCGCATTACTCGATGGTGAATTGTTTAGTTAAAATGAAACAAAACGTGGACATAAGCAAGTTGCAAATTCTGATGCTCTGTCAACATTTAGCAAGCTATCTAACTTTTACGCTCTCATTAAATCGTAATACCCAAGATAAATTCTTTCCGATATTGAATACAGGGTGTTCCAAATTAAGTCGGCACCATTGCCAACTCCGTTATTATTGATGCTACGAATTCGGTTAAATGGGCAAACTAGTAGCATTTTTAATGGCTTTCTCGATGCCAAAAAAAATTGACAGTCGCGTTTTCAGATTATTTCATAAAATTATTTTTTTTTCAATGGAACATCCTATATTTTTTCATGCATTTCGATTCGTAATAACATTATCAGCAACAAATCTCATTTGACTTTTTTTGAAAATGAGACAGTTTTATCAATAGGAAACATTTATAACAAACGGATTTGATAAAGCGCTATAAAATATCGAGTAAATGTTCAAAAACACCGCCTTCTTGTTGTACACATATTTTGGCCCTCCTCTTGACACTACTTGTGGCATTCAACAGAGTTCGTCCATCAATTTTATTAATTATAGTTCCAATATAATTATTCAGTTCATCTACATTATTGTTTCATTTTGTACACCTCATTTTTCAGAAATCCCTAAAAATGAAAATCTAGAGGTGTCATATCTGGTGAACGAGGGGGCCACTTAACAGGACTATTTGTAGCAATCCATCTGTTTCCAAAACAGCCTCGCAGCATTCTTGTTACGCCACTGACATTATGTGCTGGTGCTCCATCCTGTCGACAATAGATCATCTGACGAGCTCCAGATCAAGATCATCGAAAAACTCTTCCAACACTCTCTTGTTAATAAATTAATGTAACGGGGTCCGTTCAAAGAACCATGGTAGAAAAATGGACCGATAATTCTGCCTCTAAATAGACCACACCAATCATTAATACTATATCGTCTTTGCGGATTGTGGGGATGGACTAGAAATGGATTATGTCTACTCCAACAATGAAAATTATTTCTATTCCACGATTTGAACAATTAGCCTCAACGCTCCTTATAATATTTCTATAGAAGTTTGGATCTTGTCTGCATTTATTCATAAACCACCGACAAAACCCCAATCGTCTCTCGGGATCACCAGATTCTAGTGTTTGCAATGGTCTTAACTTATAAAGAGAAATCTTATGTTTATTCAGAATTCGTTAAATATCAGACAGTGGAACAGCTATTTCTCTAGATAAATCTCTGATTGAATAATTTGGATATACCTCAAAGTAGGATAAAACGTCAATTTCTGTATCTTCAGATATTACAAAACGTTTTTTAGTTCTCCTCTTCTCTAAAACTTTTTCATTGTTCCTGAATCGTCGATGAAGCACAACAAAAAAACGCCGATTAGGTAATTCACGATCGGGGAACGAATTGCTGTAGTGTTGGAGTGCTCTTACGCTATTTTTCTGGCAAACCAAGTAGGATTCTAACATATCACATTTTTCTTGATGGGAAAATTGGAACAGTAGTTGACAGTTACAATAATTTATAACATTGTCATAATATACTTGAAAATATTTGACAAATAGTATTTCAACAAAGTTTCAAGGCAACTTGATTGTTCCTAATTATTATGTTTTATCGAATCAAACAAATTTTTTCCAACCACATTCATATTATGACTCTCCAGTATTTCTATTCTGAACAAAAACGGCTTCAAAGTTATCATTACAGCAAACATATTTTGATTCACAAAATAAATGCGGCCAGCGGAATGGCTTTAAGATGGAAATTATCGTTTTGTACGTTAATACCTAATAGCTCAGCGGTGTCAATTGAGTGGTGCGATATGACGATCACGGATTTCACGAGTTCACATCCCAGCGCAATTTTTTCCTTCTACTGTCTTACTTTGCTATTAGTAACAAAATATTGTCATTCGTACAAGTACCAAAGTTGGGTGTTTAGACAATCATGAGGTTATATTCGCCAAAACATTAACATTTTTTGTACTAGTGAAAGTAATAAATATTTCCACATAAGTCACTCATTTTCCACTTTAGGAAGAAAGGTGATATGATCAGCTTTGTTGTCGAGAATGTTATTGCGAATCGAAATGCATGAAAAAATATAGGGTGTTCCATTGAAAGAAATATTATTATATGATATAGTCAGAAAACGCGACTGTCAATTTTTTTTTTTGTTTTCGGCATCGAGAGTTTGCACATTTAACCGAATTCGTAGCATCGATAATAACGGCAATGGTGCCGACTTAATTTGGAACACCCTGTAGATACGGAAAGGAACTACTATGTATAAACTCCACTCAAAATGCAACTACGCCAAGTAAATTGAAAATTCCTCTTCGTGCATGAACCTTACCCCGATAACTTTCAAGAAATATTAACACACCTCCTCAACAGATTTCCAATTTTCAGCAACGTGACAATTACATAAGATCCGTGAAGCTGCTTCCGGACGGACGGACCCTCATAGTGGGAGGCGAAGCTAGCAACCTGTCGATATGGGACCTTGCGAGTCCTACCCCACGGATCAAAGCGGAACTCACGTCGAGTGCTCCTGCTTGCTACGCCCTCGCTATCAGCCCAGATTCGAAAGTTTGCTTCAGCTGTTGTTCGGATGGTAAGTGATAATAGTTATTTATGCAACAAGTGCAACAACCTAACGGCCTCGTCGGACAAATAAACATTTTTTCGGCACTAGGTGGAGGAAAATGAAATACGCAATTTAAATAAATAATTATTACTATCGATTTCATCACCATCGTCTAGTTTTCCATTAATATTACTCATTTTAAAACTTTCAGTTCTGTAATTGTCAGAATTAAATTTTTACAGACGTTTATATAACCACAGTTGAATTATAAAAATCAAAATCATGGTAGCCATGAGCGCGTATGTTATCACGAGGTGTGGTCCTAGTACAGACAGTTAGTTTGCTATGCAGGTAGACGGTTTAGAACATAGCGGATCGGTTTTGATTATGGAGTTATTCTCGGGAAGGCATTGTTTGTTCAACTCTGACTGCTAACATTAATACTAAAAAATATAAAATATGTAGCTGTTTAAAACGTATGGCCAATCTCACAGAATATCTGCTAAATATGTTGTGGGTTTGAACGTTTATGTTTATCATGATGACAGCACGTTGAAGTAGAATGACAGATGAGTGCAATAAAAACTTTATTGCACTAGTGCAATAAAGAGCTTCTCTTTCCGCTGAATATAGTTCAATAAAGTTTTGCTTTTTGCACGAATGTAGAAAAAAAATATAAAATATGTAGCTGTTTAAAACGTATGGCCAATCTCACAGAATATCTGCTAAATATGTTGTGGGTTTGAACGTTTATGTTTATCATGATGACAGCACGTTGAAGTAGAATGACAGATGAGTGCAATAAAAACTTTATTGCACTAGTGCAATAAAGAGCTTCTCTTTCCGCTGAATATAGTTCAATAAAGTTTTGCTTTTTGCACGAATGTAGAAAAAAAATATAAAATATGTAGCTGTTTAAAACGTATGGCCAATCTCACAGAATATCTGCTAAATATGTTGTGGGTTTGAACGTTAATGTTTATCATGATGACAGCACGTTGAAGTAGAATGACAGATGAGTGCAATAAAGAGCTTCTCTTTCCGCTGAATATAGTTCAATAAAGTTTTGCTTTTTGCACGAATGTAGAAAAAAAATATAAAATATGTAGCTGTTTAAAACGTATGGCCAATCTCACAGAATATTTGCTAAATATGTTGTGGGTTTGAACGTTAATGTTTATCATGATGACAGCACGTTGAAGTAGAATGACAGATGAGTGCAATAAAAACTTTATTGCACTAGTGCAATAAAGAGCTTCTCTTTCCGCTGAATATAGTTCAATAAAGTTTTGCTTTTTGCACGAATGTAGAAAAAAAATATAAAATATGTAGCTGTTTAAAACGTATGGCCAATCTCACAGAATATCTGCTAAATATGTTGTGGGTTTGAACGTTTATGTTTATCATGATGACAGCACGTTGAAGTAGAATGACAGATGAGTGCAATAAAAACTTTATTGCACTAGTGCAATAAAGAGCTTCTCTTTCCGCTGAATATAGTTCAATAAAGTTTTGCTTTTTGCACGAATGTAGAAAAAAAATATAAAATATGTAGCTGTTTAAAACGTATGGCCAATCTCACAGAATATCTGCTAAATATGTTGTGGGTTTGAACGTTTATGTTTATCATGATGACAGCACGTTGAAGTAGAATGACAGATGAGTGCAATAAAAACTTTATTGCACTAGTGCAATAAAGAGCTTCTCTTTCCGCTGAATATAGTTCAATAAAGTTTTGCTTTTTGCACGAATGTAGAAAAAAAATATAAAATATGTAGCTGTTTAAAACGTATGGCCAATCTCACAGAATATCTGCTAAATATGTTGTGGGTTTGAACGTTTATGTTTATCATGATGACAGCACGTTGAAGTAGAATGACAGATGAGTGCAATAAAAACTTTATTGCACTAGTGCAATAAAGAGCTTCTCTTTCCGCTGAATATAGTTCAATAAAGTTTTGCTTTTTGCACGAATGTAGAAAAAAAATATAAAATATGTAGCTGTTTAAAACGTATGGCCAATCTCACAGAATATCTGCTAAATATGTTGTGGGTTTGAACGTTAATGTTTATCATGATGACAGCACGTTGAAGTAGAATGACAGATGAGTGCAATAAAGAGCTTCTCTTTCCGCTGAATATAGTTCAATAAAGTTTTGCTTTTTGCACGAATGTAGAAAAAAAATATAAAATATGTAGCTGTTTAAAACGTATGGCCAATCTCACAGAATATTTGCTAAATATGTTGTGGGTTTGAACGTTAATGTTTATCATGATGACAGCACGTTGAAGTAGAATGACAGATGAGTGCAATAAAAACTTTATTGCACTAGTGCAATAAAGAGCTTCTCTTTCCGCTGAATATAGTTCAATAAAGTTTTGCTTTTTGCACGAATGTAGAAAAAAAATATAAAATATGTAGCTGTTTAAAACGTATGGCCAATCTCACAGAATATCTGCTAAATATGTTGTGGGTTTGAACGTTAATGTTTATCATGATGACAGCACGTTGAAGTAGAATGACAGATGAGTGCAATAAAAACTTTATTGCACTAGTGCAATAAAGAGCTTCTCTTTCCGCTGAATATAGTTCAATAAAGTTTTGCTTTTTGCACGAATGTAGAAAAAAAATATAAAATATGTAGCTGTTTAAAACGTATGGCCAATCTCACAGAATATTTGCTAAATATGTTGTGGGTTTGAACGTTAATGTTTATCATGATGACAGCACGTTGAAGTAGAATGACAGATGAGTGCAATAAAAACTTTATTGCACTAGTGCAATAAAGAGCTTCTCTTTCCGCTGAATATAGTTCAATAAAGTTTTGCTTTTTGCACGAATGTAGAAAAAAAATATAAAATATGTAGCTGTTTAAAACGTATGGCCAATCTCACAGAATATTTGCTAAATATGTTGTGGGTTTGAACGTTAATGTTTATCATGATGACAGCACGTTGAAGTAGAATGACAGATGAGTGCAATAAAAACTTTATTGCACTAGTGCAATAAAGAGCTTCTCTTTCCGCTGAATATAGTTCAATAAAGTTTTGCTTTTTGCACGAATGTAGAAAAAAAATATAAAATATGTAGCTGTTTAAAACGTATGGCCAATCTCACAGAATATCTGCTAAATATGTTGTGGGTTTGAACGTTAATGTTTATCATGATGACAGCACGTTGAAGTAGAATGACAGATGAGTGCAATAAAAACTTTATTGCACTAGTGCAATAAAGAGCTTCTCTTTCCGCTGAATATAGTTCAATAAAGTTTTGCTTTTTGCACGAATGTAGAAAAAAAATATAAAATATGTAGCTGTTTAAAACGTATGGCCAATCTCACAGAATATTTGCTAAATATGTTGTGGGTTTGAACGTTAATGTTTATCATGATGACAGCACGTTGAAGTAGAATGACAGATGAGTGCAATAAAAACTTTATTGCACTAGTGCAATAAAGAGCTTCTCTTTCCGCTGAATATAGTTCAATAAAGTTTTGCTTTTTGCACGAATGTAGAAAAAAAATATAAAATATGTAGCTGTTTAAAACGTATGGCCAATCTCACAGAATATTTGCTAAATATGTTGTGGGTTTGAACGTTAATGTTTATCATGATGACAGCACGTTGAAGTAGAATGACAGATGAGTGCAATAAAAACTTTATTGCACTAGTGCAATAAAGAGCTTCTCTTTCCGCTGAATATAGTTCAATAAAGTTTTGCTTTTTGCACGAATGTAGAAAAAAAATATAAAATATGTAGCTGTTTAAAACGTATGGCCAATCTCACAGAATATCTGCTAAATATGTTGTGGGTTTGAACGTTAATGTTTATCATGATGACAGCACGTTGAAGTAGAATGACAGATGAGTGCAATAAAAACTTTATTGCACTAGTGCAATAAAGAGCTTCTCTTTCCGCTGAATATAGTTCAATAAAGTTTTGCTTTTTGCACGAATGTAGAAAAAAAATATAAAATATGTAGCTGTTTAAAACGTATGGCCAATCTCACAGAATATTTGCTAAATATGTTGTGGGTTTGAACGTTAATGTTTATCATGATGACAGCACGTTGAAGTAGAATGACAGATGAGTGCAATAAAAACTTTATTGCACTAGTGCAATAAAGAGCTTCTCTTTCCGCTGAATATAGTTCAATAAAGTTTTGCTTTTTGCACGAATGTAGAAAAAAAATATAAAATATGTAGCTGTTTAAAACGTATGGCCAATTTCGCAGAATATCTGCTAAATATGTTGTGGGTTTGAACGTTAATGTTTATCATGATGACAGCACGTTGAAGTAGAATGACAGATGAGTGCAATAAAGAGCTTCTCTTTCCGCTGAATATAGTTCAATAAAGTTTTGCTTTTTGCATGAATGTAGAAAAAAATCTTAATTTTTAATTTTTGAAAAAATCGCAAACACTTTCTCGATTTTTCAATTACAAGCCCTGAGATGCTCAGATCAAGTTTTTTGTCTATGTTTTCGATACCATTATACAGTGCGGCTTTTAATAGTCCCCCCTCCTGTTACAAACATAGAGAAAACCCATTTTGGCATGGGGGGGTCGCGTGTCACATCGTTGAAAAGATAATTCAATTCTCTTTTCAACCGTCTAAACATTTTAGATTTTCGATTTTTTTTCACAATATGCATTTGAAATGTCAATATAAGTGCGGATCTGGCGGTCTGAATCCCTTTTCTTACCTGACCACGATAACTTTCGAATGATTTGATGTGAAGTAACGGGACAGAATTTTTTTTTGAATGGAACGAAATTCTAAAATTTTTTATATAGTTCAACGATGTAACACATGGCTCCCCATGCCATTTAAATTTTTTTAGTTGATGCGCCATCTATCGAGCAATCTCAATGTGTTTTATTTCAAAAAGTAGTATCGGTGAAACTCTCTAAACGGTTTTTTATGTTTGTACGTCAAACCGTTCAAAAGTTTAGAGGGGGGAACTATACTGATGAAATAGAAGAAAATCATTGAGAATTTGGATATTTACTAATTTTCTGGATTTGATGAAGTAACTGCTGGAATTGTGAAAATTGTTGAACATAAGCTATCTTCTATATTACATAATTTAATATCGAAGTCATTGAAAACTGGCTGTGTCCTAGAATAAATGAAGTTTGCATAAGTTTCACCAATATTTTTCAGTGTTCTTCTTTTTGATGTTCGATACTGTTTTCGCAGATTAAAAGACACAGAGGCGGCAGTATTTCCGTTAGTCTAGTCTGAGTTGGCTTGGTGTTCCAGACACCAAGATTATCGGTCCCCACTTTTTTTAGACTTCGTTGACGGGGGAAATATATTTAGAATTCTTATCGGAGACTCTAGTTGAGTTGTTGAAATATTTGCCTTTATATTCTGAGAAAATATTAGTTTTTCCAACATGATGGAGCTCCGCCACATCACAGAAATATTTGCAGAGATTTCCTACGATTATGCAAGGACGGTTTATAAGAAACAATGATCCCATCAAATGGCCACCACGGTCACCTGACCTGACTCTTTTGGAGTTTTCATTGTGGCGTTTCATTAATGACAAGGTTTTCGGATCAACTTTTGGCAATATTGACGAATTGAAAGAAACAATAAGTAAGGAGGGCATGTCAAAAGTAACTTTTTCCATTTGTATCTACTATTTCTATATTATTGTTTTTCAATTTGATGACCGACCCATTAATTCTCTATTGTCAATTTCTCGGCTTATTTTCGCGATTCCTCTCTTGTTGGAAAATAAAATATTAAGATATTCTTTCATTGAAAATCCCTGTCTTTCACAACAACGAGTAGGCATATTGGCACAAATGAAGTAGAAAGTCTCTCCAAAAGCAAAAATAGGTATACGTATATAACCTCACAATATTTTTGATGGGCTTTGAACACACTTTCACTGATAAATCAAACATTAGATTTTTATCAATATTTCGTAAACCATTTCACATGAATCGTACGTTTGTTCATCAATTAGAACACAAATAATTCACCCTAGAATGTCTACTTCAACAATCACCATTCCACAATACAATGACCAGTGTCGTCGCATGGTAGGGCGCTCTCACCCTGTTGTCAAATTTCTTCACCATGGCTCGGAGAATTAAGACGGCTGTGGTTTTAAGTAATTATCCTATTTTTGCTTTCCTATTATGAACAAAACTGTTTCTGGGGATAATAAACTACTACTTGTACCATTCCAGGAAACATCGCGGTGTGGGATCTCCACAACCAGACCCTCGTGAGGCAATTCCAGGGCCATACGGACGGCGCGTCTTGCATAGACATCTCCTCGGAGGGCACCAAGCTGTGGACCGGCGGTCTGGACAACACCGTCCGCAGCTGGGACCTGCGAGAAGGGCGGCAGCTGCAGCAGCACGACTTCACCTCGCAGATCTTCTCGCTGGGCTACTGCCCCATGGGCGAATGGCTGGCGGTCGGCATGGAGAATTCCAACGTGGAAGTGCTGCACGCCAACAAACCGGACAAGTACCAGCTGCATCTGCACGAAAGTTGCGTGCTGAGCCTGAGGTTCGCTGCCTGCGGAAAGTGGTTCGTGTCGACAGGGAAGGATAACCTGCTGAATGCTTGGCGGACGCCTTACGGGGCTAGTATATTCCAGGTAAGATCCGTTTTTTCACTAGTCGTATGGATTTGGGATCGAATAATATATTTTCCTTCATTATAAAGTGTGTGCGTAAAGTATGGAAGAGACAGGAGCCTGGGAAATTCCTATTTTTTTTTTTAGTAGTGTCGATTACTAAGATGATTAGCCACCTTAGGAGCATCACTCTTAATTTGAACGCCACGTCAAGCCACGAGATTTTAACGATTTAACAGGTGATATTAAATTGAAAAAATCCCAGCTCCGACTGCGGCTTGAACTCGGGACCTTTAGCCCCAAACACAGACGCCATACCACTTGCGCCACGCCCTGACGTATATTGTTATTGTCATTATTATTGAATATTATACTGTATTTACGTATCACACATTTACTAAATTGTATTATATAAAAAATTTCGCTCGCTGCTTATTATTCTCCTGTTTATTCCAAAAATGCAATTTTTGTAGATTGTCGTACAATTAATCTATTTCAGCCAAATTGTTATTATTCTCACTATTGTACCTTTATTTCATTCTGAATGAACATCATCATTATTACTATGAAGATATCGTTGACACTCCACCCCGTAAGATTCAATAGCAAAATTTAACTTTTTAAAACTTTAACAAATAATATCAATGGTTGCAAAACGATGTTATTCCTAATTTCTTAAAATTGATGGTCAATATTGGCCATTAACAGTTTGTATGCTGCATCAGCAATAAAAAACTGTAACAATTGTAAAATATGCAGGTAAAAATATTGTTCGTATATTTCAGAAACTGTACATTTGGCAACGTCGAAAATATTAAATTTGAAATCGCTGGTCGATCTAATATATAGTGTGTATCTAAATAACACCGAAAAAATTAAAGGGGTGATTCTGTGATGAAAATTAATGTGAGTGTTTGGTATAAAAACCCTCCCCGGAAAAGTTACACCCCTTCGAAAATTAAAAAAAAATGGTTTTTGTTTTTTATTTTCCCTGTATATCAAGCTAAAGACACGAAACTTGGTAAACATTATCTGTCAATAAGAGTACACTTTTTGAAATTTTTTCAACCCTGAAGTATGCTTAGAAGGGGTTAATTATTTCAACCCCTAAGATATTTTTCTTACTTTTTTTTTAGATGAAAATTTTTTCTTCAAAAAAGTATGACTGAAAAGCCCAATTCATTGACTAACTTTTTTAACTCCACAAGTTTCTTCGAAAACTTGAGCATTTATGAGAAAAAAAATCTATTGCAATGCATTTTCAAAAAGATGAGCTAACGCGAGTGTATTTTGCGTCAAGTCTAGTGGCCTGTGCTTTGCATAAAAACATTAATACTGACACTTTTTCGGTGTTATTTAGATACACCCTGTATATAACCAAAATGTTGTTAATATATCTTACGGGGAGTCGAAGTTATCTTCATTTTTCCATACTTTACGCGCGTACTGTATACCAAAACAGCTAGTTTCCTCTCCCAAAATATATTTCGAAGATGTCACTTTTCCCTCAAGGAGCTTGTTTATACTTTTCCTTCGCTTACAAGGCTTGTATTTTATTTTATTTTAACTTTTTTTTCGATTTTTACGAAAAGATGTTTTGAAAATGTCACTTCTAAAGGGCTTTAGGGCTTTTTTATATTTTTTGCTCCGCTTACGAGGTTTTTATTATAATTTTCATTTCTACATTTTTTTATTTTCAATTTTTTCCCCACATCAATACAATACAGATTATACTCTTGTTTAAATGAGTTGGCGCATACAAAATACTGAACCTAAATTAATTAGGATCCAATATGTATAAATTCTAAAAGCTTACACATATTTAAAGGGGAGGTAAAAGTAAATCCCTCGAAAATCCCAAATTTCAAATATTTTTGAAATCGGGTAGGGCCCACTCCAGTAAGAAGACTAAATGTCCATCAACATCTATTTATGAACATTTTGGGATTGAAAATCGATCTCCGCAATTCAGGAAGGGCGCTACTAAAAAAATCATAGTGAAGAAACACAACATTAAGCAAATAGTAAATGTCGAATCGATTTTGGGGCCCAAAATGTTCAAAAATAGGTTACGTCATCGTCATCCGCTTTGTCAAATGATTACTAGGAAGACAAAAAAATCGTCGAAAATATCCATAGACATTCATCATTTGTACTCGAGTGGACCCTGCTCGATTTCGAAAATATCCGGAATTTAAAAAAACGGAAGACGTATGTGGGTTTTGCAGTTATGCTTTTATACGATTACAAATGCCAAAATCATGTCCGGTTAAAATACTGTAAAGTATAAATGAAGATGAGCTTGTATAACATGAATTTATCTTGTGATAATGTGAAGCAAAAGGCAACAGGAAGTATTGCAATAATAATTCTAAATGTAGAATGGTGGCCTTAAATCTATCAAAAAACATAGGACAAATCCAAAGGCATTGTGAATATTTCAGGCGTTTTGAAATGACGAATTGTTCACTACATGTTCCAAATATTAGTATAGTTAAAATTTAATACCATCGAATATTCAACTTTAAATTTATCAAGGTCTTGTGACTTGATGACATTTTGCAGATTCTATGAATTTTTTTTTTCAGTCGAAGGAATCTTCGAGCGTACTAAGTTGCGACATTTCCGCCGATGACAAATACATCGTGACCGGCTCTGGCGACAAGAAAGCAACTGTTTACGAAGTGATATACTGAGCGTAAACGGTGGACGAGCCGCCGTAAGGAGAAACACTCGGTGTAGTTAAAATTTAATGAAATTGTGATAATTATGTGTAATAAACATTTGCGTATTAAAAACTGTCACACATTCAGAAGAAATTATAGTGATCTGACGTGAGATGCTAAGTTGTTCGATTCGGTGATCTCTCATGACAATTCAAATATTCTTTCTATTATTTAAATCTGTAAATACTTGCGTATTAACTATTGATTGTTGCAAAAAATGGAAAAACCGACTATGTTGAATACTTAATTTTTTATCATTTTTACGAAATTCTCATTTATCTTTTTAAACCTGTAAATATATCACGGTAAGCAAGAGGCGCATCGTTCCCTTCATTTTTTTTTTGTTATTTAATATGTAGCCAGCTCGAAATGCAAAAGTGAAATGTATACAGGAACACAAATGTATATTGTCTATATATTTGTAATTAATGCTAATATTGATAATAAAAAACTATTCGATTGGATTGAAGTATGTCAGTGTTGCCTACACAAATTTGCTCCGAATTTGCATGTGCAAGACAAGTAGTACCTTTGTGTAAATCAGTGTTTTCTTTTCATATTTAGATAGCATTTAAAATTTATGTTATAGAATTTGTAGATATTTGGACAAATTATATCATTGTTTTTATTTTTAAATAATTGGCTTGTATTAATTATTCTCCTACCCTTCTTTTCCTGAACTTGGGTTACACTAATTCGTAAAATTACAAGCAGACCGGTTTCTTATGATCAAAGTTGAATTTGACAAGTCATCAATTATAATAAAAAGCGTCACTACACTTTCGATATAATTACACTGATATTTCGCAAAGGGGGTGGTTATTGAATTATTTTAACTTCCCTATTGATGCCAGGTAAGTGGTAACAAAGTTTATATGAATGTAATCGTATTTCAAATATGAATACATGCAAAAATAAAACGCAAACTTGAGATAGGGGGAAATCTGTAGAAATTAACACAAACAAGAGAAGTGATAATATTGAAAACACAGAAAACAAGACAGATGAATCACAAATTGAAAAAATAGATGACATTTTTTGCGATTTCCTCACGAACGTGGCAGAACAATTACATTGAAAAAATTATAAAACCACGTCAAATTTGAATTCTGAGGTATGATTTCCGGGCTTTGAGGCCGTGGTCGGTTCACCTCCGTGGAGGCGGTTCCACTGGACGTTTCGCTCACAACTGCGGTGAGCATCTTCAGCATAGCTTTAGTCTTCTCGAAGAGCGACGTAAAACCGATACAACGGTTTGAAATTCTTCGCAATTTATAGTCGCAGCCTGGCTGTTTCGATTATTTTGTTTCACTTGGGGTGACTGTTTGATGTTGTGATTGTTTTATCTTCGTGTTTTTCAGAGCTGGGTACCAGGCCTTGTTCAGCTTCAATGATTCATCTTTTCTGTTGAAATTATTTCTGGTTTCATGGTTTCGCTATGTGGACGACACATTTGTCGCGTGGCCACACGGGAGGTTGGCACTGGAAGGGTTTCTTCACCACCTTAACAGCCGACACCCCAAGATTCAACTCACGGTGGAAGAAGAAAGAGATGGACAACTGCCTTTCCTGGGGTCTTGGCCATCAGAAAACCGGATGGGACTTTGGGACAGATACCTGCACAAAGACTCGAATCATCACCCAGGGCAAAAACGTGCAGTTTTAAAAACTCTAAACACCAGAGCGCAACGCATCTGTGAGCCGGTCCATCTGAAATCGGAACTGAGACATCTCAATACTGCCTTGCAAGCCAATGGCTACACCCGGCAAGAAATTGCTAGGGCCAGTAACCCTAGCTGGCATCGAGAAGACGGCATCAACGCGATAACGCCTACAAGCAGAGCTTTCCTTACTTATATCAAAAGAGTCACGGACCGGATTGGTAAAGTACTGGCGAGACACGACGTCAAAGCCATTTATAAGCCGACCAGACAAATTGGTTGCTACGTTCAACGAAAGATCCACGAGACCACCTCGCTACGCCCGGTGTATACCGATTACCGTGCTCTTGCGGGTATGTATATATCGGTACCACCCTCCGCAGCGTAAAAACCAGGAACTCTGAACACCACAGGCAATGTAGGCTAGCCCAGACAGAGAAGTCTGCCGTTGCATTGCACGCCCATGGAGAAGGTACACATGACATCCTGTTTAAAAATACTGAAGTGATCTCAACAACAAAACATTATCATGCCCGCCTTGATGGAGAAGCCATAGAAATACATAAACACAGAAATGATTTCAACAGAAAAGAGGAATCATTAAAGCTGAACAAAGCCTGGTACCCAGCTCTGAAAAACACGAAGATAAAACAATCACAACGTAATCGAACAGGTAGGAGGGAGCAATCACAACTCATTTATTATACAGGTAGACAATTGCAACATACCATCCGGCCAGGTAACCCAGTCGCCCCAAGTGAAACAAAATAATCGAAATAGCCAGGCTGCGACTATAAATTGCGAAGAATTTCAAACCGTTGTGTCGGTTTTACGTCGCTCTTCGAGAAGACTAAAGCTATGCTGAAGATGCTCACCGCAGTTGTGAGCGAAACGTCCAGTGGAACCGCCTCCACGGAGGTGAACCGACCACGGCCTCAAAGCCCGGAAATCATACCTCGGGATTCTACTTCCGGCCGTGAAAGCCTTCATTCTATGCTCAAATTTGAATTATTTCATGAAATACTCTTTTCTAGTAGATACATGTATGAATGAAATAAAGGAGGAAAAAGCAGTCATAAAATAACAAGAAGAAATAAAACCTAACGATAGTTTAACACAAATTAACTCAGAATTTGCCCTTTATTCACGAAAAAACCCTCCAATACACATATCGAATGCAGCGTTGCCGCACTGACCACACTATATCGACAACGAAGAACCTCCGTTCCGTGATGGAAATAATATCGTTTTTACATGCTCCCAACGAGCTGCAATGAACGTTTCAATTGCTTCCTCATTGTTATATATTTCATCCAAGACAGTATTTTTGGGTTTTCGTTGCCATGAATATACCCGACAGGAATCAAAATTTAGCTGACGTGCTTATTGTATCCTTTGAAAAAAGGAACATGGAATTTTTCTGCTTAATACCAAACAACAAAACATTATCATATTATAAGTAGAATCACCTATCTCATAAACATTTGGGGACATGTTTTAAAAATAATTTTAACAAAATTTCCATTTTATATAAAAAAGCATTGAGAGTCTTGCATCGTCTTTCGTATGATACACCAAAAAATCAACTCTACATAATTACGGAAAAATTTTCGTTAGAAGAAATCTTCACAATGAAAACTTTAAAGATGTCTTTCAATATAGTAAATAAATCCGTTAAATCAAACTTCATCTTTCAAATTTTAATGGATTGCCGAATGAGATCAAGAATTCCAATAATATAATTCAATTTAAAAAGTACACGCTTCCTCAAAGAAACCCTCCTTTATTCATCACCATAACGACAGTTCTTTGTTTATCACATTTTCATTTTTCTTTCCTCAGTTTTTTTCTTTTTTTTTTCTTTTTTTTTCTTTTTAGTTGAGATTATTACAGAACAATAATTGTTGTAATGTTCAATCATAAACAGTCTCCATACCAGTTTTACGTAACTGTCTGACTGTTTCATGTTATCCCTTTGGAAATATTATATTTTATTTTTTTTTTAATTCTGAAGTTGAAGTTAGGAAATCACTGTTTATTCACTCAATCATTTGTCATTGTCAATGAACTAAATGTTAAAATTGTCTACCACCCATTCCGTTACAATAGTTCAAGTTCTGTTCAGAATGAAACCACACATTTCGTAGCATTAACGGCGTAATTCGACGGCATTCTTCAATATTTCTACTTCGTAAATCTTCCAGAAATTCTGGTTCGGATGCATAGATTTTGTTTTTCAAGTGACCCCACAGAAAAAAGTCGAGTGGCGTTAAATCTGGAGATCTGGCTGGCCACTCTACAAGGCCTCTTCTTACAATCCAACTTCCAGGAAACATTCTATCCAAAAACGCCCTAACAAGCTATGCATAATGTGTGTCTTGTTGAAATATCAGGTGGTCTTCATGGTAACGATCATCATTTTCAATGAACTCTCCTAATTGTGGATAAACAAATTCATTGAATAATTCCAAATTTCTCCTGTCAGGTTACCGTCGAGAAATACTGGTCCAATCAAACGGTCCCCAAAAATATCGGCCCAGTCATTGAGTGTTTGGGGAGTTTGTGTATGAACTTCGTGGAAAACGTGTGGATTGAGAACTGACCAATAACGACAATTATGACGAATCACAGTCAAATTCAAAAAGAATGTGGGCCCCTCAGAAAAGCAGATGTTGAAAAGGAAATTCTCATCAGCATCTATTCCCCGTATTCATAATTCAAAACTCTTGTCTCCTATCCAAATCATCTTCATTCAACTGGTGAAACAAATGTATTTTGTAGGGGTGGAATTCATGATGTTTCCGGATTAAGAAGCCACTTGTTCTACTGATATTTATAACACTATCCAATTTCCTTGTGCTCCATGTTGGGTCTGCACGAACTTGTCCTGAAACTGCAACTTCAACAGGTTCATTTCTCAACGGAAATTCACGTAGTGGGGAGTCCAGAACGAATTTTCTAGCAACTAGTTTATCTGGATGCGTTTCATTCGCAATACGGTTACCCCTCTCATCATTCTTTAAAAAAATGGTTATTATTTCAACTCTTTCCGCGATCGTATGCACCATTATTGAGGAAAGGTATTCAGCAGCTTTAGTCGCGTATTTCACTCTAATGTCATTTAATCAAAGATTAGTTTCACACTGATAGACGTCCACAATTACGAGTTGGCGAAAAAATTAATTTAGAACCTGTTTTTGTGTTACTCGCATTTGAGAAGAATTCAAAAAATCGTCTTTTTATCGATTCTCAAGAACCCTAATTTATTTTCGATCAAGTCACTGAGGATGAAATGAAAATGAATCATTGAATTCCTTGACAATGATAATTATCTTTAAACAGTTACATTGTTAGATCTCAAACAGGCCAGACAGGGAGGAAATCTGATGATTACTATTTTCTCTATCTTACATTCATTTATGATTTTTTGGGCCACTAACCAATTGAAAAAATCAACACATCCAAACGCTATCGCTATTTTTAGTGACTCGTCCTGGAAAGGTCTGGAAGAGAGAGTTTGGAGAGATTTTTCCAAAAAAGCCGTAGTTTGATACAAAGCTATTTATAATCAACTTCAACAAAATATTTTTTATTCTATTTACATTGTTTTGAAAATATTTGCCAGCTATATGCAGGACAGTCCGTAGTTTATTCCCACTATGTCCTCAACTCGAAAATGTATTTTTTTAATTTGTTATAAACAATAAACAACAAAAAATCGCGTTTTTTTTTAGTTTTTTTATTGTAAAATGGAAACTATTGAAGCAGTGTTAACGGTGCAAGAGGATGAACTGTAAAGAATTGAATTCCGAAGAGAATAACGGATCAAGCAATACGATCTGATAATTAGAACCGGAGAAAAGCGGAAAAAAACGGAAAATTGTATTTTTTTTTTGTTAAATTTATAACTCTGCCATTTCTTGATATTAAGAGATGAAATTTTGCACGATAGTAGCTATTGACAAAACCTGGATTCAGTCGGATTAATATATTTCGCACAATCCTCATTTGAATTTTTTTTTGGAAATATTTTCGCGGAGAGCTGGATGCGTTTGAGGTCTTCTGATTGAAATTTAAAACATAGATTTGGAAAGTAGACGTGAGCAGTAACAAAACGTCTATTCTGATTTTTCGATAAAACGCGTTTAAGTATGTTAAAAACTAGTGAGAACATGAGGGAAAACGGCCGACCGCGCGTAAGCGATCGAGATAAAATTTTCATTAAAATGTTAATGTTTCAACACGCTGAAAGTTACTCATAATTCATCCGACTGAAATTCTTTTTTCACCAAAAACTGCGCAATTTTCCAAGTAGCTTTACATGTAAATTATATATACATATTTTCTTGATAATAAATTGGCTGCAGCCATTTGACGACGACGAAACATACCATCGGCGAAGCAATATTCGTAAGCCACTGTCGCCTGGGACCGTATGGTAAGGTTTGAAAATAGAATAAAGTTCATTGAATTTCCTAGTTCTTGTGAAACATATTTGTACACAATTCATTATATATTTACACGGTGTTACACAAAGTATTCACTATTCATTCACAAGAAATGTGCAATTAATTTTAATTTTATTCGAAACAGATTACTTATATAGACTACTTGATAAAAATATTCACAGATGATATCATAAGAATATCCAATATGAAATTGGCAATTGGGAAGACCATAAACGATACCTGGAGAATGTACGATTGCAGGATTTGTAGGTTTTCCAGATGTACATGTCCCAGCAAACACAATTATATAAAATTGACATAAATATTACGGAACATGAAATACATGTTATGTAAGTATATTACATAATATTTACACCCCAGTTACGTAGAAATGTCCGCCTCAGAGGCACCTCCATGTTACATAACATTGATGTAACTACTTTACGTGCATTTATAGAATATTTTTACATAAACTTTACATAACATATACAAGATGTTACATAATATTTACATCATAATAACATATGAATTTATGTAAAGTATTAACATAATTCTGAGGTTCAAAAATCTTATAAATATTATGTAATATTCACGTAACTATTTTACGTTGAAACTTTCCAGGAGAAAATATATTAACAGTAAGATTTGACGTATCAGCGACATAAAACTTACATGAACTATTTACGTAAATATGTAGTTGACAAATCTTGTAAATGCCATGTAGCCTTTACGTAACTATTTGACATAAAAATATTTCGTCAATTTTATGTAATATTTATATTAATGTAACAAATGTGTTTGCTGGGGTGAGACACGAGATGTCCGTAGAACTGCTCATTACTAATATCCTATACAATAGGAGTATTTGGATCAATAATCCATCAAGAAACAACTACTTTCCTGGCTATTACTGCGACCAACATCGAATTACATCTGATAAAATTTCCTTGCAGAGTTCCTTCCCAATTGCTTATTTCATGGGGAAGTTTATCAAAATTTTCGGACCACCTATAGACCGATTTCATGGGTGTTGCCCCTCATCAGTATAGGGTAGGTCTAGTAGTCAATAACTAATGACTGCAACGAATGGTTCGATGTAAATCCCATTTCAGGGCCGCGAACGCGCCCGCACCGTGGATAAATCCAAACTGAGAGCGCCACTTTTATCACAAGTAATTTAATGTTTGTAGTGGCATTAGCTAGGAAGTAGTTATTTTTTGATAGATTTCCGACCCAAATACTGCTATTTTACAGGATAATGCTAATCTTTCTCCGAAGTGGTTTTCCATAGACTTCCGCAGAAAGTTTGGATTTGGAGTTGGATCAAAAATAAGTCTTCTTTTTTTGATGATTTTTAATAACTGAACCAAGAGAGGCAAAGACTGAACAAAATAATCGTTTAGTTCCCGTATGAAACACTGATCCACCAATCCCTAAATCATTGCTTGATCAGATTTCGTGTTCATGTAGGAAAAAAGGATGTTTTGATGCATCATGTACTTGTAAAAAACACAGCTTGAGATGTTCGAATCGTTGTGCATACTGCCACGAAGATACGTGTTACAATTTACTAATAAATAATAATGATACACTTATGTCTGAGGATGAATGTAGATCCGAGGATGAAAGCGATGATTTCATGTCAATAGACAATATTAATTTTAATAGAGACGTAGCAGAATGCGATGAGCCTGCCAAAAAAAAAGGATTTTGTAATTGCGTTAAAATAAAAATGTACAGTTATTATGTAAGAAAATTGATTACTTTGTTTTGTAATAAAAAAGCTGCTAACTATTCATATATTGTCTATAAATAAAGATATGTAGCAAAAAACATAGAATACCTGCTTATTCTTTCATCACTCATGAAATCTGAGTCACGAATCGAATTCCTCAGGTTCAGACACCCCAAAATCAAGAAAAAGACCGATCAAATAGCTGCAGTACATGCCGAGATTAACAAATGCAAAGAATCATAAGTTGCGCGCAGCGCTCGCCTATTACTATATTATATACGTTTCTCCTCGATTCGCACAGTTCCCCACCACTCGATCGCTCACGCGCGGTCGGTCGTTTTCCCTCATGTTCTCACTAGTTTTTAACACACTTAAACGCGTTTTATCGAAAAATCAGAATAGACATTTTGTTACTGCTCACGTCTACTTTCCAAATCTATTTTTTAAATTTCAATCGGACGACCTCACACGCATCCAGATGAGGATTGTGCGAAAACTATTATTCCGACTGAATTCAGGTTTTGCACACATGAGGCGCACGTCAATAGCTACTACTCTTAATATTGAAAAATGGCAGAGTAATGAATTAAAGAAAAAAAAAACACAATTTTCCGGTTTTTCCCGCTTTTCTCCGGTTCTAATTATCCGATCGGATCGTTTCATCCGTCATTCTCTTCGGAATACAATTCTCTACAGTTCATCCTTTTGCACTGTTAACACTGCTTCAACAGTTTCCATTTTACAATAAAAAAACTAAAATAAACGCGATTTTTTGTTGTTTATTGTTTATAACAAATTAAAAAATGGCATTTTCGAGTTGAGGACATGGTGGGAATAAACTACGGACTGTCCTGCACGGGATGGCACAGGTGGCTTCCAGGTAGTATTTTTGTCCAAAAAGCAATTATTTGTGGCTCTATAGCTTGGCCTATTAGATAACGTCTCTTCTTCCTTCCTAGATACCAAAAGGAAATATGCTCGCACACGTTTTTCTCGTATACTTTAAAATATCTACCATGATAAACTTGTCACAAAATGAAAATTGATCAAAAATAATCGAGCCCTTTACAATAGGGTGTCGGCAAACGTCGAACAAAAGAACTATTTTTGTCATTACACACACAGTTCATGATGAAATGATGCTTTTTGTCCTATAGATGGCTCTGATGCTCCCTTCTAGTGGATGCCGGAGTTATCGTAGTGCCAGTTAACAAAACCGATTGGAAATCAATTACATATTGTGGCCGAGTCTATATAGGTACTGATGAGCGAGTTGAAGCGCGAAACTAGTCTGCAGATGTCACGTTTTCCATTGCCAGGTGGTGGTTGTTACAGGAAGTATTGCAAGGTATATTCTTGTAGAAAAACTTTGTCAGGCGTTGGGCAGACGTGATTCGGCATTCGTATGTGGCTGTTGAATTATTTCTGTTCGACGTTTGCCGACAATCCTATAGTATAGGAAAATATGCGACAGGCTGGATTATTTTTATAATCAAATTTCATTTTGATGTTGAAATCTTATCGCGAGCAATTTTCGGTAAGCTTTTCCTTTAAATGCTTCTAAGCACTAAGCACTAAATACTGGTCCAAGAGAGTGCTTACAAGCACAAAAGTGCATTGAGTGCTTTACAGGCACTTTATTGGGACAGCTCTGCTTCAAAATTTGAACATATGCGGACATTCAGAAATAAAAACGAAAGTCTACACACCTACCATATAGTCTATTCCATCTTTTAGCTTCAGCTTCTTATAGAATTCATTTGGTGTTGTTTTCAAACGTAGGACCATTTCCTATTTTGGGTTGGACTAGTTCACATTTTTGGCGTAACAGGTTACAGGTTTCTCTTTTATCCTTCGGCTAGTGGAATACAGATGGGCATAGTAATCTGAAAACGAATCATGCAACATTATCTTCAATCATCATTTGATCAATTCAGAAATATATCGATATTTTTTGATCATTTTAAATTTTGTAATCTCCGTTCAGAGTTCCACTAATTCGGGTTCAGTGCTGTTAGTTTCATTCATAATCATCGATATAATAGGAAAGGATGCGATAACAACTACGATCGATAAAAATTTTGAGAATAGTTTCGCCATCTATGATGCGGAAGCTGAACAGGAGAGGTATCCACTCTTCCACGATTACTGCCAAGGTTAAGTTTCAGTAAGACGATGCTAGATGTCTCTGCAAGGCCCAATCAGTATCGAATATTAAATTTCAGTTGATTAGGTTCACGGACAGTCCTGAAAAATTATTCAAGCAGAGGAGTTAAGAAGGACATTTTTCCAATGAATTCAATAAATTGATGGATAATCCGAAGTTGTCCTAAGTTGAAGTCAGAAAGGTAAATAAATTAAAAATAAAGGCAGTACCTAACTACCTACTCATATCTGGGAAAAAGATGTTCGACATGTGTCCAAAGTGACGACAAAGGGATGTGAAGACTGAGCTCGACGGGACTGCTAATTAATAATAGAACGATAAAAATTATATTCAATTGACGGAATTATAGTAGCTCTTACCACGGAATAGAACACTAAGTTTTTGAAAAATACTTCTGGCAACGGACCATGGATTTCCCATGAAAGGGTACTGGATATAAGTAATACGGAACACCGAAATGTAGAAAGAAATTCACTTAACGTTGACCAAGAACTTTTTTGTTTTCCGAAAGTATAAAATAATATGGAATGTGAAGCGTGCTGAAAATGATGATTATCCTAATCGAACTTAGAGAATTCTATCAAAATCGATCCACTAGTTTTGGAGTTAAATGAAATTCTGTTCTGCTGGTGATATAATTGTGTTTGTTTCTGAAAGTCAAAATATCCGGAACGCTACACGATTTAACTTGTCATCCTTTCCCTTAATTGGTGTTCTCAAAAAGTCAAAAAAATGTGGAACGCTTCACGATTTTGCGTGTCATCCTTGCGCAGGGGCCATGCTAATCTTCTCTGTATCGTTCCAATTTTAGTATATGTACCGCCGAAGCGAGTACAATTAATGACGTCAGCGCATTGTATATATACCGAGGCGCTCCGAGCTAGCGTCGGTGAGATGTAATCGCTCATAGACCGTGCATCTAAATTTACTATATTTATGGTTAGCCACATCCACGCATTCTCAAATAACTTATTTTTTAAAGTTTAGGTAAGGAAATAAGCTAAATAAATGTAAAAAATTTAAATATGTTTCTATTCCGATTTTTTATTTTTGTCTGAAATTTTCAGAAGCTTTTAGTTTCTGCTATTTTTTCAATACCCTACCCAAGAGGTTTCTGATACATCAAAAAAATGTAACTTCTTCGACAGTTTTATACCCCTAACTTCATCATGCCTCTAAGTTTTAATATCAGAATATTGATGAAAACATATTTTTCTCTAAGAACATGAGGAAACCCCTTTTTGAAAATTTAAATGAAGGTATCAAATGTTTGGAGTGGTTTATTATATTCTTATCAATTTTGATACCAATTGAAATTTACAAAGTTCTAAAATATGTGATTAAACCCACAACTAAGCTGTGTTGGGTGGTGGTATCTTGAATATTGTGGGATGTTGAAATATGTGGCATCTGAAGTAATGTGACTCTGCGTTTTGTGGCGTCGAATTATAGGGAATCGTGAGTAATGTGGCTTTGAGTTAATGTCATCTAGAGTTAGGTTGCATCGTGAGGATTTATGGGACATCCTGAGTCAAGTATTATAAAGAGTTTGTGGCGCGCTGAGCTATCTAACGTGTTGGATGGTGTTATGTGGCAAAATGAGTAATATGGCATGAGTACTATCATTTTTGGTGAAGTAGCAACTTGATTCAGTGGTATCTTGAGAAATGTGGTATTAAACGATATGTGGCGTCTGCAGTTATATGATATCTATGTATCATGAGTTACGTTGCATTTTGAGTTAGTGGCCTTTCAAGTTATGTGACACGGTGAGTTATAAGTCACTTCAAGTTGTGCTGTCTTAAGATATATGCTAACTTGTTAACCTTAGGAGTTTTGGAACATATGTTAGGTGCCACCTGAGTTGTGTGGCATGTTGTTATATGACTTGTTGAGTTATGCGGCGGGTCAAATAATGTCGGGTGTTGAGTTATGGATCATCACGAGTTATGTGGCGCCTTGAATTATATGGCATTTTGGTAAAATTCAATTAATCGGGAGCTACACGCTATCAAACAAAAAATATATATTTTTGGTGGTCTTAAGTAATTTTTGAATGATGACTGGAATCTTCGAGCACACGTTCCCACCACAAAATGCCTCATTTTCTCACCAGCACATTTCAACCGTTTAACACTATTCTTAAGTTAAAAAAGTACAAAATGTTCAGTGATATTTTTTTTAAAGCGATGAATTGAATTTTACTGGCATTTCAACTTATGTTACATCTTGAGTTATGTGGCATCCTGAGTTATGTGGCCTCTAGACTAGGTGACATGAGCAAACAGGAGTTATTTTTGTAAATCCTGATGAGTTATGTGGCATTCTGATTCATGTGACATCATATGTAGCATGTTGAGTTATGTGGCGTGTTGACTTATGCTGCTTGTTGGTTAAGCGACGTATTGAGATATTTCGCATTATAAATTATGAGTCATGTGACGCCACGAGTTATGTAATGCCATGAGTTTTATAGTACTGTGAGTTATGTGAAATCGTGAGTTGTGAGACAGCATGAGTTATGTGCATCATTAGTTGTGTACCATCATGAGTTTTGTGACGTGTTGGGTTATGTGACACCACGAGTTATGTAATCGATAGTGATATGGCTCTACGAATTTTGTGGTAGGTTTGGCTATGTTGGGATGTGGTATGTTTGGTTATGTGTCCTGCTAAGTTGTGCGGCATCATGAGTTATGTGGCGTGTTGTGTTATTTGTCGTGTTGGGTTTTGTGCCATGTTGGGTTGTGTGCCGTTGTTACAAGAATTTATGATTGTGAATGTTCAATCTATGAAAATTAAAAACGATAAGCGTGAGATGAATATCAGCTGCTGGATAATACAATTTTCAGTGATCTAAGCGAGATATCGATATTCTATGACTTGTATACAAGTATTTTCATAGCTATAAAAAATTCACATAAACAAATTTTCAGAATCTGTTGAGGGTTAGGAATTTGAATGGCCTTAGAAATCTGTAAGTGGTAAGGAAAATCATTTTATACATTTCAGTTCATTTAAATACGTAGTTCTTTACAAAAATATTAAAATAATAGTCTTGGTTAATAAAATTGTGACAAGATAAAAAATTCCCCACCCGGTAGGGGTCACGTAATAATTTTTTTTTTATAATCGCGAAAGTAGAATTCATTTACCTAAAATTAACAAGTTTATCGTTAATAAAAACATGATAAACTAAATGCCCTGAATTAAATCACAATGTCAGCACAAGACAAATGACAATAGTTTCTTGAACGGATTGAACAGGTAAAACTGAAATATTACCTCCATATCTTTGTGTTTGAAATTTTTTTGAAATTCCCTGTCACAAGAACCTCCCAAAGATCTTAAAATTTTGATTATAGGTTCTCATTCTGAAACGTTATCCTTATACCCCGAGTCTTTTAATCCTTCATGCAAAAAACACACAAGGGCCTCGGTACTTATTTTTTGCAAACTAAAAAACCGGCCGACAAACACAGCCAACTCGAGATCACATCTGGCAGATGGTCACATAATTGATCCTAGGTTCCTAGTTTAACACAATTTCGATAAGCTTTCGGATATTCTTAAAGCTTTTCTTATCGAACAAAGTTTCACAGTTCTGAATTACTACAATGGCAGAATAGTTACCATTATTGTTGGGTTATTGTTGTACAGGTAGAAGGTATTGCTGCAATGCCATCTTCGATAATACGTCCGTATACCTGGTTTAGCAAGTTCTGAGAATAGGATCGTTTCATATTTTGTCGGTAATTCTATTTGTGCTCGTTTGATAATTTCCATTTTAGAAGAATGTTTATCTTTCTTTAAATATGTTCTCGAAATGTGAAATTTTCTCTATCTGTTATTCACTGAATTTATGAAGGATGTATGCCTCAGGGAACACTTCCCTATACTTATCGGCATAAGTGTCATCAATAATTACAGTCATAGATAATACTGAATGGAGGAACAACGATATAAAACAAAGTTATGGAAGAACAGCTATTACAATAACCTAATTGTCAAAATAATAAAACCACAAATTCACGAAATAATTATTTATGACGAAAAAAGAAATAGAAATTCATCCCTACAAGTATTTCTATCCATGCCATACAAACTATCAGAAATTATCAAAAACAATTTATACGAAATAAAATTGAACGCGTTAAAAATCGCCATATTTCTTAAAACAACTGTAATCGCTCTTCAAAAATATCCAGACTAAAAAATCTCCAATCTAATTTGCAGCATCCGCTGTAACGACTGTAACAAAGTTTTCATCTCAACTGCTAGAAAACTGACCAAATAGACACAAATCCATGACAAAGCTAAAGTAAACTGAATATCGCAATAAAAATGTTAAAACTCACGAATACAACACTGAAAAATATTACTGAAACATAATTTATCTTCCACCCTCAGCAGTTCCAGTAAGATCGACTAGACGAGTTTGGTGTTATTATCATTTTCTCTTTAGCTTGAAGTTGTGCCCATTCTCTTCTTTGAAATCACCCTCCCGTCTCTCCTTGCTTCTCTTATCCTTATTTTCCATCTCCCTTCCCCACCCTATATCCTCGTTCCTCATTCATCCTCATTTTTCCTGTTTTCTCTTCCTTTTCATCTACTATGTTCATCTCTTGATATCCCACACAGTGGCGAATAAGGAGGGGGTAGGAGGCGCCCCCCCCCCCGAGCTATTTACATCTTGTATACCTTCTGTATAACTTTCATGTGAATTAGGTAATGTGTGCCCCCCTGAAAGAACTCCTGGATCCGCCACTGATCCCATCTCTTCCCAATTTCTTTCTTCTTGCTCACTTTATTTTCTGTCACGCTCTCTTCTCATTCTCCTTTCCATTTCTCTCTTCATTCCCGCTATATCCTGCTCCTCTACTTCCCGTTTTTAGTTCAGTTATCCTCCTCACTTCACTTCATTCCCCTTGTCGTTCACCGCCTTTTTCAATCGCCTTTACACCTATTATAAACTCCTCAACACTCATTTTGTCGCACCCCAAAATTTTGCCCGTGTTGAAGTCTGAATAACTTTTTTGTGCTTTCAACAATCTGAATTCTGTTCACGCTGTTCGCTAGCCCAAGCCTTCAGCTATAGTCTCATACTTCTTCAAAAACCACATAAAACCGCTACAGGGAGTTACCTAAAACTGTGCCCATCGGCCAACATTCATCCCCCGGGCCAAAGGGCGTTAGGATCTACATAACGCACTTGGTACATAAATAGCTATTTTGTCTCCCAGTTGTCATCTATTTCTCTTACTTTTCTTGATCCTTCTTCGTCTCTTTTGCTTCATACTCCCTTCCCCTTTTCTTTAGCTTTGTTTTTCCTTCTTGTTCTTTCCCTCGTCCATCTCCATTTCCTTTCAATTGCGGGTGATTTTTGAATATTCTTTAAAAATTCATAGAATATTTCGTCAGATACTTCTCGAAGCTTCTTATGAATCTTCTACGGCCCATTAAAAGTTTCAACTTCGCAGAATATCCCAAAATTGGGCTCTATTTCGCCAGGATAAACAGGAACCCTTAAATCTCAAATTGATTGGCCTATTCGTTTTGCGTCCCTACATAATCCGAACCCCAATAACTCCATTAATTATAAAGCAATTGATGTAATTGACAAAGTTTAAAGTTGTGCTGAAACGAGAGAATACTTGCCGAAACTTTTTCAATATAGAATAAAAGATGGCTTGGAAGGGTCGGCGAAGTTCCGTTTTGTTTTCTTTGGAGAACGAGACTTAGGCTGAAAGATCGTTTCCATTCGATGTCGACAACAGTAGAGGAAATTGAGGCACGAGTTTTCAATTATTACAATCTATCTAAGTTACACTGCTCTCAAATCTGAATATTATATTGGTTTGCCGTGATACAGCAAAAATCTTAGTCGGACCAATGCACAAGACCGTAATCCTTCGTTCACTTAGGGGCATGAAATTTGTAGAGCCTACTTTGTTTGCGCTTCTTATTGATCGATAATATACAGGGTGTTTCCTTTGAAATGAGGAAGATTTTGCACAAGAAGCTCAAGAAATAGCTTGTGGTAGATTCACGAGATTTACATGTTAGCGTATTTGAGGAAAAATGAAGTAATTCCTTTCAAACCGATAATTCTTTCATTTGTTGGCACCCTCGATCACCAGACCTGATGCATGGATATTTGAAAGAAAGTGCTTTTAACAGCCGACCACAAAACTTTAACGAATGAAAGAAGAGGATAAGGCAAAAGTTTGGTGAAATAACACCAGACCAATTGAGGAAAACCCGCTAAAATTTGAGACGGCGTAATGAAAAATGTATAAAACGTGAAGAGGGATTTATTGAAAACAACAATATTTGAGGAAACTGTTCTATTTATTCCAGTTGTTGGTTATTAAATTGAAATTAAATACACGTATTCAACTTTTGATTTGTTGATATTGATTAAACTAGAGACGATTACAACTATATAGGTAACTTCATACCTGAGTACGCGAAGTATTCTTTCACTGAATGGCTACTGCATCCTTTCTATAAAGTTCATAGGCTTTCATACAGGGTCAGTCAAAAAAGCATCAATTTGGAAATTTGGCATCATATAACTTACACCCTATATGGGATATTGGACTGAAACTTGGTATTTAGGTGTTCAAAATATGTTCAAATCGAATAGGCTATTCACATTTTCGAGAAACAAAAATAGTAATAGCCCTTCTCGAAATTTCAACCCATTCAGCAGAGCATAGAAGTAATTGAAAATAAGAATAAATCATACATATATGTCAAATGTAAACATCTTTGACTAGTTGAGTACTATAACTTCGGTCTATAGGTTCCAAAATAACAGGGTGTTGCGCACACACTTAGCTACAAAAACACCATCACAACGCAGCCGGATGATTATCAACCATCAGCGAGTATGCCGTAACGACCAACATTTAACACTCGTCTATCGAGGCCAGGAAGTCTTCCGGTTGAAAGTCTTGACCTTTCAAAGCTAGACATTAGACTTTGCCGAATTTCCGCTGCTAATTCTAATTGGACGATAAACCTTCGATTAGTTGTTAACATGACATAATTCGCCGTATCTCTGTTGGCAATTTGGTATTGTTGATGAGAGCCCCAGTGGCGTAAGTATAAAAGGGATACGAGCAAAATCTAATTCTAGAATATCCTACGTCTCTATCTTGATGTCATAGTATTTGCTGTTTAATAGTAGAGGGACAGCGATGGCCTGAGGTTATTAAAGCTCATTAATTCCCGTGGTACATAGATGATTTTATTTCTGACCGATTTGAATAAAATTTTGTTTATTATTAAAACGGAAGCAATGTACCAATTCGTTACCTTCTCGCTATATCTGAAACAGTTAACTTTAATTATAGGAGTTTTGTTGTTGCTAGGTTGTTGCTATGTTGCTTGTTTATAAACAGAACTTTGTTATCAAGCTGTTTGCGTTTAAAACGTGTTCTCTACCCAAAATATAACAGAGGATATTTAGAAAAAAAGCTGAAAAAGCAAGAGAATCATTAATTCCATCGAAAAGTAAAGCCGTATACCAAAAATAATACAAGATATATTTGCACTCAGAAAATTGCCTATGTACTGTTAACAGGAGTACTTTTATAAACAGTTTAATGTATAATTTCCATTATGCTAACAAAAACAGAATCAGCCGGTCGACACAACAGTATAAAATTAGTATATATGAAAAATAAGGTCATCAGAAAAGTATTTCATTATTTGAAATAAAATAGTCTTCAACGTTAAATTGTGTTGGGATAAATATTTTAATATCACACCAACAATTTAACTGTTGCATTGACAACATTATTCTGTAAATCCTAACCAAATGATATTGAATTAACAAGACCGCTGTCTATTATAACAAGAGCAGTTGAGATAATATAATCAGTAGTAATACTATAAGTACTTCAAAATAATCAGGTTATACATCGATAACTTGTTGCATAATTATAAAGAGTGTCAGTTTGACAGTTTAAATAATTCAACCGCGAAGCGGGAGGATTATTCTGTCAAACTGACACGATTTGTAATTATGCAGGAAGTTTGAGATGTATAACCGTATTTATTTTGAAGTACGTATTGTATTTGATACGATTATTTTTTGAGTAAATTAAGTAAATATATAAACAATTTATTAATTTAAATACAAATTGGTGCAATGTAAGTTACAATTATTATATACTACGTTTTTTTTAACTGAGTTATTTTCGGCGCAGGAAACGTGGCCACTGCTCATTGAAGTGCTGGAAATACTGGAGGTGTTATTACTTGAACCTGCAGCGTTTTTAAAATTGGATCTCATCTCATTTATTATGTTTTGGTGATGTTGTTCATCTACCTGTAGGTAGGGTTTGATAGAATTGCTATTACCATGTCCTGTTATTTTAATAAGTTCTTGTTCCGATACACCTGCTTTTGCTAATTGTGAAACAGCAGTGGCTCGGTGAGAATGATTTGAAAATTTTTTGTTTGTCATATTCAAATTTGCCAATTCTGCAGACTTTTTGGTCCATATACTAATTTCATGCATTCCAATTGGCATATTTTTGTACCAGCCAAGGGTTTTTTCTTTTCTCCAGTTGGGATTTACTGTTAGAAATAACCTATCTGTTTTAATATTGATGTTTTCGCTTCTTTTCATCATTAGATTATCTAGAAGTCTCACTGGACAACGACTCACTTCATTATGGCTAGGTACAAGCCATTTATTATTAGCACATGGCTTTGCTCCTCCCTGTGTGGTTTTGGTAAAAATAGGATTATATTGTATTCTACCAGTTGGAGTATCATCATTTCCAGTTTCTTTTTGAAAATAATGAGTCAAGCATGACGCTCCTTCATTTCCTCTCCACGCAAGTTCTACAGAAGCAATTGAGAAAAATTTTATTTGTAATCCTTCCGGTGTATTTTCATCCCACGCTTCTATCATTGCTATGTACTCGTTATCTTTAAATGCTGATGCACTAACCTTTCTCTTGTCCGGTAACATTTGAAGTTCCCTTCTTTTTGAATTTCTTGCGTTTCGTGCGGCTAAAAATATGGGACTAGAGAATGGATCAATTACTCTATTAAACTCCTTCATATATTTTTCTTGTACTTGTTTTGCCGTAATGTTCCACATCGTTTTAACCACATTTTCTTTATAATTTTCTCCATTACATTTTCGCGGTATACAGGAAGAGACAAACATACATACGATGACCGACTGCACCATTCCTCAAAGGGTGCAAGTAAGAACAGAATTCAGGAACTACCTGTCGAGAGGAACCCTGCGAGGAACCCCAAAACCATGGATAAGGACCTCCTGTCGTCCGTAACCGAATTTCAAAAACTAAACATGAAATGATATCAGAATTAAGCGTAAAATCTGAATATGTAATGATGTACAGTGCGTTCTATTTTTAAAAATGGCATTTTGGTCTGTAGCACCTACACCAAACACCCTGTATATTTGAAAATTATATTAAATATAGCTCTCATGAACTCATAAAACTTTTGTAAAAAACATTTTTGTATATCTCCTCCGACAAATCAGATATTGCCTGTCACATAAAATGTGGGACACCCGGTATACTAAGAAAGTTTTCTGAGTGTGGAGTAGCTAACAAGAAAAAATGTTTTGCCAAAAGATGCCACTAAAACTGTATTTCTGGCATATTTTCAAGAAATGGTAAGGTATTTTCTATGTTTTTTGGTACATTTGGTAGTAGTTATGTATTCGTTGCAATCAGAAACGTATAGTCCAAATTCCTCATGGACTAAATGGCTAATACCAAAATCGATGGTGATTATACAAGAGAAACGAGATATCACAAAGTTCAATGAACAAGAGGCTATTTCGAAACGGAAGAGTAAGAGTTATAAGCCGAAAAAGCCTGCCTGCCATCTCCTAAAGATGTTATCAGATGTCTAAAGAAAGCTCCTAATGAATTTTTTTTCCTAAACCGGAAGTGATGAATTTTCGGCAATGGAGTCAAAATATGCGTATTCGACTAATATATGGACGTACCAAATTTTAAACCTGTATCTTCAAATCTATAGAAAATTGGGGGGCGTACCTCACCTCATGACCACCCGGTATAGTAGCATTTTTCATTTTATTTTTACTTTTGAAAAGAAGAAGGAATTATAGAATCTATAATGTCCCAAGAGAGTTATGATTCTCTTTGTTGATAGCGTAACTATGGCAATATAAGCTTATAATATCCGGGTCAGAAATAAACTACATTTTTTTCTCATTTTGGACATGCATGTCTGCAGGTGGTCATTCCCAGCCAAATGAAGGATAATTTTCTGTTTAGTTACGAGACAAGCACTTGTAATTGGGTCTTCTTTGAAGAACGTTGCACAAATATCTGTCAGTTGTAGTTCAATGTCCGTCGTGGTATCAGCCAGGGAAATAGTTGTTTTCTGACTGATGTTTGCCTTTATTTTCCACTTTGTGGAAACGCTTAGAGAGAAGGGTACCCCTGTATTCTTTCTTCTTATTTGGATACACGCTCTATAAATTTTAAGATGTATGAAAATGAATAACTTCCGGCAAGGTTGTAGGAGGATATATGGAAAAATTCGTAGCCTACTAAAGAAGTTCCGAGACATGGAAACATTTTGATTATACAACGAACCCAGAAAATTGGCTTTTGCATCACATTCCCCCAACTTTTGCCCTCAACAGTACGCCCATGGGCCCGAAACGATTAAGAGCGTTCCCTGTTCCATTACCATTCGCGCAAGAATTTCGAAATACCGTGTCCTTTCACCGGTGTCGGCATTTTTGCGGTCCGAATCAATATTTGAAATTCGAAAAATTCACATGATTTGCATTAATTTGGTCGAAAATTTGAAAGGAATAACAAGCGTTCCCATCATAAAGCATAACAATAAGAATGTGTTTAGTCAGAGATACATCTGTCGATAGATCTGATAATAATTAGGTGTTATTCTCGCTTGACAACTATTGGTCCAGACTCAGTCTGCGGGCTGTTGGGAAAGAGATCCCTCTCCGTCATAACAAGTTTAGATTTATGTGGAAACGATTCTTTCAGGATTATACTGGGTATTTCGAAGAGGAGGTGCAATGATGCTGGGTCTAAGTTTTGCATTCACATAACTAAAAATATGCAGTTCAGATATAATACCGGCATTATTTTAGACAGGACAAATAATAACTATTCATAAAAAAAGACCAACAAACCTGCAAGAATTACCGAGGAATACTACTACTCAACACAGTGTATAAAATAATGACATCAATAATACAATCAAGGTTGGTCAAAAAAACAATAGGATCATATCAAAGCAGATTTACACAAGGAAAATCAACCATAGACGCGATTCATACACTGGAGCAAGTGATAGAAAACGCCCATGAACACAAGATAAACCTCGAACTGCTCTTTGTAGATTTCCAGCAAGTATTTGACTCGATAAAAAGAAACCAACTCATGATAGAACTGAAATAGTTAAAAATCCCACAAAACTGAGAAAGCTGATATTAATGACGATGAAAACAACTAAGATCACAATAAGAACACAAAAAGGAGATACAGGAATTCACAATCAACAAAGGGGTAAAGCAGGGGGACTCACTTTCAACGACATAAGTCTAACTAATAACTACCAAGACCAGAAGAGTAATGAAAGATATGCTGGAAGAAATCATAGAAGAAGGGAAAATTATGGGGCTTAGGATTAACCAAGAAAACACGAAAATATTGAGATTACGAACGGAACAAATACAGGGAAAGATCAAAATAGGAGCGAGAGAGTTTGAAGAAGTGAAAGAGTTCAAACATCTAGGAGAACGATAAGTAAAACGGGAGAGAGAATACCAGAAATACAAGAAGAAATATTAAACGCTAACAGAGCACACTTTGGCAATAAAATATTATTTCAAAGTAAAATATTAACAAAAAATAGTAAAATAAATATTTATAATACCATAGTTAGACCAATTATGTTATACGGAGCGGAGACAATGACAATGACAAAAAAAGATGAGGAAGACATGAGGAAATTTGAAAGAAAAATTATGAGAGCAATATTAGGACCAAAAAAGATCTCAGAGGAACAATATAGAATAAGAACTAACCTAGAAATTAGACTGTAATTAAAAGAAGACAGAATATGTGAAATAAAACAACACAGAATTAGATGGTTGTGGCATGTACGGAGGAAAGAGAATAGGATGCAGGAAGTGGAAAAGGACTTACGCAGGACAGGAGTGACAAACTGGTAAGAAATAAACAAAAACAGGATTAGACGGAGAAACTACCCAAAAAACTAGATCTGGATAGCTTTTGCGGCTTAACCCCACGAGAAGTGTATAGTCACTGTATATATATGTATATATTGCTTGCTATTTTTTACTATTTTTATCTCTTCTATTTCTTTTCTATATGTGTATTTTGTGAGTGCTTATTAAGAATGTTCACGCACTTGTTTTTGTTTTTTGACAATATTTCTTGAACGTTGTTTAATATTTTTTTAAGTTCTTTGAAATAAATAAATATTATTATCGTTATTATCATTATTATGGTCGTAGAGAATACGATGTTTTCTGCTGAATTTTTATTTAATGGCCTTATTTCGAGTAATGCCATTACTCCACCTAGTCTGTCGTTTCTGTATCGTTTAATACATTTTTAACGCGACGCAGCGTATCAATTTTTCATTTAAATATAATTTAAGTTGTGAACGGAGAGCTGGAAAAAACGAGTTCACGTTTGGAATAACTCGGTAATAACATATCGATGTTTCAATCTTGAGGCCGCGGCCGGTACCATATTATAATGATTTTATTTCTCCTTGCATTTCATTACGTTTCTCCGCATTTTTAGCCGCTGTATACGGGGGTCTTGATGGTATTTTATGTTGTGTTCAGAAACGAGGTATTCATGAAACTTTCATGAAAAACAATCGCGATACAGTCCTTGCATTATATCATGATGGAATTCAAAGAGTATGAAAATGAGAAACTACTTTAATATAGGTAAGGTAAGGTTAGGTTAGTGTAGGTTAAGTTAGGTTAGGTTACGTTAGGTTAGGTTAGGTTAGGTTAGGTTAGGCTATGTTAGGTTAGGTTAGGTTAGGTTAGGTTGACGGGGCACGGTTCTTTTGAAGCATATACCAGGAGAATCGGAAAGTCAGAGGACGACCTGTGTGCGTATTGCGGAGAGGGAGACACACTTTTCTGGTGCCCTAGATGGGAGATCCCTAGACGGGAGGCGTTGGTAGATTTGGGAGAGCGGTTGACCACGGACAATTTGATACAAATTATGACGGCAAGTAGAAGGCAGTGGAGGATCGTGAGAAGCACAATCAAAGTTACAATGGGAAACAAGGAGAAAGAGGAGAGAACAAGGAAAGAGCAGGAGGAAACATGAGCGAACCTATCTCCGTGAATGAAAGTCCTAACGGACGATACCAGGGAGTTAGGTGAAGAGGTAGCGGGTTTTAGTTGGTGGAAATCCAACATAACAGGGTGCGAGACGTGTCCCTGTATCTTTAAAAGATTTCCCCTACTTGGAAAAAAAAAAAAAGGTTAGGTTAGGTTAGGTTTGAACGTGAGTGGGTCCATAACAGGCCCTCTATTGCGCCGTTAAGTTTAGCCTGGGCCATTTTTGTTGGCCCTTGCTCCACCAGACTACAGAGACATACGTGATTATTGATCACGTAAAGCATACTTTTTTTCGTGACATGCCTCATGTTTTGCCACATATTTTGCGGCATGTCCATAATGATAGGCTAGTCTTTCGGATAGTCTTTCTCAGATTTATCTTTTTATCTAGGGTTATTCCCAGATATTTTGCTACACTCGCAAAATAATTGTTACGCCATTGATGGAAGGAGGTATTGAACGTTCCAGCTTCCTTTTTCTGGTGAACGGTACTATGGCCATTTTGTGAGGGTTAATGAACATTTCCTCCCTCTCACACCATTTATATATGGTGTCCAATATATCCTGAAGGGCGTAGGAGATCATCTCTTCGGATTTATCGCGTATTGCTATGACCAGATCGTCAGCATATGCTTGCAGATCGACCTCCCATAGCGAGAGAATGGCCAGCAGATCATCCACCAGCAGTGACTATAGCAGAGGGAAGAGAACCCCCTCCCCTGAGGGCAGCTTCTGGCTGGTTTGGAGCTGACTCTTTCCCCCAGTAGAGAGGTCGTTATATACTTATATACTTCAATATAAGCAGAAAGGATCAATTCTTCCTTCATCTCAAGCAAAACGGTATGCTATTCTTCTTCTTCTCTTTGTTTATTGGATTTCTGACTCCTTAAAGGAATCAATTTCTCCAGATCAGGTAAGTATAAAAAAAATGTTTTAATAATTTCACTCAAAAAATTTCTGGATAATGTTATTATACGATGATATACCCTCTTGTTCCGGCAAATCCGTTGTCATCGGGCCTGGCTACCCGCGTAGAGAAAAAGATGGCAATGATTTCACAAATGTCTCCACAATCGAAAAATTATTTAACATTCGCTAGATTCAAAAAAGATAACTATAACGTCGGACACAACACAAGTTAGTTTCGTTCCCACGCAACATCCACGTGCCATCTTTGTGAAGGACGAAAAGCATGTCCTCTCACTGTCGCAATCGGACCGGAACTGTTGCATTTGCTATGTTGGTCAAACGTGCTGCAAGATCAAAACTCATCTCTCTAACATCAAACAAGATTACATCAATTCTAATAAGTGGACACAAAATGTAAAAAAACGCCTGTAATAATTTATAACCCATATAATCGTATAATTTAAATTAAATTTGAGATTTAATTTTATTTTTTAATTTCCGAAGGAAAAAAATTTCAACTTGGTAAGTAACTATCTAGGTTCATCAATTTGTTAATGTAGAGGTTTCTGAGATATTTACGAAAAACTGAAAGTATGTCCCATCCCTGAGAAATAAGGGAGAAATGTAAAAAAAAATAATTTTCATGTATTGAATGACAGTATATTTCCCTCATTTTTTGTCATTTTCGTTCATTGCTAACAAATATTTTCTTGTAGTTTTATCTCAGTTTATTCATTTACTACTATGATATTTTATTTATTATTTTTACCTTCATACGCTCATACATCCTTCAATAAATAAAAAAAATCGTTTCTGACTCTATGAAAACAATCTGTCTAAACGTTTAGTGAATTTATTCGTGTCAGGTTGTTAACGTTGGATCTTTGCATATTTGCACAGCGAACTTTTCGAGCCATTTAACTTCAACATTCAAGAAAAGCGACGTTGTCAGTTCTTTTTAAATTCCTGCAAAACAAGTGAAAATTTTATTTGTGTCGTGATTAATTTATTTATAATTAATAATCGAAAATATGAGTCAGAAGATAACACGATACCACGTCATTTGAATATAAAATATGCCAGTCTTATTTCCTTGATTTGAAAATAAGGCACGCTGTCCGTGTATCTATTTTTTTGGCTGACCACGTTTTTGGCCATGAACCTCATTTCTTAACTTGAAAAAAGACACAAACTAACTTAACTTACTTAAATAATCTAGCTATCCAGGTAATTCGATCACTAATTAGTACGAAAAGGTGAAATCAACGCAGATGCTCGCTGTGCTCGCATTTTGTAAATTACCAGAAAAAAATTTGAACCTATCAAATTTTGATAAATTTCTAAAATCAGGCAACGTCGCACTTTCCAATTGACTGTGAGCTAACAGTCGTTACCAACCTAACATTTGAGTTTTTTTATAAACAGTGCCGTTTTAAATAAAAAATTGTGCAAAATGGGTGAATTGGGGTGTGTATATTGTGTTAGGGTACAGAAAGAATAATTTTTATTGTATTTTCGCGGTAGAAATGTGTCCTAAAAAGTTCCAGCTCATGACTATTAGTTAATGGAATTTTACCCTTATTCTAAATCACTGTGTATATACTTATTCTTATATAAAATACAAGAAGTGGGTTGGTCTTTCAAATAATCAAAAATGTCGAATGCAAAAATTTTTGTCTTTAGGATTTTTACCCACCTACCAAATTTAAAGATGTTAAGATGTTTTCAAGTTTTCAAATTCACATTTTTTGGAGTTATTTGAATATTAGAACAACACTCATGTTCTGGAGTTGTTTTTATTTAAAATGTATCTTGCATAATTTGGATTTTTTCCAGGGCCAATTTATGCAACTTTGTCATTATCATAGTCCTAATCACAGTCACTGTCTTATCATAAAACAAAATTGAAATTGTACATTCCAGTAGGAGCATTTATGCAATTTCCTTAGTTTCAGGGTCAATTTATAAAAAGATTTAACATTCGAAATCAAAGAATCTATGAATTCTGATTGGCCCAAAATATTCCACAAATTCACGTGATACAAATAAGTGCCGTAGTCTCAAAATATAATTCAAAAAGTTCAAATACAATTTTGCCAATCCATAGACCTAACATTCTTGATATTTTAATTTAAAAAAATCATGCTCCTAATACTCATTCAATCAAAATTATCAATCAAGTGAGCGTGTTAAGGCATTTTCAAAGTTATTACCTTTTTGTACCGTACTAATAAACAAAAATAGTGTCTTTGCTGTGAAACTTTACCTATATTTTCATCGACATTTTTAGAACCTCCTTTAACACTTTTCGAACTTTGTTCAATCAACAATTTTCTGAAGAAGATGAATAAAATACCTACCTATCTACGTCTCTGAACTGTTTGAGCTCTTTTTTTGATATTTTTGCGTTGTTCACGTTTTCAACAACAGGAATAGTATTATATAGCTTCGGTCCTAAGTAAAAACCACCGTGTTGCAGTTCAAACCATTCATTGTGGAATAAATACAACGTTCTTTCATGTTCCTGGTCGGTACCTACTCCATTAGCATTTTACAGACTGAGATCTTTCATTTGAATATTTCAAATAGCTCCTAAATATTTCCATACCTTTACTAAATCCGTCTAGCTCCCAGAAACCGTTGTTTGGTCAGGAATATCACAATACAATTCGAAACATTTGCAAAATAACTTTTCACTGCATTATAGCACTGCACGCTGAAAATATCTTATTTAACGTGTCAATGTCAAGTGAATGTCAAAATATTCGCTTAATCGCACGTTGTCATGGAGTCATACGACGATAGGCATGTTTTTGTTCTATGCTAGATCGGTTACAGAACTGACCATAGATACTAACTCATTTGAAATCTGACAAATTTTGGGTAATATGATGGACGAGTTTTTAATTAAATTCTTCGATGGATAATGCGCACTCGTGCTGTCATTGTCATTTTTCATTAGTTAAATAAGGATGAAATGCTAAATTTGAATGTGCGACTACTCGGAACTAGTTCAGAACAAACCTATCATCATTGTCGCCCTAACTGCATTCGGACAGAGACTGGATGACACCTCAACGCCTTCTGCGATCTAGCAGTTTAGAGAGTGGAAAAAATCATATTAACGACTTGCTAGGTATGAAACGTTTAAATTTGAGCAATCTTGATCTGCTGCAGCCCTACCAATCGCCATACGATGATCTCATCGTTCCTCAACTGTTTCTCGGCTCCAAGCTACTCAAAGCAGATTATCAATACCAAGAAACAACTGCAATCGAGCGATTGCACTGAACTTGACTAGAGCGTTCGCTATTTTCGTCCTGCGTAATTGGCCTACAGCATCTAAAACAATTTTCGAACGCAATAAAAACAAAAAAGCGTCGCGAAAAAGCCGGTTGAGGCGGTTAAACATCGGGCACGTGTTATCCTTTGTTTGCAATAAACAATTTCGCCGCCGAATCCCGTCCCTCGTCTGAGAAAATTCAAAATCGAACAACCGAACCATCTGCCAATGCCCTGGTGGGGTTCAAATTTCGCGGCCCGGCGCCGCATTGCGCAGGCGCATGTGCCGGGCATCTTGCGCACATGGTCGCTACCAACCACGCTGGGAAACCGAAAATTTCAGTCAGTATCAAGCAGGCAAGCGGTTCGTATCTGCTTGACTCAATAAACGACTATCGTTGTAGAACATTAACACACTACTAGATATTATATATTTTTGTACCGGTGAATCGTTTTTGATAATACTACGTCGTTTTTATGACTTATAAACTGCTCTCGAGGGTCTAGTGTTAATCAACGACAATCAAGTTGGTTCTGAACTGTGTTTTTTTTGTGAATTATGCCGGCTACGAATATATTCGCTGATATGGATCGCAGCAGTGGTTTAGGAGAAGAACGAGCGCTTCAGCTCGCCCTAGAGCTCTCTATGCTCGGTTTTAACGAGCCCTTGGCCTCCGTATCGGAACCAGAAAGTCCCGGGGACATGGGTTCGTTTAATCCTTTGGGTAACGTAGGGCTTGAAGAGGTTCGCTCCAAGAAGTCGCAGAATATGACCGAATGTGTTCCCGTTCCAAGTTCCGAACATGTGGCCGAGATCGTGGGAAGACAAGGTAGGCATTTATTTTACACCATTCTGAGATCGGTGGCTGGCTAGTTGCATTGACGGAACTAGGCTATCCCTTTTTATTGTATTCTCTCTTTCGTTTGTTTATGCTGGGTGCAGGTTATAGATTCTTCCCGCGATATTTAACTGCCAAACTGGGTAATTTTGTCAAAGAAATCAAGTCAGTTTATGACTGCAAAGGGAGCAATTATATGGTTTGTGAAACACATTTCTGTGCTTTTTGGTAGGTATCTACTATTTTTTGGTTTGTTTTTGCGCTACGAGTTTTTCAACAAGAAACATGAAAGTGAATTCATAGAAATTATTGTCCCACGAGAAATATGCACTAAAATTGAGTTGTTTATCGATAAATTTGGAGGTTATGCTTGAAAATAGTTATTACAGAAAAGTAAGTACCTAGTAATATTTTCCAATATTTCTTCTAATCCGATGTACCTAGCTGGTGAAAAAAGTTATCTAGGCAGTAGGTAATTTCAATTATTAATCAGAATTTTAATAATATAATTTTATAATGTAATATTGTAGGTAGGTATCTAGTTGAAATTCCCAGAAATCATATGACCACTAGTTAATTTATATTGATTGATGACTTGGGGGAACTAGGATTCTGTGGTTTTTCAGTACTTTGAAAAGTAGCAGATACCTAGCTAGTTAAATTTTTTTTACCTTCGAAGTTTCTGTAGCAATGTTAGTAAAATCAGGCTTGAAAGTTGTTGTTTTTTGAGGTTAGGATAGGTACTTACTCTGAAAGACTTTTTATTTTTGTTTTTAGATATGATACAATTAATAGAAAGATGCAATGCTGTATTTGGAAACTGATTTTTAAAACATGAATACTTAACTCAAAAATTTGCTACTAATATGTCTTTTTCGTTTCCTAAGAAACTTATTTTAGAATATTTGTGTTTAGCCCGATTGCATTTTCATTCAGAGAGAAAAATACCTACGTACTTTTCAGAATTGTTCAGTTGGAACAAATAAATGAAATTTCTCATAAAAAAAACGCAGAAGAACTGTTGAAACTAGCTTGAAATATATATTTATATACCTAATCCATGTTTGATGATATAGGGAAGGAAGTAGCTCTGAAATAGATGTTAGGTAATTTTGAAGATACCAAAATCTGGTTCTTTATTTAATTTAATTACATTAAAATGCGTTTTATAAGCCTGAATGATTGATAAATGTTTTCGGTACTAGAAAATAGAATACATATAATAATTTTTGGGATAGGTACAAGAAAAAGTGCATTTCTGTGCATAGTGACTACGCTTTTAAACAGGTATCCGAAAAACAAAAGAACTATGAATGATAGTACCAAAACCACTAAAATTATTACACCCTTCCTTGATAAACCCATCCTGATGATTATTGAATCATACATAAGTAATAATTGTATTTAGAAATGTAGGTAATTTGGATCCTAAACTAATGGTTTCGTAAAGTTTTTTTCGTCCGGTATAAGTAAATTCGGTATGCCTTTTAAAAAGTCTGTGTAAGTCCCTCTAAATTTGTCTCTTATCAATTTACTCGAGCATATCAGCTGATAAGAGGTGTGCTTCAAGCACTAGGAACATACCTACAGGAAACTGTCGGGTTTTGTTGATACCTCTATAAATGTAGGTAGATAATTTAAAGAATTTTCATTTTATGGTTGGTGGTTTTGTTTAATGAAAGAAAGCATCTACAATTTTAAGTTTTCCATCATCATTTTGTTCATGGTTTGTATATCACAGTTTCCACTTCTGCAAATTAAGAATTAGCTTTGTGGCCAAAATTCCCATAATCATTTAAATTTCTTCAATTCGGGAAGAGGATTTGAAAATGAGGCTCCCACTAATGGTGATTTTCACTTTCTTGTTCTGCTTATCCCTGAATGAGTTTTCAACACTACCACCATAATTTTGCATAGTTAACTATATCCATGAATATATCTTCTATATATCTTTCCTCAAAATCGTGTGGAAATCGATTTCCATTACCAGAAATTGATAATTTGTTTGTTTAAGATTGTAGAGGATGTAGTGATTTCTGTTATTTTGGATTTTGGAAAAGTACTAATACATACGAGAACAAAATACATCAAGAAAGTTGAAAAATCGTGTATGCCTTGTGGTTTTACGTAGGTCAAACATCGATAACATTAATTGTGCGTAAAGAGGGACATAAAAACGATAGATGAATCAAACCAAGAAAGAGTTGATAGAAACTTTACTATTTATGAAAAAACTGTTTTCCGTAAAATCTTTCGAAATGGACTGCATATATGGTTCTTAGGTAAAAAAATGTTTACCTATTAAAAACTACAAATTAATCGACAAACATGAAATCGTACTAAAATACGAGGATGGAAAGTAAACATTATGACAGTTTGGTTACATTATTTTTTTTATTCTCGAATAACTATTGTTTGATCATTAGTTCATTTGATTTCAAATAGCAGACTTAGTTTCAATGTGTGGAGGGAACTATAAAACAGTGATTGAAGTAGTAGATATTTTCAGCGAACATCATCCTGACAAAAACTTCAATATTCAACTGTGAGCAGATTTTCAATCAATTTCAAAGACTTTCAAAAAGGTCTCAAGACGAAATACCGATCCATTGTGACCTCCTCGTTCGCCAGATCTCACCCCAACAGATATTTTATGACGATATTCAAAGCAGAAAGTTTACAAGGATCGGCCATTCAATAATGTTGATGAGCTTGAAAATTCGATCCTACGACTTCGTTGCAGAAATTTTCCAGTGAGTGAATTGCGATCTCTTGGTGAATTTTATTATCGGGCAAATAGTTGCATTGAACGAGATGGTGAACAAAAGAGAAGTACTGATAATTTTTTCCACAGATTATTTTATTTGTTCTGCATTTTGAATAATATCTGTTCTAATTTATTTTAACCTGTTAATTGTTAAGTTGAAAAAATGAGACAATAAAAATTGGGAAAACAATCGGCACCAGATTTAAATAAATGGTATTATTGCTTTTGAGAATTGAGTGCGTTTGATATTAATTCAGAAAAATAATAATAATGTTTACGTATAACCTTCATTTCTTATTTCCATGGGTTTCCGCGATAATTTTAGTAGGATTTCATATTTGCCGATTAATTTGGACAATTTTTTAATAAACATTTATAATAAAAAAGTAACTTCTAATGAGATTTTTTTTATGTGCATATTATCATGTTTTACCTTGCTGAAAATAATTTTGCGAACATGAAACTTGTGATTCCCTAGAAAAAATCAAAATCTTAGTTGATTTCGCAAATAGAAGTACTTAAATTTGAACTAAATTACGCGTAATTGATTTGATTGGGATTGATTTAAGAAATTGGTTAGGGTGAATTAAAAATAATAAAAGATTTTGGGAAACTATTGACGTTGAAAAAATTGAAGCATTTCTTAGGAGGCCATGTTTTGGTACGTAGGTATACATTTTTCTTGTACAACTTTTTCTAATATTATTTTGCTGAATTTTCTGAAATAAGGTTATTTTACCCTTGTATATTTTTGACCTACACTTAGCATGCACCAACTTTGGGTAATATTTGTATTTTGGTTATGCAATTAATGAAAAAAATAACCATATGTTGCACACACTTATATTTGATGAAGAAATATTTTATTATATCGAAATATAACAGAGTTTTCAGTAAGTTTTGCAGTCTCGCAATCATTTATCGCGGCGAATTGATTCATTTATCCTTCTACACTTGTATATATAATTCTTTGGATTTACGTTTTTTGAACAATGACTCAATTGTGTAGGAATGTAGGCTTTCACGGCTGGCGTCAATGTTTTGGTTGGTTTCCGGGTTTTGCCGTCGTCTTCTTTGGTTTAAATCTCCAAACGTTTCGACTGCAACTGCGGCACTCATCTTCAGTGGCGTGGTCGAAGTACTCTTCTAGACGTATAAACTGAAGCTGAAGCTTTCGAGTTTGCCATGTTATTTATAGTGATGTTTTTTCGCGCACTTTCTGTAATAGCGGGTTCGCACGCACTTTCCACGCGATTCGGGTGACATGGCTTCGTTTTGGCCCCCTTCAATGCTGTGTGCCAGATCTTTGGTAAATATTTTCTCTCTTCTTTTCTGTTGAAGTTCTCTTGGTGTTTGTGCATTTCTATTGCTTCTAGATACATTCTTGTTGAATAATGATTCGACGTTGCTAGTCTCTCGGTATTTTCGAAAAGGATCTTGTGTTCTCCGAGAGACTAGCAACGTCGAATCATTATTCAACAAGAATGTATCTAGAAGCAATAGAAATACACAAACGCCAAGAGAACTTCAACAGAAAAGAAGAGAGAACATATTTACCAAAGATCTGGCACACAGCATTGAAAGGGGCCAAAACGAAGCCATGTCACCCGAATCGCGCGAAAAGTGCGCGCGAACCCACTATTACAGAAAGTGCGCAAAAAACATCACTATAAATAACATGGCAAACTCGAAAGCTTCAGTTTCAGTTGATACGTCTAGAAGAGTACTTCGACCACGCCACTGAAGATGAGTGCCGCAGTTGCAGTCGAAACGTTTGGAGATTGAAACCAAAGAAGACCACGGCAAAACCCAGAAATCAACCAAAACAATGACTCTTTTGTTGATATTATCTGTTTGCCATTTATATCACCAGTAGTAAAATAAATTTCCTACACTTTTTCTTTACTGTGCAAATTATGTTCTTTAAGACGAGTTTTCTCAGATCGTTATGTTTGTCCAATGTACTGAAAGTTGTAGCTACACCAAGCGCGATATGTTAGAACGTGCGTAAGCAAACTTGACGAGGCAGAATCGAACAAAACACCGTCCGCGTACGCTCATTCATCATTCCATTGTACCCACTTGTCAATAGGCAAGAAATATTGCATCGCCATATAAAAATTAACATTGTGAGCGTAACAACCGGCGTGGTCAATCGATAATGTACCTGCGTCGTAACGACTGGTAATTCATAACTTCCTGCCTTGACTCATGTAAGTTTATCCTTTGAATATAAAAATCATCAGCGCCCACGAAGCAAATAAAAGACGGTCGGGCCGCATCCTGAGGATCGAATGTCGATCGATACCTGCACTGCTTGAAAAATCTAAAATTACACCCCTATGGATTTTTCAACCACTCGAGAATTTCTCGACTCGCGTAACAGGATGCCAGGGTACCCGCCCGTGGTGGTACTTGATGTTATTCGAGAGTTTATAGTCCGGGAAAAGTGTGTAGAAAAAATAGGCCAGTGAAATTTTTACCAGTAATGCCAATACTTTGAATTTCACACAACTCAAGGCTGTGTTGAATGGAATTTCGTAAACTTCGAAGATAGGACACAATTTAAGGATTATATGTATTGTAATAGTCTTTAAAACATGCCAAATATAGTAAATTTCAGAACCTTCAATAAATAAAAAAAATAAGTTGATGAATAATTCTGTAGTCTACGAATTCCACAATGTCTTCTGAAAAATAATTAAATCGTCCAGTAGAATATAAACATATCCGTTACTTATGTATATGAAGTTAGCAAGGCCACTCGCCAGAAAATCGATTAAACCAACTCCAGTAATTGTCGAATAATTGTCGAGAATTTGTCGTGAACGAAAAAAATTTGTCACGGTTATAGTTTTTTTTTATATGTGGTGGCTTTGCTAACTTTATATTAAGTTGGCACTGCCACTGATACAACTTGACAAGTAAACATCAAATTTTATCACTGTGGTAACCAACAATTGTCGAGTAATTGTCGAAGTCTATTTGAAGTAAAAAAAATGCGAAAAATCTTTTCTTTACATATAAGTATGTATTTTTTATTGGAATTCTTGATATACGGGGAAATTTTGAGTAATTGGCAACACCGCGTACCTATAAGGATAATTTGAGCTCTTTTCATTAAAGTATTGTCAAATATGTATGGATTATGCATTCTTTCTGAAATAAATGAAAAATTTATTGTGAAAAATAGGAAAACTCAGTGTTCAATGAAAAAACTCATCAAACTTGATTATTTTTTTTTCTACGCTCTCGAATTCACTGAACGATTGGCGAATAATTATAACATATTGCCCGAGAAAACTCTTACTTTTTTATAACTGAGAAACTAAATACAATAGGTGGAAAAAGGAGACATTAAAAGCCGGAAAATTACTTTCAAACGCTACATAATGGAGAAATTCCCTTTTTTTTAGTAATATGCACACATAATTTGGTTGGATTATTTTTTCTGTGATTGAAAATCAACTCATCAACTAAAAAAGACTATAATAGATAATTATAATTTATTGATGCAAAATTAATTATTATACATGCAAAACTGATTTATTCGTTTGTGAAATTAAATAATTTCGTAATAGGATTGTCAGGGATTTTTATTTTTTCAAAAATAAATTCATAGAACAACATGTCTGGGCCAATCCTAGAGAAAACAGTAAAGTTAATAACAGTCTAGTCTAAACATTTATAAACTTGAAACAGAAAAAAAGGCATTCCAAAATCAGTATTATGAAAACGGAATTTTCAAATTAAAATAATCATTGGTGGTAATATAGAAATTAATAATTACTTATATATAGACAATTCAGCGAAATATTAGATAATGAACTCTGATTTGAAGAGTTTGATCTCATACCATATAATTTTGTGGCGACCAGCAATATTATTACCTAATATGACCGTACTATTTCGTGTGGGCGGACGAGAAGGCTCACTGCGTTCGTAGGATGGGAAAGCTGAAGTAGATGCTGCCCCTGTATTTTAATTGCTCCTAAATTGGGCGTGGATAGGTACGTCTTCATTTGTTTCATTTCTCGTCAAGTAGCCTTCTTTAGCTACTAGTCAGGGAAATAAAGTATTAATTAGAGATGTACTAATTTTCTGTTCACAGTTGATCTTAAAAAGACTATGATATTGCTTGAATTATACAGTGTATTTCCGTTTTCTTGGAACACCCCAGTATCTTCCGCATAATTTTCGACGTAGAATGATGAAATTTTCAGGATAGATAGATACACTAGAAATGAACTAACTGCACAAAAGGGGTCATCATACGTGATATTCACGGGAGCGATTTTATGGGAAAGGAATCAAATTAAAAATTTTCAGAATTGAAATTTTTTTCAGGAGTCAGGTGAATTAGTAGTAAATTGGGGATTCTGAAGACGAATCCGAAGGAACTTCGGGCCAATTTTGCTGCTGGCGTGCAGTGTATAGCACGTAGGATGCTCCCTTTCGTGCAGAGAGTTCTTCCCTAGTGTATCTATCGATCCTGAAACTTTCATGATTTTTCGTCAAAAATTACAGAAGATGCGAGGGTGTTTCCATGAGAAGTGAAACACACTGTATATTATTAAAATTGGTTGGTTGTTTCTTGTGGAAGTTTGTGGATTATTGCTTTCACATTAAAAATAATTGAATCCAGTCTGATGGGATTCGGTTTTGATTAATTCCTAATTTGCGTAAATACGCTTCTGCTGCATTCAGTTTTCTGTTGATATTCATTTGGATGAAATAATTTCGAAATACTTTGAATTAATGGTTTATATTTTTACTAATGTACATTTTACTGATCTTACGCTCTTTATTTCCTTATTATTGTTTCCGAATGTGTAGATTTTGTTTATTCAAATGACTTCTGTTTCAAAGTCCTCGTTAATTACAAATTTATCATTTTCAATTAAAACCATTAAGGAAACAATAAAATCCACGCAATTATAAAGCATTGTCGATGAAAAACTACCTAGAGCAATCAGTGATAAAAACAGGAGTGTGTAGACACCGGCGCACCAACAAACATCTAATTGCTAATAAACTGGCCACAAGAAACAAAAAACGATGGTTTTCTCATGAAATGTACAAACAACGACTTCGTTTCGCCAAGTTCATGGTCGTTTCGATATTGCTTTCATTGCAGTGGCGGGAATTTTAAATCTTTGAAGCTACACGCAGATAGTATTTCTTCGAAATTTATTCCCATCATGTCGTTGTTTTTTCAATTGTTCAGCGATTTATCCTATTATTTTTTGGGCTGTATTAACTGCGACATTGACTAGAAAAATTCCAAAGGTCAGCCAGGGTCAGCCACGAATTTTCATCAGCTTCAGGAAATGATGGAAAATCTAGATCTTCTAAATTTTGGTTTCAGACGAAAACAGGGCAAAAATAGAGTCAGTGTTTAGTTTAGAAATTTGGTCACGAGATGTCGTACTGTTCGTGTTTAGTTCAGGAATTTGGCCACGAGATGTCGCGCTGCCTTGCACGGCTTATAGGAGTGATGTTTTTTTTCTCGATCGTATCGCTTTAGCAAATAAATCAGCTGTTTCCTGTACAGTCGTGGCTAGTGTCTGTCCAACTTCCTTGATGATAAGACAAATTATAGCATGGTCTGCTACCTTTATCTGCCATATTCACGTTGTAGTAACAAAATTATATAATAATATAATTTTACCTAAAACAAACAATCTCGTAAGTAATTTTTCTTCTCCGCGTTGCCACCACAGTGCACATCATTATTACCTAATCGAAGTCATTCAGAAATATCATTCGGTAATCCGAGATAAGATATCGCATATTTACCAACATGAAAAATTCGGTAGATTAGAAGTGGGTAAACACATGGCAAACTTATCATTTTTATACTAGCATACCTAGAATAATCAGTCATTTCGTAACGATTTTTGTTCCCCAATTTTACTGCTGGAAACGATGTCCTGTACAATCACCCCTGCTTTTTTTCCGGAACGCGACGTTGCCGAATCTGAAGAATCTACCTTTCAGGAGATATCATGTACGAGTGATGTATTGGAAGAATCACACATTTGAAAAAAAAAATTACCAATTTTTTGGTTCGGTGCTCTTAGTTTAGTGCTGTTTTAAATGAAAATAGTAATAAGTAGTTGAAGAATTGGAGGATTATCACGATCTTTACTGTTTCTGAAAAAATCATTATTTGTTATTTTTTCACTTTATTTGGGTAGTTTGTCGTTCAACTATCATTAACGATGCTAAATGAGTCATAAAATATATATAATAAATAACAGAGGTCTAGTTATACATCCTTGAGGCAAGCCATTGTCGTTCAACTATCATTAACGATGCTAGATGAGTCATAAAATATATATAATAAATAACAGAGGTCTAGTTATACATCCTTGAGGCAAGCCATTGTCGTTCAACTATCATTAACGATGCTAGATGAGTCATAAAATTTATATAATTAATAACTGAGGTCTAGTTATACATCCTTGAGGCAAGCCATTGTCGTTCAACTATCATTAACGATGCTAGATGAGTCATAAAATATATATAATAAATAACAGAGGTCTAGTTATACATCCTTGAGGCAAGCCATTGTCGTTCAACTATCATTAACGATGCTAGATGAGTCATAAAATATATATAATAAATAACAGAGGTCTAGTTATACATCCTTGAGGCAAGCCATTGTCGTTCAACTATCATTAACGATGCTAGATGAGTCATAAAATATATATAATAAATAACAGAGGTCTAGTTATACATCCTTGAGGCAAGCCATTGTCGTTCAACTATCATTAACGATGCTAGATGAGTCATAAAATTTATATAATTAATAACTGAGGTCTAGTTATACATCCTTGAGGCAAGCCATTGTCGTTCAACTATCATTAACGATGCTAGATGAGTCATAAAATTTATATAATTAATAACTGAGGTCTAGTAATACATCCTTGAGGCAAGCCATTTTGAATATCTCACTTCAGGTCTGTTTATCTGTGCCTATTAATAACTACTTTTAGATTAATGCTGTTTCGATATGAATTGAACGATTGGAGGGCAGCTTTTCTCACCCCATACTTTTCTGTTTTCACAAAACGAGAGATTTATGTTTCAGGTGAATTTTGAAACGAACCTTGTTCCAGATTATTATTGCCGCTGACTATAGGTTGAATTTTTATAGTTCAGTTTATTGATTATTAAATAATTTGAATTGTATCATGAAGTTTTGGAAGTTTTCTAAACATTTGTTCCTTGTGTAATTTCAAGACTATTACTGTATCTAGATGGAGGGGATTTTGATTAAACTCGAATTTAGATGAGTATGTTTATGATTCCACCCCTGAAGCGTTTTAACTCTGTCACTGAGAAACCCCCTTTAAACTATCAAGAGGGCTGTATATTTCATTGAAATTTGGCAACGCTGCCTCTCTTCGGATGCGTCACTCATGTACCCGTCATATCGGAGACTAAAAAAAATCGATACTTAGACGCAAGTCTACCTACCCCCAGTAGCATTATTTATTGACATTCCAAACTGCATCGTCGATATATGCAGCCCCTTTTTCGTGCTGAATTCGCAGAATGAAAGGTTGAAGACTCACACTTCTGTCGATTTGAATTTTTAACTCGAACATTGCTCATCAAAGAGGAGTGTGCCGCAAAATGTGGGCGGAGCTTTGACGAATATATTTTCAGAGGGTTTTCTTTGGAAATTTTGCACGATGGGAAGGTATCATCAAGAAATATGGCAGTCTGCAGTGCTAATTTCGGGTTTTAATTGGGTGGAAATTAATCAATTTTATGGTAAGTTGATTGGACAAGCTGCGGGTTGATGATTCACAGTAACATACGAATTCGGCAGTTGCTATTTTCTCACTCTCAGTGGAAAAAAGCGTTTTTGCAGGGATTGTGTTCTTCAACTGGCAGTGAATTCGTCATTGAAGGATGCAACAAAAAATGTTTTTGATAGCTTTGAAATTTTATCATTTATGCATAAAAAATGCTAGAAATAGAAATAATGAATGATGTATAAAAACATTTGATACACAATCAATTCGACAAAACCAAAATGGGTTTGAGAGAAAACCAATATAAATCAACATCGAAAGGTCATGAGAGAACGCAGCTTAAAATTCTATGGTAGACACTCTAAACACTGCGTTCTTTGACGTTGACGAATAATTTATGGAATTTGATGAAGTAATAGTCGTAGTTCTGAAAAATCCAAATTTGTCCCACTTCTCATGATAACACCCTCGTAACTTGCATATTTTTTCATGTAGAATTTTAAAATTTGTAGAATGGATCTACATCAAAAATGTACAAATCCAAGTTGAAAATTACTAATTAAGTTTTAAGGGTGTTTTCAAGAGATTGGACACACTTTATTTAGCGCCTTCTGAAATAACCAAACATTACCTGAGACTTTGCTTATTTTACAATTATCTAACATTACCCAACAGTTCGCTTACTTCACTATCCAAATATTATATAAACCTTCGATATCTTTACAATGACCTAACATTAACGGAACCTTAGTTTACCTCACAATAACCTAACAGTTCGCTTACTTTACAATAATCTGACATTACTTAACAGTTCGCTTACTTTACAGTAACCTAACATTAACTAAACCTTCGTATACCTTGCAATTACCTAACAGTTCGCTAAGTTCACAACAACCTAACATTACTTAACAGTTCGCTTACTTAACACTATCCAAATATTAACCAAACCTTCGTTTACTTCACAATAACCTAACATTTCGCTTACTTTACAATGATCTAACATTACAGTAACCTAACATTAACTAAACCTTCGTATACCTTGCAATAACCTAACAGTTCACTTAGTTTACAACAATCTAACATTACTTAACAGTTCGCTTAGTTTACTCTATCTAAATATTAAATGAACCTTCATTTTCTTTACAATAACCTAACATTAACGGAGCCTTCGTTTACTTTACAATAATAACCCAACAGTTCGCTTACTTTACAAAAACCTAACATTACTTGACAGTTCGCTCACCTTACAAATAACCTAACATCAACTAAATCTTCGTTCACTCTACAATAACCCTAACAGTTCGCTTACTTTCTAATAAACTAATATCACCTAACATTTCGCTTACCTACAAAAACTTGACCAATCCTTACAACAAACTAATCTTACCATAAAAACTACCTATATTTATTGTAAATTCAATAACGTAAAAATTCTAACTCTTCAAACATTGATTGGGAAGAAATGATGAGGCCAATGAAAAACAGCTTGTGAAAGAATCAGAAAATCACAACCAGTAGATGGTGAAAGGTGGTAGTCTTAGTTTTGTAAGTAAGTTGATATGGGACTTATTAGTTTTATTGTATAACTCTTCATCTGTAAGGAAACTGAAAAGGAATTACTTTTATTGCATATTCACTTCTTCCTGGCATCCGCGTGTGTGAACATTTTCCATCGTAGTAATTAACAGATTCCCTGATGACATTTATGGTGCATAATTTATGGAAGCGGTAGTAAATTTTCATTCAAGTATGTTTGTTTACGAGGTAGACATACATAAAATGAATATCAAAAAACGTAGATACGTAGGGAAATTATTTGAGCAGAGCAATTATCCACACGAAACATGTGGGGATTGCAAAGAGATGGCTGATAGTATTAAAAAGACTGCCAAAATTGGTATCCACTAGCCACAGTCCTGGAATATAGTATGGACTTCTGGTTCTCACGATAGTGTTTTTTGAACTACAGAATGGAGAAAAAATCCATTGGGATAAAATCTGGCCATCTAGCTGGCAATTCTGCTTTTCTTCCTCGACCTATCCATTTATTTAAAGAGATACTACTGAAAAACTTGCTGGAATTGCTCCCTGCATTGTAGTTTGTTGTGGATTTGATCACGCTGGTGAATTATTTCACTCGCTGAAGTAAATCATGTACCTGTAGATACTGTAGAAGAAGTAGATGTTCTTTTGGTCATTTTTGGTAAATTTGAAGACCTTCAAGAATTTCTCGAAATTGTGAGAACAAAAAACAGAAGAGGGTGGCCATTGGTTGCTTGCAATGAAAAATGCTGCGTGTAACTCTGCCAAATCCCCTTGACGCCAATGGCAGGCAGGCAACATTTAATGTTAATGCACGGATTCCTCGAATAGCGAAAGGCGGAGAACCGACCTTTGTTCTTTTTTGCCGTCTGGGTGCATTCGTTCTCTCGGAAGAAATCATAAAAAGGTTGCAGACAGATTGTGTTGCAGCATCCTTGCATGGGAGGCCAGACGTCATGTGTGGGACCCCGAACTTTATTACGCCAATTTGGCCGGAATAGTGAGCGACTCCGTTTTTCGGGTCAATAATACCGAAGTGTGTAATATCATAGCCGCTAAAGGTATGCAAATTTTCGTTGAGCGGCCTTAACGAGTTTTACGGTTGAAGAATTCGATACACTTGATTATCGTTTGAAAATGTTTAAAAGCGCCAAAGATAAATTATTATGGTTGATCGTAGCATTTACCTAACCTAACCTCCCACTGTTTATCTATTGTATACAGTGTGTTTCATATTGTTGTGCGAGTAGATGGTCAGGAAGGTTTATTGTGTGCTCACTTAATTATATTATATTTCGTCCACTATATAGGACGAAATTTTGGCCCATTTATTACAAAAATCTGGCATTGTTAAATTCTCTCTCCTTATAATATAATTGATTCGTTTTTTTTTGGTGTTACTGAATGATTTGTTATTTCTTCAAGAATTGTGTTTTTATTGAAACGGATTTTTCAAATTATTCGCTTTTTTTTTCAAGTTTTTCTAAACGTTAGATGCTAATTTCTATTTCTTATTGTTCATGAATAGTTTGTTTTTAAATTAACTTTTCAATTCAAAGTAACAGTATGTGGGAAGCCGGAAAGTTTGGGTATATTATAAGCAAATTGAGAAAAATCAAGACGACTCAGTAAAAGTTCTGGGGGGGATAAGTATACGTTTTGAAGGTTTTACAATTCTTGGCTGAAATATGCATCCTATCGAAAAAAAAAATAATTAAAAATCTATAATGCAGAAGGTGTCAATAATTAAAATAGTTTAACGATTATTTTTCAACAATAACAATTAACGAGGACATCGCCATAAGCCGTTTTACCTTCCTGAATTTATTTAATTTTTTATTAAACTTGGTGAAAAAGTTCTTTTTCAAATATTTATTCATCGATTGTGAAATTGAATAAAAAAGAACATATTTTCATCTTTTGAACTTTTTCAGTGCAATTTTTTTTTCGTTAAAATCTCGACTTGAAGATGGTATCACGAAAATAATTTGTTCTTATAGAAACATATCGTTAAACGTGCAAAAACAAAAAACAATTTTTTTTATTCGATTTATTATAAGAATTTCTTATTTTTCATTTCAAATAAGTCTGAAGTTGATGAAAAAGAATAATTTTTATGTGGTATTATGTTATTTATCTACATGCATCTATTTGTTATTAGTTTTAAAATCACCGAATACATGCTTTAAACGATAATCGAATATGTAAAAACTTCCAAAAACAAACGCTATTTATTCGGAATTGACAGACATCTCCTATTGATTGTAAATGACTTCAAATTCTATGAAAATTAATCTTTATCGTCAATTTCAGCTCTTATTTGCAATAAGAAATAAAAATTCTCTAGGTTACTGATGAATCTATTAGAAAAAGTCGTTTGGTTTTTCGCGTTTTTAATTTAAGTTTTCCATACCAACAAATATTTTTTTCATACCATCTTAAAGTCGAGGTTTCAATAAAAGTGAGTACTGAAAAAGTTCAAAAATTGAAAATTTGTGGACCAACTTTTTCAATTGAAGATCAGGCTGTTTTTTATCTATTTACATTCGTGTATTTTGCTTAAAAAAGTGTCATTCATAACTCAAAAAGAAAAGATTTCACCAAGTTTAAGTAAAAAGAATGCGGGAAATATAAATTAAAAACAAAAAACAGGTTTTTTAGCGTTTTCACGTTAATTTCGAGCTATTGTAATTAATTATTATTGAAACAGAACTTAAAGCTATTTTATTCACAACTTTTGTACTAAATTTTTTTTTCGATAGGATGCATTATTGTAAAAAACACTATCCAAACTTCAAAATGTATATTTCTACCCCCAGTCCCAGTCCCCTTCGTGAACTTATTCAAAGTCTTCTTGATTTTTCTCAATTAGCTTATAATGCCTCCTTAATTTTCTTACTATTCGCAAACTGCTAAGAATTTTTTTTGTTTAAAAAATTATTGACCTTGGTCTATAATATTAAGTATCGATAACTTAATATTCTAAACCTGTTAAAATTTTTTGTAACTATATTTTTAGTGACAGTTAAAAAATTACGATCTGTCGTGTTAAATCCCAAATAACTGTTTTAATAAAAGCTCATAAAAATATCACAAAAGTATTCAAATATACACGATGTTACATTTAAAATAAAAAAAGTACATTTTACGTTCTGTAACATCGTTACATGATGTGATTAGATTGTAAACCGGACTGATGAAAAAATTATCCAAATTTTAAAATGTTTTCATCAAAAATCGCTTAGTGTGCGTTTAATATTGGGTCTTATTTCAGCTTAAACTGTTAATATACAACTAATGGCAAAGTTTTGAAACTCACAGCCTCGCGAAGTTTTCCCTGAGGCATATATAATGCAGAAATTCAAAAACATTGATATGATCCATAGGCAGCCTTGCTATCAGCGAGAGAAGCAGTTGTTTTTACACGCTTTCATTTAGCTTCACCTGTGTGTGTATTCATGTTTGTAACCGGAGCGCCACGGCAAACAATAATAGCCGTCCTCTACCCGCATAGGCTATGCCTTTGGGTACACTCGAGTGTTTATGAGGCAGTATTATTATTATATTATATATTATTAATTCTGCCTATGTAGTCGCGATAGGCGTCTGTTTTCACTACATCCGATGCCCCTGCATGTCAGGCTCGGCACGCAGTAGGCTGTTTCGGACAAACGCTCTTCGGGTTGATGTTCTATTGTTTTGAATCAAAGAAATCAGCCGACTATGTAATAAATCCCGGCGTCCGGAGAAAGCCAGTCGCGAGGGCGAACATGCCAGTCGGCCTTCCCCCTCTTTGCCAAAAGCGCGTTTGATGCGTTACCCCCACTCAGGTCGTTCCGGTCCTTTGGCGGAGCGGAGAGCGGCTTAGTGAATAAACTCGCGGCCTTGGATCTTGGTAAGGTCAAGGCTAGGAGCGTTACGCTTTTCTAGTGGTTTAAATACTAACTAATCGAAAAACTAGTCGGGTTTAATGATGTTTGATTTCGGAGGAAAGTTCCGACGCGATCGACCGGAAACGCGCTGGGTGTCGCGGAGCTTCAGAGAGAATCGTTTAATTTTTTTCAGTCCGGTATCGAAAACTGTCACATCATCGGTTTCACTTTCGATTTGGATGAAATCTTGGAGGCGCAAATTCTATTTTTCAAAATTGAATTCGCACTCGTACAAATAATGCTTGGATCAAAAAAATATGCTTTAATCCAAGAAAATGGTTCGTTTATATTTACTGGAATAAATATTGTCTCATTACAAGAAATCGGTATTGTCAGAATAGGTAATTTACTTAAAATGAGGTAATGATATTCTTGAACTGAGTAAACGAAGGTGTTTCATTCAAATATACTGAATACCTCATTGTAAAAAATTGGAATATTAGTTCCAATTATACTAAGCTTAAATGAAAACTTTGCTGTGGTCAATTTGAAATCAGCATTTTCTTATTTCTACATTATGATAATGTAGGGTTGAGAAATTGACTTAATTGATGTAAATTGATTTTTTTTTGTCACCCAAGAGAATAGCTTTTTGAATGAAAACTTGTTCTTTCTACTGTATTTTCTTATTCATAGAAAATATTTTGTTATATTATGAAATTTGTTACTGTAATTTAGGAATATGGTTTTTTCATTTTGAAAATACTGGTTTCTTCTCAGAAATAATTACGAAGTCAACCAGGTTTATCTTTTTATGTTAGCTCACTAAAAAAAGATATTTTAATTTCAAAAATATATTTACTTATTGTTCACAAACATTTACATTGAATAAAAAATAAACCTAAACTATTCCTGATGAACTCAAACAAATGGATGATCTATTTACACAAGGTTACTGTGGCTGTGGTGGGGATTCTGAAGTAAAACGTGTAGAGATTTACTATATTCAAGAATATTATATTAAAATTTTATCAGATTAAGAAAACGTTGCTTGAATCAACGATTTCAATTATGCTTGATCCAAGTATGAATATTTTTTCACGCGAATAAGTAATTTTATCACGTCAATTATATTTTCTGGAACGAAGAAAATGAGCCGAATGAATAAGATTGTGTGTCCAAGTAATACTATTCTCTCTCCGAAAATATTTCTTTGAAATGAAAGAATATTTATTCACTTCTAGTAATCTGAAGTAAATAAACATTTTTTATTGAATTAAGAAGTCCTTTTAATGTGTGCAGAAACATTTCACTTTTCTAGATATATGTTAATTCCCAATGTCAAATAAACTGACCATTTTCGAATCGATCGAAGAAAAAAAATTGGGATTGGCATTAAACGTTAGACCCAATTCATTTAACGTTCATTCTAATAAATACAGACGTTAACCTTTTAATGATTTTTTTTGTGACTATCTGTGGTACCTTCCTTGAGCGTTCTCGAACAAATGCCGAGACCCAAGCATAATTATCTATCGCACCCTATAATTAATTTCGTCCTCCCGGGCCCGTTTACATGTAGCCGGACCTTCTTTCAATTATTTGTTTTAACACTTTTGAAAAAGGCAAGTTTTGGGTCCCCGAACTAGACTCAGGTAGAGAGGCCTGTTACCTGAGAATGTGAAGGTCTCATAGTTTCCCACAAATCTGGCGTCAACTCATGCAGAAAATCAAATTTGACCGTGCTGGAAGATATTGAATTCTAAATAACCATTTCGATGGTCGGACTAACACGACTCCTTCGTCTTGACTTGGAATTTGAATCTCCGCGGTCTCCCAGAAATAAATCAGCCATCTACATATTCAGATGAATTGCTTTCGTCAATTTTGACCCAAATAATTTGAACACTGGGTCGGTCGTATGCATAATCCTGGAGCAAATGCATTTTTCTGATACCTTCTTTGAGAGTTGACTTGCGTGCCCACCCTGCATGATTAATGCATGCCTGTCGACGTGCGTGAAAAACGCATGGTTAGCACGCAAGGAATTAGGGCACGTTCTGGCTTAAATAATGAAAGATGTACTGTAAAATACGTCGGGATTAATTGACTAAGTTATTACAGAACCAAATAAAATGCGACTTATGATAGAAATGCAAGTCAAAGGCAAATACCTATGTGAATTGTTATGCAGTTTTTCAGGAGTAAGGGTCCAAAATGCATATGAATGTGAATCGCAAGTGCTCAAAAATCCTGCACTCATGTATCTGAATCGGCATTTATACACTGTGTTGAAAACAATTTTTTTTTTTTAATTTTCATTGAGAGTTTTTAGAAATCTGATGACATCTTTAGTAGATAAAACGACAGACTTTTTTGGCTCATAACTCTTACTCTTCCGTTTCAAAAAAGCCTCTAGTTCATTGAATTTGGTGATTTCTCGTTTCTCATGTACCCCAGATATATCTTGTATTCCATTTGGTATGCTGTTTCACATTTCGATGGAATTAAAGACTCTATTGCTTTTTCGGCATATTTAGAAGTATCCTCCATTATATTTGGGGTATATTTGCGTTTTTAACGCAAACACAGCTAGATAACAAAGTGCTGTTTCACGGGAATTAAGGTCCTTATAATTCCCTAGATACATAAATAACTATTACTGTACCTATTTTGGTTGATTTTATTAGTCCCTACACCTAATTCATCAGCAATTCTAATTCTTTTTTTTTGTTTCAGGTACTTGATTTAATTATTGATAATAATAATAATAATAACGTTTATTTATCAAGGTTTACAGGAGGATGCTTCCTATGTTTGATATAAACGTTGGAATATATTCGCGAGTGTCAAGCGCTTATAAAGGATAGCACTAAACACTTTTATTTTCTGTTACGAATTTTTTTAGTAGTTTTTTGAATTTAAATGGAAGATGTATATTTATCATTTCGTTTGGAAGCGAATTCATAATTTTGGGGCCTAAGTAATTTAAACTCCTTTGTCCAACAGTTTTATTCATGTGGGACAGAAAAGGGATCTTTTTGTCTGGTGTCATATCTGGAGTTGTGAGCAATCTCAAGAGTGTGTTTGTTTTTAAACAAGTAATGAGCAACGTTATAGAAATATATTTGTCTCGGATTGAATAGCTGAATTTCATTTAGTAGCTGGTCTGAAGAATAATTTTGGGGTTTTCTTAAAATAATTTTATAAAAACGTTTCAATAAATTTTCTAATTGAAGCAAATGGGTTTTCAGTATTCCACCCCAAGCAATTATTCCGTATGTGAGGTATGATACTACCAAGGCATTATACAGGGAAATCAGATCATTTTGGGAAAGAAATTTTCGGGATTTGTAGAATGAATAAATTAATGATCTAAGTTTTTTTGTGATGAATTCTATATGAGTATCCCATTTCAAATGACTATCGATATACACACCTAAGAATTTTACGATCGTGGCTAAATTTATCTCAAGTGTTTTGTGATTTTCCTTGATTTCTAGAGTGTTGAAATTTGGCAGATTTGTTTTGTATGAGCTAAAAGGGGTAAAAAAGGTTTTATCAAAATTCAAAGTTAGAAATTTATTTTTAAACCATTTTTCAATTTGGAGGAAATCTTTTTCTACTTTTATTTTAAGTTTTTCCCAGTCTGAATCGTGATAATATATAATCGTATCGTCTGCAAATGTAATAATTTCCCCAACTGTATCCAAGAAAAATAAGTTATTCACGTACAGAATGAATAGCATGGGACCTAAGACTTTGAATTAGGTGTTTTATTTCATCATAAAAGGAAAAATATTGATAAATGTAACATGTCAGCAAACATCGAACCAAAAATAATTCAACATCCCCATACTACGGCCGAAATACTTCTGCCCAACACCTGACAAAGTTTTGTACAAGACAGTTAAAGACAGAACGGTTTATAATGTATTTGCTAAAATATTTGTAAAAAATTGGTTGAAACTCTTTTCTTCAACCTCATCAAAGCAATTGATTGCCTGAACGTAAACTATGTACTATGTGATTTGGTGGAAACGCACTTGCTTGGCCCTTGTCATACTTGAAATTATTCCTTAATTATGCTACATCCTTCATAAATAATCTGAAGTTGATGTAGGTGTTCCCCAGGGTTCAGTGTCAGGGCCATTTTTACTTTTGATATTTATACATGATTTGCCAATTTTTGTGAACCCAACCTGCATCGTTTCAATGGAATTCCCAGTTTCATGCGATCCTAACAGACAGTGGCGGATCATAGGCTCATAGGATCCAGGCAGGGGACGGTAATTTACGTGATATATGCAAGGTTCAATATAATAAAAGAAGTATAAACACATCAAACTTATTGAACCACATTAAACGAAAATATCGAGTTCTTTGGACAAATTCAACGAGTATAGAGTAAAGTAGAAAAGAATAATGCAAATGATGCAAGTACTTCTGCAATTTCTACACCAGAAAAAAGAAACAGAATTGTTAGTTGATACTAATTATCAACTCGTTCTTACCTTGCCTCATATTTGACAGCACTATCGATATGTCAATTATTTATTGAAAAATATCGGAAACTATTGATAGTCAAAACAGTTTTTTTTGTATGTACCTTCGAGGTATTTCATACGGATTCTTGACATATTCGTAGGTTCACGATCTCACTACTCAGTACTTCAGTCTTCAGTTCAAGATGTTAATTAGCTACTACCTTCAGAACATGGCGTTTTATCATTGAATATACAGTCTGTTTCACTTGAAATGGTAAAACCTCAGTAACTTCTTCATTTTTCAGTTGATACAAAAATTGAAAAATCCCTTATGTTAATCTTATGAAGCTTTTCACGATGGGTAAGCTACATTTCAGCCATTGCAAAAAACTAGCCTACTGTGATTAATAATGTTTGCATAAAAAAACGTAAGAGGGATTTTGTGTCAAAAATTCTATTGGAAAAACTTGTTCGGAATTACCTCAAAACCCCTAATTCCAAATTTGGTTGAAAATAAAAAATAAAAGAAATCACCTTAAAAAAGTTCTATTATTTATTTCATTCTCAAAAGTCGCAGTCCGAAAAAGTAATCATTAATAATCAAACAACAAAAGATAAGTCTTTTTACATTTGGAAAATCATCAGCTGGAAAGTTTATCACAAAAAAAATTCAAAGCCCTTTCAGTTCTTTTTATCGAAAAGGAACTCATGGAAAAACTGAACTTCAAACTTTGCAAAAAAAGTCCAGAAAGGTTCATATTTAGGCTAGACTTTTGAGTGATACATATTTTTCATTCATTTTTCAACATCATGAAATATTTTGTTTTGTTTTCTTTTTTTTATCGTTGACAGCAGCAGCAGCAGCAAATTATATGTAATGAATTCGTATAAAAAATGGAATTCGAGAAAAACTGTTTTCGATTTTTAAATATATGGCCTGCTGTGAAGGCACATTTCAGAAGGAAAGGGGCGCTGAAGTCAATTGCGCTTCAATCTGCCGAAGATCATGATCCGCCACTGCTAACAGGAATCTGAAAATTGCATCAATGTCCCTTTCGTTGATTTAAAAAATTTCTTGACTCAGAATCGTCGTTTCATGCTGGGAAGATCGTGGGAAGCGGTATATTTATTTTCTTTTGATAAATTTGTCAAAAGTCTTACTATTTCAAAGGCTCAATATCTATATATTTCAACATATTCGATTCCAGTATCCCGTGGAAATGTTCTCACCAGAATAAATTCATAAACATATAGTTGATTAACTTGCCATTTGTCGAGTATTTCCCCACTTCTTTTCGATAATGGCACCAGCCCGTTCACCTCATCAAAATTATATAACTATTCAAATCGGATTGATATGTCACGATTTTTTTGTTTGTGCACATAAGTAAATATAAATTCTTCAATAATTAGCATTTTTCGAAGGTGAGCAATATCTAGAACATTGTTTTGTGCCAAGGGTCATTTACATAAATGCGTACGACACATTAACATGCCAAAAAAAATGCCATTAAACTAGGATAATCGTACTGTCTAGCATAACGTGGGAAACATTTTTTCGTGATAAAGAGGCTGATAATTTTTAAAAGCAATTTCCGGTGAATATATTACGCGGACAGGTTACTAAAAATCGACAGTTTCAGCCTTGAAAATTAACACCTTTTCTTGATAGTGTCAGATATCGGATTCGCAGTCGAATTATAGTCGTTCCAATTCTTTTCACTTGCCCGACACTTTTCAACTTACCGTCACATCACTGATATGCCAATGGCATACTAAAGATTGATTGATATCTCCAACGATTCATCCGTACATTATCGGGATCACTAAGTGATTACGTTTCCCATGAAAGTGATTCGTTTAGTAGGCATGTTCAAAGGATTTCTACGTAAAATATGGCCTTGTTAATGAATAGAATTCATAATACCTGTTTGAAAAATTAGTCATAGCTTGGCTCGCATGTATTTTATCAAGTATCGTCCGGGGAATACTGGAAGATCTGACGCTTTTTACGACAAAAAGTTCGAGATGAAATAATGTCGGTAACTATTTTACCTTCTGAAGTTATTGGGTCGACAGTGACGACACATAAGGCTCAAATTTTGGGAAACCATGTAGGTATGTGTAATAATTTATTTGAACATTCTTTCATTGAGTTTCGTTCATCTATTTTTTTGTCAAAGCTCAATGCAGAAATGTAACCTCCATCCCCCCTAAAGGCAAACCAAAAGGTTCCTAACGTTGTCCTTGACCTGGCGTGTAACTGATATTTCCTACATCGCACATTTCAAAACTCATTTCTGGCGAGACTACAAAGCCAGCAAAAATATCGCGAATGCAGCACAAATCGGTACCAAGCCAGCAATACACTGTCAAATGGAAATTAACAAAGTAGTTCAAACAGTGTACTTTTATTTTAACGGCGTTATATGGGATTTCGATCCGATACGTACTGAGAACTGGCGACAAAAATAAATATAGGCCAGGAAAATTAGGGCATCGATCAGAGAATTGTTGAAATGCTAAGTATTATGTCTTTAATCTTGGAATAGAGGCTTGTTAGGTTGTAGATCTGAAGAGTGACTATTATTCACTGTAGGTAACCAACAAATATATTTGCTGATAATCGGCACTGATTTTCAAATACATTGTATTTTATAATTTGATAGTTTCTTTTCCAGAATTTACTGTTGTGAAAATAAATTCTCGTGCAAAATAACATACATACATATGACGATGTATTTTATATGCCAAACCTTGAGTCTGAGCATAAAACATCATATATTTTCGTAAACTACATGAAATTTTGCGTATATAGGCGGATTGCATGTGAGTCTGCCGATTTTATATTTTTCATGATTTTTAGGGGTCTACCTATCCCTTTGAACTTTTTTTTCGATTTTTCAAATAATTTTGTTCGACATCGATATACTCGAAATTCACAGATTACACTAATTTGATCATTCTGAATCGATTGGCATTCGCAGAATTGCTCTATCTCTAACCGTTCCCGAGTTGAAGGGTTCATCTGGAATGGGGAGTAATTTCTCTCCATAATTTTTCAGTCATATTCGTGACATTTTTGACTTTGTATCCCTTTTATATGCCAAACCTTGAATCTGGGCATAAATAAATCAAATATTTTCAGAATCTGCATGAAATTTTGCGTATATAGTGCGAATTGCAAGTAAATCTGTCGATTTTGTATTTTTTATAATTTTTAGGACTTTTTTTATTTTTTTCGAATAATTTTGTTCTACATCGATTGACTCGAAATTCACAGATTGTACTAATTTGATCATTCTGAATCGATTGACGTTTGCAGAATTGCTCTATCTTCAAGAGAGGGAAATGTAGAAAAACGTAGACCTATTTTTGAAAACTTCTCGTCTCGGCTTTTAATGAAAAGTTCCCAATTCCAGGGTTGCATATTTTACGAGGCTGTCAGTTTAGTACCGTACATCGGATAAACGATACACTTTATAGCGGTACCAAAATGATAAACAAATCTGTCTCAACTTTTTCACTTTATTTCCCGTACTAAATTTCGAATCCTACTATTTCTGTCAGAACAAATAACTCGGGTATCGACACCCACGGCTAAGTTTATAATATAGCTTTCGCTCATTAATAATTTTATAAGAGACAACGGAATTACATAAGTGTGTGATAGATATTTACTCAAAAAATATTGGCACCTTATTGTTGCAAAACCTGCCTCAATATTTGCTTATTGGAAACGCTTTTCAGAACTGGTTTCGTTTTCGTTCGAAACATACCAGGAGTCCACATTGTAGAGCAAAGCAAGGATTGCCACAGTAATTATGTAAAGAATTTAATGGCATTGGAAATATATTAATGAATCGAGTTTTCAGTAAATCAGGAGTTATTAGAAGCTTCCTGATTCGTAGTATTCTCACTTAAACTTATACCTTTCTATTCGAAAATTACTTTCCTGATACCTAATCCAAGTAACACTTGTATAATAGTGTCTTCCTTGAGAAAAGTTGCATGTATTTCTGGCGGATATAATTCAATATCCGACTTCGACTTCCAAACTTCGAAGATATCGGGCATGGACTTGTCCGATTTAACTTTTGAAATCGTCTCATTAGGTCGAAAATATCTCTCCAAACTTTGTCTTGTCTCAAAAATCTAATATGAGCGATATGCGATATGTTTCTGGATTACCCAACATACTTTTTGTAAATCCTCAACTTCTCCTAAAATCTATTGGGAGTTGATACGAAGTTTTGTATGCAATCTTCTTATCAATTAAAATTATAAAAATCCCCCACAAACAACGAATAAATTGAAAATAAATATAGGAAAGGTTTCCTTTTTTGATCAGTTGTTCACTGGACCATCTCCCTAAAATTCACCATATATTCATAACTGAAAAATGTTCACAAGGGGTGTGTTTGTGATGTTAATTATTTTCTAGAATCTCTTGAACGTTGGGTACTTATATCTGACAGAACAATATTTTTACAATTTTGGCATTTACAGTTTTCTCATGGCCCCCTTTTTACGATGTTTTGGAGTTGTAAATTATTGTAGTCTTTAAGGGCATAAAAAAACGTTACTTTGAAACATTGGATCATTCAGTATAAGGTGATTTCAACATATAGCTCTGATACTACCAAACCCAACCACACTATTTTCAAGATATGGCAACAGTGCATGTCTTATTCATCGCTGCTATGCCTACTCCCAGTTCATTATGTCCGGGGATATTGTCAGTGGTAGTCGATAAGATCATTTAATCGGTCTATATTATTTTGTTATGGTGATTGATTGGGGATTTAACAAATATCTCGAATTTTTGATAGCCTAGCTCAAATTATTCAACACTCAACGAAAAGAACTGATTCAACATCCTGAAACACTTTGGTGAATTTGCTTTGGGAACACTGATTCTACGTAGAGTCCTCTCATCAATGAAACATTACACAACACGACCATATTTTTCTACGTCATCCTGTAATTTGTAGTGTTTACACTATATTTGAGAGATTAGTTATATTTACTATTAAATATCGAGCACTTCTTTACACAACTAAACCATGAGTCGTCGCATTGTCGCATGCAATGAAAATGATTCACATCCTCATTAGAATACTCTGAAAAACAATTGCAGACCATGGGTCTGTTTACTTTTATCAATCCAGCAATGCAATGAAACATTAAAAATGTAACGAGCCACTTGTTCTTCAATGACGATGAAAAAACCTTCGACAGTGCGATATAATGCATGCTAAATCATTAAGTCGATAGGTATTTTATTGGACAGAAAGAATGAAGAAGTGTTTTTACTGATGCATGAATCTGAAGTATTAATTTTCAAGTCGAATTGATGCGTTAACTAAATTATTCCCAATTAATCCGTCATGGTAATCTCAACACATCTACCAAATATTATCATCAGCAGTATTTTTCAGTCAACTTTACCTAATTACATTATGAAGGTGAAAGGCCCTAATACTCTACCTTGAGGCAGTCTGCTTTCTCATTGCCTTTGATGCCCCTGTGACCTGCATCCATATCAGGGTTAACTGATTGTTTGCTGCCAGGTGTCTTAGGGTTTGCAGTCTTAAGTCAACTTAGACTCACAGGTGGATGACTGTGGAAAGGTCTTGGCTGCTTCATGTCAGTTTTTGGTCGATTATAAAGCCTAGGTATTTCACATCTTTGGAAAATGTTAGCTAAGTCCCATTCATCGTTATGGCTTCAAGTTTATACGCTCGTTTCCTGCATGGTGTTTTGCTAGGATTGACATTGAGTTCCTCTTTGCGCACCAGCTTTTGATTGTGTTTAAGGCTACTTGCATGCGGTCAGAGACTACTCCGTCATGTCTGTCCCTAATAGTGACGACTAGGTCATCGACGAACACTTGATTCGTGAACCCAGATTATTGTAGCTTCACTAGCAGGTCGTCGATAACCAGTGATGAAACACCCCTTTGGGGTGACCATTTTCCGCTGTCATCCTGACTGTCTCAAAAATGTTGGTTCTCAGTAGCTACTGAGGATTTGCATTTCTAGTTATGTCCGTTTCTATGACGAAGCACATATTCCTAGACTATTATACCTACATTTAGTGATTCGCACGAGACCAACGAGACGAGATTATCACAAGGTCTTGTCTCGTCTCGCCGATGGAATGATAAGTCTCGTCTCAAGTCTCGTCTCGCAGCCTCCATTCTCGTCTCGTCTCGTTTCTCGCACGAGAGTCTCGTAAAAGTATCGAAATCTCATCATTCATAATCTTATTGCTTCAGTGCAATAAGGAATACCTGAATCCTTGCTATAATACAAGAGTCACTTGTATATCACACTGTATATCAAAATCTAAATGGCTAAAATTTAGAAAGGATTGTACCGTATAGCCGATTCTCACATTATCTATCTCTTATAGTTTTAAGATAGCAATGTAAGGCAAATTTGATCCACGCTATATATTTTTTGAATATATTTCATCCATTATCAACTATTGCAACAACTTGTATAAATTCAAAGGAAGCTCCGCGGTCCACGTGGACATATTGACGTGCGGCAAAATGCAAAATCTTTGGCTGGAGAGTATAAATCATCATTTAAATGAGATGTCGGCGTATCAAATGAAATTAATATTAGAAAGACTATACTTTAAACTTGCAAAAGTGGCAGATTTTTTATAACGATAGATGCCGTCAGCCTTTTGGAAAAGTTATAGATTTCACTATTCAAAACAAAAATATGCCGTAAATAAAAATATGGTCATCGATGGTATACAGCCTTAAAATAATTAAATTATAAAGTTATCTAACAGCTTACCTTCAATTGAGAATTCGCAGCAAACATTTCGGGAACAGTGAGTCTGGAAGTACTTGCTTGTGCCAGTTGATTTGGTTCATTTGGATATATTTTGAAATATGCTTTTGGATGTTTACTGCGTAGGTGTTTTCTTAATCCGGTAGTATTTCCCCGTGACATTTTAATTTCCTTCGAATTTAAACATATTCTACACCTGGCAATTTTATCTCGATTTGTCCCCTTCAAATCAATGTTGAAATAAGTGTCGAATTTGCTTTTGTGAGAGTCGTTTTGTATTTGAATGCGAGACGAAGATATTGTCTGGTATGTAAATATCCTCAGTTCCACTAGAAAAATCACCGGAATTTGATTCATCTTTGAAGTCAAAAGTTCGCTTTTTTCCTCTTGAATCGGCTCATTTTGAATTAACTTGGCACAATTCAGCAAGCTCAAAAATTCGAACAACTACCACTATCCACACCGAACAACGAATAACTAAACTTGAAAGAAATAATGATCTTTATTTATTTCTATCACAATAGAACACTTACATATCGCAAAATTAATGAATAGGGTTAAAAATCGGCGGCGGCGGCGGCGCGTTTCAGAAAGACAAAGTGATTACCGTCAACCGATCCGATAACGCCGGCAGAGACTTTTAAAAGAAATTCTTGGTATTATACTAAAAATATTTTATTAAAAGAAAATGATGTTCATTCAGTTTTGTTTTAAATATTTTTATTGGCATTTCGAGTCCGCACATAAAAATATTCACATGCGAGACTCTCGCGCGAGACGCGAGACCTCATGCACGAGACTCGAGACCTCATGCACTAGACTCGAGACGAGACCAACAAAAGTCTCATCTCGTCTTGTCCGAGTATCGTCTCGAGTCTCGTCTCTAAAACGAGACGAGACCATGCGAGACTCTCGAACGAACCACTACCTACATTATGAAGCTCGTTTGAAAAAAGTTGCGAAATCGTAACAAAGTAATTTTTAAGTCGAACACAAAAGTGACCAAGAGCGTGTAGGCTATACACTCACATCCGAAAAAAATGCATCTAGGACAATTGCAGTATGCAAGACTGGTAGTTGCACCTAACCTCGAAATGATGCAATTGGCGCGGAAAACAATAACTCTGCGATTTTTGCGTTCGAAAAGCAGCGAATTCAGAAGGGAAAGTACATTTCAATTAGTATTATCTAACGTTTAACAGCCTGGTCTAATCTTTCGGTTGCAGTTTAGCACGTGTGACTCGGTGCCATAATATGCGGAATAGAAATTTGCATTCATTAATGTATTTTGTTTATTGGTGGGCGAGGCCAGTTGTAATGTTTGTGTTTAATCGGCGTATAGGGAGATTTTAGAGTTCGATAAAAATGTATCGTGATATACAGGGTGTTTTCGAGTATGTGCGAACGTTTTTAGAGGTCGATTCTTTGTCAAAAATTAAAGGGGGTCTTTCATTGAGCGAAAGCTCCTAGGCCTGGCCTTGAGAATTTACACAATTTTGGTTTTTCTCAAAACTACTGAAGAGTTTAGGAAATACCTCTTTGGCCACCCAGATCTCCAGACTTGAACCACTTGGACTTTCGCATCTTAGACACCTGGGTCGTTGGTTTATACGGCCTCCATTGAATGTGTAAAATTTTTGGGACAATCTAACAAACCAAGAAAATTTCAACGTTGATTCCTGTCTAATGGTTGGAGGTGTTTCATTCGATCTTGTATTTTTCTTTGTTATATTTACTGTGAGACCACAGAATCACTCACTAAAATGCCCATCAGAAAATTATCACTATACGAATGTTTTGAAGAGGCCCTGAGGTTGGTCCCTGGAGAACACCAAAATAAACTATCTAACGGATTAATTGATGAAAAAAATGGTCCTCGTTAGTGTTTAGTTCGATAAAAGTTCATAATCGTCAAGGAGTCAGATATTCTCGAATGTTTGAAACTAAATTCCCTTTTGGCAACCTTCCATAACTACGACACTGTACATTGTATGGTATCAAAGAATATTCAGTTGTTGGATCGAGAACATTTCAAACTTGTAGTGTTGAGAATTGCAATCAACAAACAGTTCATAAATATCATTCGAATATCTTATATCGATCGAAAAATGTTTGGCAAGTGAACTAGGATTCCAAGTTCGTTTTTTTCCCGTTGTAGAACTGCAGTGGTGATGGAAGCCAAGTTTTTCATCGGTTAATAATTTTATGCCGAGGTCGCTTGGTCTGATCCTAAAATTCGTAAAATATTTGGTGAAAAATGTGTTTGTGAAAATCAACACACAAAAAATATTTAAAGAGCTCACTCAATATTTTCTGAGGACAATTATTGTTATCATCATAAAATACTTCTACGCCGAAAAATACAAATATGCGAATATTTTAAGGTATCCATAAGATCAAAGTGATCAAGCATGCTTAGCTATCCAAAAACAAAGAATATATTGATTATTAATATTTCTATCCTGTTTGGAAGGTATTTTGCAATAATTTAATTTATTTAATTTCAGCAGATTTTTTTGGATTATGAGAACAATGTTTTGAATAACGTAGGCGTACCCCAAGGCATCGTCCTAGGACCACTATGTTTCGTAATATATCTGAATAATTCAGATTAAAATCGAGGTCTGCGATTTTCTAAATTCATTTGCCTATTGCATGTAACAGTTGTGACCTGGTGTTGACAAAATTAGAAGCATATATCTAGGGGAGAATAAAGTGAAATTGAAATGAGCATAATAATAATTTTTTCATCTTGGAATTGATAGGGATATAATTAAATGACACCTTTGAAAGGATCTCCCTGTATACCAGCATATATTTCTTGTGAAATCACAGGGTCACCATTCTTGGCCTCCATTTAAAAACGGCGAATGTTCAGGATATCCTCTTGACCCTGACCAATAACTGTGCGTATTCCTGTACCCCGAAATTAACGGCCGACAGCCGGTTGGCACATATGAAAATAACAAAAGTACATTAGCAACAAATTTGTGCCAGCTGTGTCGGTTTCAGGATTGAATACTACTTCGTGGATTCTTGAAAACTGGCATTGTTTATGTCGGTTCACAACAAAATGCCATTACAGACCTGTAAGGTAGAAGACGTGACACGGCATTTCTCGTCCACGAAACCAGTTAGTATCTTTATAGCCTAATTTTACTTTCTTCGAGAAACGCCATTAGTGTCAGAAAATGTTTGTGACTAAGCTGACGAAGGTTGGGAATATTTATGTGGCTTATTAGCCAGCTACGTGAAATGAGTTGAAGTGTAATTGGAAAATTGCAGGTTATTTTCGATGAAAAAAGTAGGCGCCGGTAATTTTTTCCAGTTTCGCCAATTCCAGTGTTTTTGTAAACACGTTAATGTGATAATTACTTGTATTGGTTGATTCATGGCGATGATCAAAGTCTTCGTTTATATAAGACATACAGAGGGAACAATTGAAAAAAGAATGAACGCCCATTTTTTAATTAGAGAGTTGTTTCGTCAAAAATAAGAGTTGGAGAATGCAAAAAGCGATCAAACGACTATGAATATTTATTTAAGGTGACTTTGACGAATTACTACGTACAGTTTTTCTTTAAATTCTTCAAATCTCAACGCAAAACACCTTCTAAGTAGCCACCAATTTATTTTCCATCTTTTGACGTTTGTTGTCAATAATTTTGAAAGGGGAGAATTCCATTTTACTAGTTTGATAACATTTTTGGGGGTTATTTCGAAAATATCTGTTCATGCTCAGATGAAAGGTTTGACTTTTACAAGAAATACATCGTCAAAAATGTCACGAATAGGACTGGAAAAAAATATGGAGGGAAATGACTCCTTCCCACTCCAGATAAACTCTTCAACTCGGGAACGGTTGAAGATAGAGCAATTCTGCGAACGCCAGTCGATTCAGAATCAAATTAGTATAATCTGTGAATGTCGAGTCAATCGATATTAAATATAATTATTCAAAAAATCGAAAAAAATCATGAAAAATAAAAAATAGGCAGATTCACTTGCAAACCGCACTGTATACGCAAAAGTTCATGCATAGAAGTAGAAAAAAATATGGAGGGAAATAATATTTGCCAACAATCCGACGCTGTATATAAACAAAAGTATCTAAATTTGATATTTCACTCAATTTTTTCTACAATCGTAAAATCAGTTGTTTAGTCTCCATCGATACGAGAATTGGCAAAGTATCAATGTCACACTGGATCTTCAATATTCTAAAACTTATTCATTCATGTTCTGATAAAAACGATGTAAAATGTCAAAAAACTACGATATTATATATCAGACTGACGTTTATAGCATTTTTATGGAGATCGAAATACTTTCTAGTCATATTGCTCGCATATACCTTACAATTTCATTCTCATTCTGTATCTACGACTGTGAGATTGAGCAAAATGGTTTAATGTCTACTGTGAAGTTTCGTTGATAAACTTTCAAATCCTCGCGTTGAGCAATTTCTGTATAAAAAGACGATCATAAAAATTGAATTAAATGATGGATCTTGTAAATCTTCTCATTTGCGCCTAGCTAGATTATTCACAAGTCAGCATTTCATCATGGATATTCCCAAACTATGCCTGAAAGAATATAAATATATAGAGATATATTTCCACAGAACATGATTTCCTACGTAGAACAGCTGGTAAATATTTCACAATATTTGGAAGTATACACGCGCAGTTTCACACAAAATTTCCGACATGAAGAAATGTCTCTCAAAAATCAACAGTAACAGTTTTTTTTCTGGGAAAGGTTTCGAACAGATATCTAAGGAAAATATTCGGTATTTTTTGAGTTCTTTCAATAGAAATACAGTCATTAATAACATGGAGAATCAACTAAACAAATTGCAGCATCTAGATTAGAAACTTTTGTAAGTAATAGGAGTCCTAGAAATATTCTGCCGAGTATTGGTGTAGGAGATAATTTTTGTAAGAAGTATTAGTAATTTGAGAAGCTTGTCACAAGTTTTTTAATTAATTGTTTTGCTGTTGTATAGCAATCTGTAATACTATTACTGAACATCGTATACAGTTCGATTATTATATCTTTACCCATGCGTCATCAATTTGTGATCGAAGAAATCACACATCTTCTATCGAACATCTCTTTCTGACAACCGCTATGGGCGATGCAAAATTCGTTTACATTTGTCTGCTAAGCTAAGAATTATGGTATTATGATGATGACGCACGGGTAACGATATAATAATCGAACTGTATAAAATAATGAAAACCATTTCGAACTCTCACTTAATGTATATTTAATATAACTCAAGTCAGCTTTATTCTTTTTTCCAGTAAATAAAAAGTGAAATGAGTATAAGGTATTATTACTATCGTTGGTAATCGTTTTTCCACGTGGTGATTGACTTTTCAGTTATTCTGGTGGGGATGACCAATCATTTATTGCAATAAAAATTATATTCGAGAAGAAACATTGGAATAATTAAAAATAATTTTAATTTATCAAGACAATATCTTTATTCATTTCTATTGCGCAACATATACTAATAATGGTGTAAAAAAAGGAAATAAAAACAACTGAAGCGTTTGAAAGACAAGGACAAAAAAGCAATGTACGAATGCGGAAATGAGTCGGGTTCCATTCTAGATCGTAACCACTATAAATAAGAACATTGAACCGTATTAATGTCCCTGAACATTTCAAAGACCCCCGAAATAAATTCATATCTCCCGGTGACGACTCTCATTAGAATAACGTAGTATTTCTACGCATTACCAAAGAAATGTCGTTGGAAACTTGTATACGAGGGTTAGACGGTTTTTATGTAGGTACCATACTATTCAAGGCCGATTTTATACTGAAAGATAACTGATATGGACTTTTGATAATTGAGAACGAAGTAATATGGTTTGAAAAAGCAGTTGTTGATATTCTGAAATTATTTGGAATATTTTGAATTAATCTGATGAAGAGTTAAACAATTTTTTTTTATATACTGATCACCAACGAGGGGAAAGAATGACCCCCTTTGTTTTAGGAAACAAAATCACGTACTCATTCATATTTATTGTTAGGATTCTTTTATTAAATGATGCAATAAATATTAGCAGAACAAATTTCTAATTCTAATTAACTAGAAAAAAGTTAAAATGTCATTCTGTACTTATATGAAGAAATAATTTCAAAATATATATTAATTTAAGTCGCCACAGGTATTAAAACTTTTTAAAAATATGTGAATGTATCTTACTGACAAAATCTTTGCATTTATTGCATTTCGATGTGAATTTTCTGTCGTTTTTGACCTCAAATTCAGAGTATATTTTTTTCGTGAAATATTGGGATTTTTTTCATTACAAGATATGAGGATACTAAGCATGATAATATACCCCGTAAGATAAAAAATAAACAGTCAAAAATTGAAAATATTTCTGAGCTTATTGAAGAAAAACGTACATCAAAACTGACCCCCTTGGATGGTGAAATAAATACAATACATTATTAAATTGAATACTTTAAATAAAAACGTCATAATCAAATTTCAACTTGAGAAAACGAGGCACAGCTTTTGATTGAAAATATTTCTACAAAAAAAAAAATGCCAGTTCTTGGCACTTGTTCCATAATTTTTGAAACAACATTTCCATCGTCGACGATAGAAAAAGACGGAAAACACCTCATTAGCATTTGAGGAAACAATTTCAATGACCTTAATAACCCATTGAAAAAAGTAAGTATGCCAAGCAAGAAAAATAGTACAGCGGTTGTTTTTAAATAGATCGTATCCAAATGAAACAAACGATTCAGTTTGTACTGACGCGAACAGTATGCTCTCTGATTGTAACATTTCAGCTCATATACAGCGTGACAGAAACATGGACATATCTCAAAAACTGTGATAGATAAGTAAACATAACTTAGGTTGTCTAAAGTCATAATCAGTAGGCCAATCGAACCATGTCAAAAAAACATTAGGTTTCCATTTAAAATAAGAAAGTTGGTACCGACTTTTGGCATACCCTGTATAATTGTAGGACTAAAAACATTTGAGGTAGAACGCACATGATCAATTATGACAGCATACCAAATTTTAAGTTTCTCGTCCAACTGCAAGTTGAAAAACTTCTAATGCACGGCCTACGTAAATCACTCTGTATACGTTGAAGCTAACGGAGGTGGATATTTCCCGAAGTAAAGTATAAATTCTTGTTGATAGATACTTTAATACTTCATAACAATTCGAAAAATTATTGCATTGATCACAAAAGTGGATACTTATTCAAATCCCGCACACTGTATATTTTCACGCAGTGTGAATACAAGCACAGTCGAAGTAATGCATTTTTTCGTTGAAAAATAGATATGTACAGTTCGATTATCTTATCTTTACCTGTGCGTCATCAGTCAAAATAACATCTGAATGTAGAATGCCGTGGCTAATATCCCGATAAAATTACAACTCTTGCCAGCAGAAATGTTGGTCACATCGTCGAACCTACACATTTATATGCGAGGCAAAAAAAAATATATAAATTTTTTGTAACTGTTTTATAATATATCACACTTGAGAACTGATGTCTTCAGATTTTTCCAGTGTGAGTACATGTATATATCTCATTTATTTGAGTTTTTGGACTGTTTCTTTCCTATATCAATTTATTTAAAAACTAGAAAAAATTGTGTGGGATCCAAAAACTACGTCTAAGCTCAATCTCTCATTGACCAATCCACTCGAGATCGGAGTGAGGACCTGGCAGAGATAACCTTGCGCGTCTGCTGACTTCTTCATGGTGAGTTCCCAGAGCGTTATCGGTCCTTCCTGTGAACGCTAGATTGTCTTAAGCAATGACCACCGGACATGGTAGTCGTTACACTCTGCGCTGGCGGACATGTGTTACTTGACTGACTCTCGTCGCTTATTATTATTCTTATGGCGTAATTCTAGATGGGCTTTATTGTTATAATCGCCTGAATATTTCAGTAGAAACGTCGACGCACTTAATGCATCAAGAAAACAGTCTGTGAATGAGAGATGAGCAGTGTTTTTTTTTCACGGGGATAAAAGAATTGTTGGGGTATTCCGTCGAAAAAGAAGACCAGATCCTTCGAGAAGACAGTTATAAGTATTTGTTTTTTGTACAAATCTCATTAAAAATTACATTTTTTGTAAAACTGCCAAAAAAACTTGAAATTTCTGTCATTTCTGCATCGCTACTGATGCGTAAATTGTATTGAAAGTATTGATTTAGTCATTGTGGAACTATTTTTTCAGACAGGAAAGGTTTTTGAATATGATTCAACTGAAAACGAATGATATTTTCAAGACAACAGTCGTTTAAAAGCGATAACTTATCGGAACTTAAAACCACGTCAGGATGTATTGGAAGTATTTATGTTTACTATATTCCAGAAAATGTAAATTCACATTCACAGTTGTACAAAAAATGTTGTTTCGTGTATAAAATTCGTATTTTCATTGCACATGAGAGTGTTAATCTATCGAATCTATTAAAAAAACACTTTTACACACTTAATACAAAAATAACTATTATAGCAAATACATCAGTCCGTATGGCATTAAGGCTTGCCCTGTGGTAGGTATATCCTGATAACCAAAAATTGTGAATAACCTCAAAGTGCCCTATGATTTTTTTTTGGTGACCTTCATTCAGCAACCAAGCTGGACCATTAACAGTTTCCCAACACCCTGTGTCGGTGCGTAGCTCATTAAAAACATCGGATTTTGTGAAATCCAATTAGTGCTTTTACGACATTCAGATTCAATTTGTATGTAAATTCGGATTACAAGTTTCTCTTCATTTTTTGTTGGTCTGCTGTGGCAAACACATGAATATGAATGTGGAAAGGGTTGGTGAATACTTCACTCATGTATGGAGTTGTTATATAAGCGTTTTATAAAAAATATCGACACGTTTCATCATCCAATCGCGACAAAAACAAGTTCAACGAGTTGAATTCACTGGGAATACGTGGTGACATACATGGTTTACGTCATATTTGGAATTAGAATAGGATCACTGTCAAGAACAAAGATATTTTGGGACCAAATTGATCTAGGAACCCCTCAAGGATCCATATCAGGACCGAGAACGTTTATGATGTTCATAAATGTCTTACCTGCTGACGTGGAAACAGTATATTCAGTAGAAATATATCTTAAAAACAAAGTTCCCAAGTTTTCCTGGCAATTTAATCAACCATAAATGACAAACAAGGCATTGTAAATCTCTTATTCATAAATCAGTATTTTCTTGAAAGGGCACCTTATGCAGAATTTATGTAGTATGAAGATAATGGTTCACCAATCTCTTCAAAAATAAATAAAGAAAACATATAACGTCATATATGTGACTGTAACAAGTGATTTTTTATTATTAAGTTTAATTAATTGTGATTTATAGATAAGTTGGGGGTGTATTAGTGTATTAACATGTTTTGCCCTGTTTTTCGCATTGCTTTTTCATTAATTTTGAATGGTTGATTATAATTATTTTAAATGCTACTACATACAAGTAGCCATCTACCAGCACAGACTATATGCTTTTCGGTACAATCATATAAGTTTTTATGATGATAATTATTATTCACTCAGGCAACATCAATAATAGCTGTAAAGCATGTATTTAATTCAGTAACCTAGCGTTTTGAAAACAATCAGTTTGATTTCCTTCAATCAGATCATCGCCAAATTTATCCTGACGCAGCTCTCGAAAATACTTGCTCAGCTGTTTTATTTTTCGGAATCGTTACTAATATCCAACAACGCATTTTTAGATGATAACAACACGAGACATATGCTTCCAGCAAGGTTAAGTAAAGAGCAAAGGTATCTAACGACTTCCGCCCAATCAAGTTCCCATCATCAAATTCGGGCGAACTGGGCCGGGAAGCAGTCCCATATGTCCCATTAACTTTTAACGAAAACCGGCTACAGGTTTACCTCAATATTTATGCACCCAAATCGGTTACTGGATTTTTTTTGTCGAAGGCATATACGTGATATAAGATTCGGATTTTCCGAATTGAGAAATGTGTTTTCAGAATTGAGAATCGTGTTTTCCGGTTCAAACATGTTTTCCGAATTGCGAATCGTGTTTTCCTGTTGAGAATCGTGTTTTTTGAATTAAGAATTGTGTTTTGTGAATTGAGAATAGTATTTTCCAATTTGAAAGTCTTGTTTTCCTGTTCGAGAATAGTGTTTTTCGAATTGAAAATGGTGTTTTCTTGTTGAAAATCGTGTTTTCCGAATTGAGAATTGTTTTGTTAACGAAAATAGTTTTTTTCGAATTGAAAATCATGTTTTCCTGTTGAGAATCGTGTTTTCCTGTTGAGAATCGTGTTTTTCCTATTGAGAATCGTGTTTTTCAGATTGAGAATTGTGTTTTGTTAATTAAGATTAGTATTTTCCGAATTGAAAATCGTGGATTTCTGTTTGAGAATATTGTTTTCCGAATTGAAAATCGTGTTTTCCGAATTGAAAATAGTGTTTTCCTGTTGAGAATCGTGTTTTTTGAATTAAGAATTGTGTTTTGTGAATTGAGAATAGTATTTTCCAATTTGAAAGTCTTGTTTTCCTGTTCGAGAATAGTGTTTTTCGAATTGAAAATGGTGTTTTCTTGTTGAAAATCGTGTTTTCCGAATTGAGAATCGTGTTTTCCTGTTGAGAATCGTGTTTTTCCTATTGAGAATCGTGTTTTTCAGATTGAGAATTGTGTTTTGTTAATTAAGATTAGTATTTTCCGAATTGAAAATCGTGGATTTCTGTTTGAGAATATTGTTTTCCGAATTGAAAATCGTGTTTTCCGAATTGAAAATAGTGTTTTCCTGTTGAGAATCGTGTTTTTTGAATTAAGAATTGTGTTTTGTGAATTGAGAATAGTATTTTCCAATTTGAAAGTCTTGTTTTCCTGTTCGAGAATAGTGTTTTTCGAATTGAAAATGGTGTTTCTTGTTGAAAATCGTGTTTTCCGAATTGAGAATTGTTTTGTTAACGAAAATAGTTTTTTTCGAATTGAAAATCATGTTTTCCTGTTGTGAATCGTGTTTTCCTGTTGAGAATCGTGTTTTTCCTATTGAGAATCGTGTTTTTCAGATTGAGAATTGTGTTTTGTTAATTAAGATTATTATTTTCCGAATTGAAAATCGTAGATTTCTGTTTGAGAATATTGTTTTCCGAATTGAAAATCGTGTTTTCCGAATTGAAAATAGTGTTTTCCTGTTGAGAATCGTGTTTTCCTGTTGAGAATCGTGTTTTCCTATTCAGAAATATGTTTTCTGAATTGAGAATTGTGTTTGTTTTGTGACTTAGGAATAGTATTTTCCGAATTAAAAATCGTGTTTTCCTGTTTGAGATTGGTGTTTTCCTGTTGAGAATCGTGTTTTCCTGTTAAGAATCGTGTTTTTCAAATTGAGAATTGTGTTTTATTTATTAAGAATAGTATTTTCCGAATTGAAAATCATGTTTCCCCGTTTGAGAATAATAATAATAATATTAATTATAATAATAATAAAAATAATAGTAAAAATCGTGTTCTCCTGTTTGAGAATAGTGTTTTCCGAACTGAAAATAGTGTTTTCCTGTTGAGAATCATGTTTTCCTGTTGAGAATCGTGTTTTTCTTATTGAGAATTGTTTTGTTAATTGAGAATAGTATTTTACGAAGTGAAAATCATGTTTTTCTGTTTGAGAATAGTGTTTTCCGAATTGAAAATCTTGTTTTCCTGTGTAGAATCGTGTTTTCCTGTGTAGAATCGTGTTTTCCTGTTGAGAATCGTGTTTTCCTGTTCAGAATCGTGTTTTTCTGTTGAAAATCGTGTTTTCAGATTGAGAATTGTTTTGTTAATTAAGAATAGTATTTTCCGAATTGAAAATCGTATTTTCCTTTTTGAAAGTAATGTTTTCCGAATTGAAAATCGTGTTTTCCTGTTCAGAATCATGTTTTCCAAATTGAGAATTGTGTTTTGTGACTTAGGAATAGTATTTTCCGAATTGAAAATCGTGTTTTTCTGTTTGAGAATAGTGTTTTCCTGTTGAGAATCGTGTTTCCCGTTGAGAATCGTGTTTTCCTGATGAGAATCGTGTTTTCCTGTTGAGGTGTATTTCAAATTGAGAATTCTGTTTTGTTAATTAAGAATAGTATTTTTCCGAATTGAAAATTGTGTTTTCATGTTTGAGAATAGTGTTTTCCAAATTAAAAATCGTGTTTACCGAAATGAAAATACTGTTTTCCGAATTTAAAATAGTGTTTTCCTGTTGAGAATCGAGTTTCTTGTTCAGAATCGTGTTTTCCGAACTGAGAATTGCGTTTTGTGGATTAAGAATAGTATTTTCCGAATTAAAAATCGTGTTTTCCTAATAAGAATAGTTCTTTCGAATTGAAAATCGTGTTTTCCGAATCGAAAATCGTATTTTCCTGTTGAGGATCGTGTTTTTCGAATTAAAAATTTTGTTTTCCGAAATGAAAATCGTGTTTGCCTAATTGAGAATTGTGTTTGTGGATTAACAATCGTGTTTTATGGCTTGGAAATCGTGTTTTATGGTTTGAAAATCGTGTTTTCTGAATTGAGAATCGTGTTTTTCCTAATTGAGAATTGTGTTTTGTGACATGTTGCATGAACCAGGAACGAACAAGGCTACTATTAATACAAATCAATCATTCATCTATTTCTTAGCGGTAAGGTGCCAAAAACTGACCTTATTAGATAAAAAAACAGTATTATTTGCACATTTTTGCTTCTGGAAACACTGTCATCTACCGTCTGTTGCCTCAACCAAAAATGAACAAGGGTACTATTTAGTGGCACAGGTAGATGTATGTCATGGGGATAAACAGATTTTTTAGAAAAAATCGACCAAACAACTTGTTTTCATTCGATATCCCTGTTCAACAAAAGCTATAGAAACTAGGTAACAATATTCCCATTCACAAACTCCAACCAAACATCCTCTCTCTGTTCAAATTCTGTAATCTGCCACTACCAATAAAACCAGGATAAGAGAGTTCCAGATAAATATTGAGATACGTCGTGAGAGGCTGTATTCTTCAATGTATTTGATGAAGATAAAATACATTTTTCTCGGTCTGGTTTTTGTAATGGAACGCCGGGTAAACAAGCTGTCTTGTAAATTACTCTTACGTTAATACTAATATTTTGTTTGTTGCATAAGCGGGCTGTAAATTTCACTTCTATCATCACAACTTTGTATAGGCATTTGTAATTGGTTCATTGGTGTGGAAATACAAATTTTTTTTTGAATTATTGTCGATGATGGTTCATTCATAGTGACTGATGATTTTTTTTGTTTCAGGTAATTACAAATCAATACACCTGGTTGGTAGACATCCACTAACACATGAAACCGTAAGTAGACTTGTTAAAAAAAAACTGTTATCACAATACACTACTGATCAGATTTCAAATACGTATTCATGACGTTTCAAAATCGAGGAATAAATAGGAATACTCAAATCGCTGGTCACGGGTTAACGTTTGCCAAAAAAACAACTCATGATCTCGTGTTCATAAAAATGTTAATATTTATGTGTTCTCTGACCTTGCCATCGAAAGTATACGCAAATCTTTTCAGCAGCGGTGTATAGTCATTAACTTCTCAGTGAACTGTCACTTCTATAAATACCGCGGAACTATAATTGAGAAAAAAGATAGAATCGATTATCATTGAAGAAATAAATATCTATGAGGTAGAATAAGAGGCAAATATCTGACTGAGAAAAATTACTTTCCTGGTTAATACCGCGCGGAAGTTGAATTACATCTGACACTGGTGCAATATTCCAGTGTACGAGGATGTATTGATATCTAGTTAGCCTAGACCAATTCCCTGCATAAACAAAATATTGCGTTACCATAGCAACGAACAATAACTTATTAGAAGTGTCAGTGTAAAGTTTGACGTCTAAAAAGTAAACCAGAGTTACGCAATAAATTAAAAGAAAAAATATGTCCACCGAAATTGTGAAAATTCAAATATTGGATTATCGAGCCATCATCAAGTGCTGTATTTAAAAGGGTTAAGAGGTAAGCAGATTTACGAAGATATGCTTAATACCCTTGGTGATCAATGCCTTTCGTATGCGACCGTGAAAAATTGCACTGCAAGCTTCAAAAGAGGTAAATTTTCCATTGAAGATGATGACCGATCGGGAAGGCCAGTTTCTGTGTCAAAATTCGTGATTTGGGGTTTGAATTACTAGAACACCCCCCTTATTCACCAGATTTGGCTCCGTCCGACTATCATATCTTTCCTCAACTGAAAAAAAGATCGTAAGATCGTAAAAGGTCGTAAGTTTTTTCCAACGAGGAGGTAATAAAAGCTGTGGAGGTCTGGTTTGCAGAGCAAGAAGAAACGTTTTTTTGAAAGGTCTGGAGACGTTGCAGGTTCGCTGTAATAAATGTATCCAATTAAGAGGAGAACATGTTGAGTAATAAAATACTTTGACATTGAAATTTTGTTTGGTTCTATAGTAGGCTGAGAATTTTTCAATGCATCCTCGTATAACAGAGTTTTTCTTTGTTCTCCTGTAGAGAAGCGTCCGTTTTTTGATAGCATGAATTTTGTATATTGAATGATTATAAGTTACAAGAATCAAGTGTTCGATAAACCATTTTATATAATAAGTAAACAAGCAAAATAGTTCATGAATGCAGCTTTGAAGATTTAGACAGTTAATTTTCTTGCGAATCCTTGATATTATATTTTGTAATCATGGAAGTGTACTTACTATAAAAAAATAATTTCAAAATGACATTTGTAAATATTAAAATAATTATAGACGATTGGTAATAGTGGCTCCAGATTGGACCCCTGTGGAACTTTCTTTCCTGAAACGGGCGTGTTGATCTGAAATGGCTACGAGTTTTGCGAGTTGTGTAAAAACAGGAAACGAACCAAATTGTCCTTTTGAACGTCGTCAAAAGCTATAGAGCGTTTCACTTGAACATTCCTCCCTCAAAACGACTTTTACGACTTTGATAATGTCTGTGAGAGCTCATAATAGCTCTCGACTTCACTGCGCGGGACCTGACCCCTTAACCCCTGTCCCGAGCCACTGGTTCACGGGTATTTTTAATTTTGAATGGAAATTGCTAGGAGGTAAGAGCATACGACTAACAAGCAGAATAAAAATCTTGACCTTTCTCAAGCGCATGCTTCTAAAAATAATGCCACATAAAATCGGTGGGGCTATAAAATGTTTCGTTCCACACACTCTGGTAGCAGAACGACTGCGCGGAGTTGTAGTTGCATACAGGGTGTTTCGAAAGCGTAAAAGCATTCGTTAATCGGTAATACCATTTTCCCAAATGCTGTAAATATGATGTGGAAATGTTTAACAAAGTTCATAGAGCTTTGAGGTTTTCGTGAACTGGAATTTCTTCCTATCTTTATTTTTCTACGGCTTAGTTCTTCCTCCTACCAAAGCTCCGTTGACGAAAATCATTACGTTTTCAGTGAATGAAGCATTCGCATCAGGAAATCGTGTCGACCTTTCCATCTTGAAACTGGGTCAGCACTTTACGCACACCCAGTGCAGTCTTGGAGGTGGTGTTATAGAGCCACAATAAAAAATAATTCCCCATGTTCAATTACGAATTTAACCACATGCTAAGCCATTGCACGTGACCAAGTTTTTTACGGGCCATGTGCCGAATGTAGAGCCTCGAGCTGTGGGGACCCATTCATTCATTTGTTCGATTATCTTCATAGCCAGAGTTGTTGGTGTGTCACTTTTGTATCAATATGCAGATTAAACTTTTATGAGCGTAATCTCCTTATGAGTGTTGGTGATGAATTATTTCCAGCGACATTTCGACATTCTACACGGTTTGGCAGGTGTATGTATGGAAGAAAAACCTAGTTTTGAAATAATAACTTCAATGTTTGATGACTTCAAATCCCTCTACGTATCGATTATTACATTTATGATTCAAAGTTAATATTCAAGTTTTTCCTTGACTTTTATTCATACATTTTCAATGGAAACTGAATGTGAACTCTACCGTCCACACCATCTCACACAATAAGGATTTCACTGTCCTCTACAAACCTTCGATTACATATTTAAATTTAAACTTCCAGATGATGCTGCTGTAGCAGTTTCTTGTGAGAACTATTGCGTATATATACAGACGAGATTATTCTCGAATATGTGAAACGCAAGGGCGCTACTGTTGTAGCGCCCTTGATTCCTTCATTCCGTCAACGATGATACCTGTCTTGCAATAGTCACAATCTGAAACTTTACGAGAGTTGCTCATAAAGGTAGGCCCAGAAACACTTCCTTGGGGAACACCCAAACATTTCCTTGACAAATCCGGCGAATGTGAAGTGTCACATGTCACTAGAGAACGCACAGCTTTTCTGTAACTTAAAAACTCTTTCAATGTCTTTTACTTTTAAGTACCTAGTATCAAACATTTTGTTGTTTTTGTGTATTTAATTTAAATTCATTTTCTGTCAGACATTGATTTAAAATATCAGATTTCTTATTCGTAATATTATCTACTGAATCAGAACAATTTTCAATAATTTTAAGAAAGAATAAGTGGTACATAAATATATATTATAAACAATAAAGGCCCTAATACGCTACCCTGTGGAACTCCATTATAACTCTCGAACTCATCTGAGCATTCATCGTTTACTCTCGTTTTTTGATATATATTTATGAAGTAATTTCTGATCCAGTTGAGAACATTTCTTTCCCTTTATAGCATTCTTTTTTAATTACAATTTTTTTTCGAAAAATCTCGATGTGCGCGTTTTTTTACTCTGATCCCATTAAAAAAAATAAAAGTGAGGTTTCACGCTGATGGTGGAGAATTTTTTACAACGCCTATTTTCATTTCCAGGTTGAATTCATTTGGGATATTCAACTATACGGGGGATGGAAAATTACAAATATCGACACAGCCATACCAATATCAGCATCCGTTCGTTTCAACACGTCAGCGTTAAAAAAATCACTTCTTCCATTATGCAGACCATTAAATCCGCAATTTTTTTTCCAATAACACGTTCGAATTTACTCAAAACCATAAAAGAACCAATGACGACTAATGAACGGTTACAAAATTATTTTTTTAATTTGGAAGGAAGGTGGCTGTCGGCGGAGGCCATTTACGTCGGTTAGTGGAAGAAATAATTCACTTTAATGGTTTCGAATTACGAGGGGAGTGTGCAGAGTTCATTCCACGAAATATCGTTTTATCTTTAATAAAAGATACGAAACTGGTTCTGGTGTGTGCTTAATGTTTTGTTTCGAGTAGTCCGAACAAAATTACGTAAAAACAATTTTCTTCGTATTTGGAATTTTAATAATTTGTTGATGGGATAGTTTATATTTTAAATTATATTCAAAATATGTAAAAAGTGAACAAACTTCTTGAAATCGTCATGGAAAACTGCGAGTTCAATGGAGAAAGAAGTGTCTAATTTTTCCAGAGAATATCCAGATCCCATTAGAAGATACTTTTTTTTACAATTTTTCTAGTTGTTTCACATTGAGCAACTGAAATTACAACTTTTTTATGTCTAGAATTTTTATCGTATCTTGCTTTGTTTTTGAGAAAAAATATAAAAATAACTTATTTGTAAGACCCTGGGACGAAACAATGAAACATTTCAACTATAATAAAACCATCGGAAGTGTTGCTGATATTTTTTTCCATATAAAAAGTCTATTCCAGTCTCAGAATTTTCATCAAAATTAATGCAATAATAATAATGATAATACGAAAACGAAGCATTACTGTACCTTTGTTTATATATTCTTTTCGTCTTAAAATTACTCAAAAAATCATCCTTTCAAGATTGGCTTCGTACTTACATAACACCTTGTATATGAGGTTTTAAGCAATCAAAATCAAATCGGTCATTTTTATATGTAAAAGGAATATTAAAAAAATATAATTTTTTGTTCAGGCTCGATATTTTTTTTTGCATTGTTCCCAAACGGTGCAGTACTCAATCTTGGAACGTAGTGACAAAAAAATTACTTTTTTCATCTAGGGCATCGAACACGAATTGATAAAACATGTCTACATTTCTAGCCCTTCCACGTTTTCAACAAAACCATGTTGATATTCAACCCCTCATCATTATTTCCCTCGTCGACCTACTTTGAAATCCTCACCTTACAGTTCCAAGCATTCTAACGAGCACCCATAACGAAAAATTAGAGATCATCCCTCCGATACAAGAAAAAATTAATCCCTCGCCCCCGGTAAAAACCGATACCCATTGTTACATTTCGGGTTATACTCGAGATAATGGGCATAAAAAATCGGCGCAGGCACACACACACACATTTTCGGTTGGAACCGACGCGGCCTTACGGCGAACGGCCATTAGAACCACAGTCGAACGTTCCGGAATGCCGGCAGCTGGCCGGAACCCGGTCGCCATGTGGAGGCCTGACAAAGTCTGTTTCGCAGCTGCCGCTGTCGGTCTGTCTGTCCTTACGGCGGCCTCGAACCGTTTCAACCACTATCTGTTTTATACCCACCGGCCTAGGACGTTGATGAACTTATTTAATTTCGTGTCATTAGGCTGATTACTTTACTTTTCCCGGTTTAACCGACAAATTTAGCGGGTGGGGACACGGGCAGGCTATAGACCGTCACTTAAGCGAGTTACCGAGTGCCCGTGTCTCGAAGGTGGCCTAGCCATAAAACAAATGAATGACAACAACTGGCTAGAGTAGAGGAAGTAGATACTGGCACTACAAGAGAGTATTAAAAGGACTGCTAGGTCGCCAGATCTAATCACGATGGACTTTTTTCTCTGGCCCTATCTCAAAGAATGTGTTGTTAATATTGAAGCCTTTGCAAATTTCGAAGTCCTCTACAACATAATACGCCATGAGTGTCAGACGTTGGACAGCGTCAGTCTCCAAAGAGAATAAGTACTCAGGTTGTTATAACGGTGGAAAGTTGTGTTCTGGAAACAATTGAGGACGTCACTTCGGACATCTGGGCAATTTGTATTTCTTTGTTGGTGTTCCATTTTTGCAGGAGAAAAATTAACAACGTTTTTTCCTGACGCTACTTTTTCCAAACAGTCATGTATAGTAAATGACAAAAAAATTCGATACAGAATATAAATAAATTGTTTTTCTCTAAAAATAACACATGGTTGTTTTCGTTTCATGATGTATAAAAAGAAAAATGGCATAGAAAAAATGTAGTTGTTTATAACGAATTGTTTACTAAATAAACAATGAAAATTCAAATAAAAACAATTTTTTTTATCAAAGAGCAATATTAATCATGAAAAAAGAAAGGGGGCCTTAATAATAAAAGGTGTTAAAAAAAATTATTAAAAATCCGTTATTAAGTTATAAAAAAAATATTTTATTTTTAAAAATCATAATTTGCATCGTAGATTGTTGCCAAAAAACATTCAATTATGTCATCAACAACGAATATTATATATAAATATAAATATTTTTAACATTAGGAAATAAAAAAATGTTTAAAAATCATTTTCATGTGGCGCGTGATCATAAAAAAACGGATCATAACTAAAAAAAAATTATCTATCAAGCTTTTTAAATTTTAACCCAAGTAAAAATTGTTGATAAAAAAATTTAAAATATTTTTTTTTTATTTTTCCAACGGGAATTTCTTCCTTTTAAAAATACCTCCAATTGAAGGAAAAATATTAGATTTGTTAATTAACAATTATCGCACTTGCCATGTTCATGTTCAAGTAGGAAAATTTTTTATTAATCAACTGATGCATACTTAATAGAAAAATGGCGATAAAAATGTTTTGACCGCGTATTATTGTTCATTCATCTATCTAGTAGATTTTTGCAATACTTCATTTTTGAATTCAATAAGTTTAAATAATATTCATTCATTGAAGGTCTAGAGTGGGCTGGGCTTACTGCCGTATTTTCGACCCCCTGGAAAAAATATAAATATTTGTTCTATAGTTCCGAGAAAAATGTTAAATAGTTTTTGAGATATTTGCAAAAACCATACACCTTTTTTTTCAGTCAATTGTTAATATCTTTTATTTTTGTAAGCGGATCTTGAATTTTTCCAAAAATCATGTACACGCTAGGGACCTCTTATATTTTTCGAAGGCGGAGAAAAAAAGTTTTACCCAAAAACACTTTTTGGCTAGAATATTAAGTTTAGATATACTTTGATATAGACATTCCGTGAGACTAGATAGAACAGAAATATGCTGTTTAATACCTTTTACCAAACACGCTGAACCCACAGTGAATTTTAATTACGTGAACTTTAGAGGAAATGTTTGAAACAGCATCTACTGAAGTCGATAGCAATAAAAAGCAACATTTCAATTTCGCAAAATCATATTTCAATTTTGTATTGATGCCTACTTGGGATTTAATTATATTGGCGTAGCGTTTTTTTTATGAATGTCATGAAATTCACGAAACAAATTTTGAAGATTGTGGCATACAAAATTCAAATTAGTTTCAAAAGCAGGTAAAAGTACAGAATAATGATGAACTATCTGAATAAGTACCCAGTTGATATCTTTCACACCTAACTAATTTCTTATATCCAACAAAAACTCTTCCAAAACAAAAATCTTTCGAATCCCTTGCATACCAAAATCGAGGTACCTGACAGAAAAAATATCGCACTTCAACCATAGATAAATTATGCAGTACAAGAAGCCTTTGATGATATAACAGCCTTCTCAAAAACCCTTACTACAGTTGTTAAACCCCAGATAAGAGCAATAAAGGTAGTGTTAAGGTCTTTAAAATCAGAAACCAGAATAATAAAGGCATAAAGATGGATGGCCGTGGGTCTAGCTCGGTCTAATCTATCAGGTAAGTAAATATATGGCCGTCGTTCAAACAAATCCAGGTAAGAAGTTAGAAAACATGTCGTAACCTTCATTCTGTTCAATGCTGATATATATGAGAGTAATTTTCTAAGACTTTACGCAGGATTAACTTGATCTTTTGCATAAACAATGTCGGCTAGAGAAACACAGGGTGTCGCAGATAGTTTTTGCATAAACAATTTGGCCAGTGAAAATTGAACTAAAAATAAAAACTATGAGACCTCAAATTTTACCAAATATTAACTAGTTGCATTTGTGTAGATATGTCGTTTGAAAAAAATGTCGAAGTAGGAACTGTCTCTCATACACACACCGTTTCTGCCAGTAATTTTCTGCTGTACCCTCGTACCGCGGTACTTTCAGATACCCATTAATGAATCGTACTCGTGTATTGTTTCAAGAATGTTGACATTGGATGGTAATGCTCCAGGCAAACTAATAGATTGATTACCGACAATTATTATTCGAGATTATTGAACTTGAATGAATCGAGCCGACCTTGATGCTTTCAATTGATTCATATCCGTAAAGGTCAGATCGGGATGAATATACAAATCGCGGTGTTATATCGAGATTTCTACAATCTTGAATAATTCGGACGCGTGTATGGGTGTGACGGTATTCGCATAAAAAGCTGACGAGAATGCTTATTAATTTACCAATTATCAAGGACATGATCGTTCATTAATCTACATAGTTATTAAGACTTAGTTTGGATGAATTGGAGGGATACTTTGGGCTTGTGTTTTCTACAAACAATTTTTACTCATCAGCGTGAAAACTCACCTCGATACTAAAAAAAAACTGCAAAAAATCATTCAAAATATCCAAAAATTATTAAAAATAATCAAAAATCATTCAAAATAACAAAAAATCATTTTGAATAAACAAAATCAACTAAGGTTCATTGTCAAAAGTACCTTTCAAATACTAGACTTTTAGTAAGTATAGATAAACTAGAAAAAACAAAAACAGTAGAATGTAATTTTATTTCTTATCTACATTCCAAAACCATCTGCGATCAGCTAAATTTGTAAACGGCGGTACTGTTTCAAAACATTTCAAAAATATGAAGAAAAATCTCATGACCTTTACTTTTCTTGCCAATGCAAGGAATATACTCTCCATCATCTGAATAACTAATTTGATTATTTTGAATCGACTGGCGTTCGCAGAATTGCTCTATCTTCAACCGTTCTCGAGATGAAAAGTTCATCTGGTGTTAGGAAGGGTCATTTCATTCCAAAAATAGTTTGCGACTTTTTTCTACTCATATTAGTGAAACTCAATCTTTTCTGAATATGCACACCGAATTTGAAGTCGATTCCGAGTTAATTAGAGATTCCACAGGCTTTTTACGGAACCTCTGCATTGTCGAGTTTTCGAAAATTCGATATAGCAAGGGAATTTTCGACGTTTTGTACGTTTTTTATGTTATACCTTTTGTCTGGGCAGACAAAAATCATATTTTTGAATTCAGCATTAAATTTTGCTTATATAGTGCACATTTCAAGGGAAACTGATAATATTTTGAATTTTCATGATTTTTAGGGGTCTACCCCTTTGGACTTTTTTCAATTTTTCGAGTAATAATTTTTTTCGTCGATTGACTCGTAATTCACAGAGTATACTATTTCCACCATTCTGAATCGATTGGCGTTCGCAGAATTGCTCTATCTTCAACCGTTCTCCAGTTGGAGTTCATGTGAAGTTGAGAGTCATTTGCCTCCAAAAAAAAAAAAAAAAAATTCGACTTGTTATTTTCGATATTTTGTTAATCCGCCATCAAAATTCATAACACTGCACAGGGAGGGAGCTAAATTTTGATATACCTTAATATTGTGGTTCTAGATGAAAAAAATAATTATCTTTAACGGTTCCTATCGACCAGAGTGCCGCAAAAAATGATGTGGTTCAAAAATCTATATCTGACGTTTCTTCTGTCATCCTACTCTTTTTGTTCCATAGCTGTTTCGTTGAGTTTGACCAGATGAGTTTAGTTTTTCCATCCTATTGTCGTCAACCCCGACACTTGTACATACGGCTACCGAGTCTAATTAGACGCCTTCTATGGATTTCCAGAGATTTCGAATGCATGTTCTTGGTCATTTGTTCTGTTCACTTCAAATAATATCTTTATCCTGTTTTTCAGATGATTTCAGAACGACACATCATTTTCTATACAATATAATCATTATATTTATCTTCTGCTTCAAAAAACATGTGAAAGCCAATATAAATCAGGTGGGAATCGGAAAATGAACTGAAGGAATATATTTTTCTTCGGTATATGTTCCAAGCTTGGATTGGGATCCTTAAAAAAAAGGTATCGAGCGTGTAGAGAAGATTCCTTTTTTATGTGCCTCTTTTCATCTATAGAACTAACTGACAGATTTTATCTTGATTACTTACAACCTCATCAATCGGTTCAATTTCTAAAATTCATATTTTTTTAAACCACACAGCGACAGACAAGCCATTATTAAAATCTAACTCAACATTAGATTCTCTACTCTAGATCTATAACCGCGCATAATATTTTTGATCTTGTTGTGGTGTTCTTGATCTAGATTAAGGTATGGTTTTATAGAATTTTGATAGCTATGACCGGAAATTTTCAGAAATTGTTGTTCTTCTACACCACTTTTTGCCAATTCGCTAACAGAAGTTGATCTATTAGAGTGATTTGTTATCTTTTTGTCCTCAACATTTAAACCAATTGCCTCTGCAGCAGATTTAGTCTTTAGTAGTTATTGTATTTCTTCCAATAAGTACATTATCGTACCATTTGTCAGTTTCATTTTTCCAGTGTTGATTTGGTTTTGAGAACAGTCCTAGTGAGGAATATTGTCGCCTCGTTTTGATATCAGTTTATGAAAAAAACGTACAGGGCAGATTTGTCTTTCTCAGTTGGACACCAACCATTTACTACTTGTACAGCTTTTAGAACCACTTTGGCACTTTTTACTGAACACCGGATTGTATTCAATGCGATTTGTTGGAGAGTCATTGTTATTTTTCTCGATTTGAAAAAAATTCCACCAGACAAGCAACTGCCTGTCCTCGTCGCTTCGCTAATTCTGCAGCAGCAATAAGGTAAAATTTGCAAAAGACCTTGCACTGAATGCAATTATCAGTGCAATGTTGACATGATTGGGTGAAATTGTTTCACATGACACGAAATGATTTGAATGGTTGTTGGAACTGTAAAAAAATTTTCATTGAAGCTGTCTGTTGATTGATGGATCTTAAGGAATTGAAGAAATCTCATTGGTTCTTGTTATAGGATTGTATAAATCGGTATAAATATATACGGATAAAGCTGTATGATTTGGCGTTAACGTTTATATCGTTTCATTCACTCGAATGGAAGAACTCTCAATCAATAATAAAGAGAAAATAATTCAAGAACAAAGCATCTGCCGCACCGCCAGTCTGCTGATTCCCACTTTATTTCAGACAGTCCTCGTTCTCTCAGGTATAAGCATAACCTCGCTAGAACCGAGGCCAACACCCTGCCGAAAATCCCACAAAGCTATATAGACCAAAAAGATAACATCGACGAAATTTTGTTTGTGCGGCCACAGCCGCCTTAGTGGCCCGGGGCTGTCCGGTACCTAAAATTTACTATTTTTTTGTAGGTCTGTGGGATATTTCTTGCGGTCGGGTCTACAATGCCGAATCAGAATTGCAAATGCATCGAATATGGCACGGAATTGACGAAACTTTTTCATAAATATATGCGATCTCGCGAAGACCGTCACTTACGACATTCCTCGGTTTTTTCTTCGGGTTTCGTAAGCGCGGTAATTAAGAATTCGGGACGTATCATTTTTAGTTTGTAACATTTGCAGATGTAGCAATTATGTTGGTTAAGGTTACGTTCTACGAGTTAGTTGGACTGTAAAAATATCTGAGTCGGTGTAGACAAATTAATCTATAAAGCGAAAAGCGGTATTTTTTCTTTTGTATCATATATCATATTCAAGATTTTTATTTTTTTGCTCATACAATCTGGTTGCTTCAATGAGAAAAGCTTCATAGAATTGAAATACGAACAAAATGAGATTTTTAACGACACGATCTAATCATCAGTAAAAGAGAAAAACTAGAAAAACCAGAAAAACCAGAAAATTTAACGATGTTCAAAAAAAAAATCGTAACTTCGCCATTTTTCAAGTTATAGGGTTGTTTTTCCCATGAAAGTGTTGAATCATGTGCACTTTATGTGTGCACAAAACAGGCGCTGTCGGATTATTAGTTTTGGCACAATTCCTATTTGAATATTTTTTTTCATCGTCTTGCAGCATACCTTGATGCTGTAGGGACAGTACGATTTCAATTTCTCGAACAAATTTTGAACGTAAGTATTGTACCACAAAACGTATATTCTTATTTCGCGCTACAATGCTACAAGGTCTTCCTCTTTTTCTTTTAGTACTTCTTTTACTCTTCTTCAAATACTTCATTTCAATGGCCTGTATTCTGCTTTTTTGTCTTTGTGAGAGTATCCAGGACTCGTAACCAAATGTCAAAATCGGTCTACGTATTGTTTTCTTAGAAATTTCTTGTTTTGTATTCTATTGTTGATTTCTAATTCTTGTATTTCTATTCCTAAATATGTGTAATGTTCTACTTGTTCTATATACTCAACTTTTGATGCATATTCAATTAGTATATTTATCGCTTTTGTTTCTTTTTCAGAAATCACCATCACGTTTGTTTTGTTTTTGTTCATTCTCATCTCGTATTCTTCAAAAGTTTTATTCCATATTTCTAGACTATTTTATAGATCTCGTTCATTCTCTGTAGGTGCCTATACCCTATATGTAGTTTTTTTAACTTTTTATGATTTTTTTTATTATCTCGTCTATACATAATAATATGGTGAACAGCAATGGACTAAGTTCTCCTCTTTGTCTTAATTCTTCTCTTGTTGTAAATTTTCCTGGCATTTTGTTATGTCGAATCACACCGTTAACATATTTTGTTCTCAATTAGATCAATTGATCCTATAAATATATATCTTGCTCTTGTTGGAGATTTTTTTCTTCAATTATCTTCAGTGTTAATATATGGTCTTGTGTACTTTTGTGTAGTTTTTAACATTCTATAGAATAACTTCTGATTCGATTTGCTATCGATTTCTATTATTCTTCCCAGTTTTTCTTTTTTTTCTTAGATACTAGTTAGCTCTTTTACTTTTTTCCTTTAATTTTTGTACTGTTCGTGTCTACTGTTATTCAAGTAAGTTTTCCATTTCTTTTTCTTCATCTTTATTCGTTTTTTATTTCTTCTGTCCACCAAGCAGTTTGCTTTTTATGTTTGCTTCTTTTAGTAAGTCCACATATCTTTGTCGCCACAATGTCTCTAGATAACTGTGTTTTTCTGATTCTATTGACCTTTCAAATGTTTGGCCAGAGTAGCACAATATTAATCGTACCAAGAAACTGTAGTGTCGTCTGCAAACAACTTATAGTTATATAGATATATCAAGGTTAGCCATATCGTTAATATACATTGTAAAGAGAATAGGACCGAACACTGATCCTTGGGGGCCACCACGAACAATTTTTTTCATCTAATAATATTGTATTTTTGCTGATCCATGACGTGTGGAGGTTTTGAAATAGTAACAACTAAATAGTAAATAAAAGATTGTATTATTTTTATCAATACTCGAGGGTGAATCATGGGTAGGCCTGTAGAAGGGGAAGAAGAGCTAGATTGAAGCTGCAAAATTGCAGTGCTCAAGAAGAATGAAATAATAGAAGCAGAAATTAATAAGGAAAATATGATATCGAACATGGCAGATTTGATGACGGGATTGGGTGAAAATTAAATTCACAATGTTGACAAGTAAAAAAGAAGAGGAAAAGAATAGAAGAAACGTAGAATGAAGAACTAGATGGAAAATTGGGAGAAAACTCTGGAAGAAGAAATGGAAGCAATTAATAAAAAGGGCATTGTTAAAATTTTCGAACAGTCTGTTACTCAGCGACTACTCCGTTGAAAAAAAACCCTTCCCCATCCACCTGGACCTACCCGCCCACCTCCAATACACCGGAAATCTATTTTTAAAAGTCCATTCAACATTTTTTCCGTACGCTACAATGCCTCATCCTGAACCGTCGAGAATGACTTATCGTAATTTCGCTAATTCTTTATAAACAAATTAAAATCGCGTGGGTGCATCATAGTAGGCATTGAACAGTGGCCTAGGTCACGGCTGGGCGCGATTTCGATCACGGACGTACGTCGCCGCCTCTTCAAAGCGTTAGAACGGCGACTGCAATCGAGAGGTTTACACTTGTATCTGTATTGGGTCAGAAAGTGCACTATCTGGACCGCTGAAGAGGAGGATGCAGCTAGTCGAATGTGAAAGGAGGAGGCATATAATGACGAGGTGTTTCGGTTGCGGCGTTGTCAGACGGTGACGAGCGAGCGGGAGGACGAGAAAGAGATGGGTAGGTAGAATTGAATAGATGTTTATTGATTACGTCATGTAAATGGTACATGTGTAGCAGGGTTGCATGCAACTATTTGATTGTTTCTTGAGAAAAACTCTCCTCATTCGCTTGTCTTTCTCTCCGGAAGACTTCTGAGGGTTGCTCCTCTGATGATGGAAAGAACAAACGAAAAACGAAAGTTTGAAGAATTACCAATGTTTGAATATATCTGAGCCTTGGGGTGCAACTGCTTCAAGATTATTCTGTGCTCTCATAGATACCTTTTTTCTCCACAAAAGATTATACACAACGAGTGAAGGATTATTAGTATTTGTTTACATTCAAATAAGCGCACCTCAAAAATAGATCGATTGGACAAACAGTATTTTTGTTTCTAGTACTGCATGAATCTCTGTAACGAGCCTGCGCAGTTTTTCTGATGACCACTCTGATGAGATTCCTGTGATCGATGCCAATGATGTAAATACTGAATAACAGTGGCCCCACTACTGTTCCATGGGGTACAACCGCTTTGAGAGAAATTCTGATGAGGTTTGATGGAAAGATGTGATTTTAATCTGTCGAAGATGTACTGTTTGAAAAATTTGTGTGTGTTACACCAGTACACCACATATGCTAAGTGATGCAAGTTGGTATAGTTGGTAGAAGTTGGACATTGGCTAAGTTTGAGGAAATATAGTAAAAAACTATCATTTCCGTCGACCGTTTATTTACGATGTATTTTAACGCATTCAAAATCGTTGATTAATGACCCCTGTTAACGCATTAAAATATCTCAATTGTTAATCGCCCTTATTAACACACTTCGTTAAATAACCATTAGTAAGTTGAGATTAAGCAATGTCATTGGACAAATTTAAAAGCTCTGAATTTGATATGAAAATATTAACAAACAAACTCTGTAAAATTGAATTTTCCAATTTTATTTATTTTTCGTTTTTCGTAAAATCGCAAACTGCTCTCAAAACGTATTTCGATGAGCTGATTTCGAATAACATCTCAAAAATTGAATTCGACTAAGGATTAACAAAATGAGAGGAATTTTTTGTTAGAATCGCAAAAATTGTCGTTATTTTCGTGAATCCTTTGTCGAATTCCATGTTTGATGCATAATTCAAAATCATCTCATCGAGATAGATTTGAGGGTGGTTTGAGATTTTCTGAGAAATGAAAAGTAATAATTTTAGAAGGGAATTTCAAATTGAAATTGCAGAGGTTCCGTAAAAAGCCTACAAAATTTCTATTTGACTCGGAATCGATTTCAAATTCGGTGATCTTATAAAAAAAAGTTGAATTTTACGAATAATCAAATAGGTTAATAGAAAAAAAATGTTTGGTGGGAAATTACAGCTCTCAACTTCGGATGAACGTTTCAACTCGAGAACGGTTTAAGATAGAGCAATTCTGCGATCGCCAATCGATTCAGGATGGCAAAATTAGTATATCATGTGAATTCGAAGTAGATCTCGGAAAAAAAAATTACTTGACAAAAATCATGAAAAGTACCTACAATATCATCAGGTTCACTTGAAATTAGCACTATATACCCAAAATTTCATGATAATTCCGAAAATATATAATTTGTATATGCTCGGATACAAGGAGTACCATAAAAATGCAATAAAACTACAAAGATTTTCTGGCACAATCGAATTTTCGAAAAATTTTGTTTCATATTTAGAAAAATCTCAAATTTCCATCAAACGTATCTCGACGAGCTGGTTTCGAATAAATGAAATTTGACAAAGAATCAACAAAAGGAGAGCAATTTTTTTGCCTAAATCGTAAAAATTGTAGTTATTTCTTTAATCCTTCGTCGCATTAAATTTTTGGTAGATAATTTGGAATCAGCTCGTCCAGGTATGTTCGAGGAAAGTTAGAAATTTAAAAAAAAATTAGGAATAAAAATTTTTAAATAAAATTTTCAACTCGAACAGAGGTCCGTTATAAGCCCACCAAATATATATTTGACTCTGATTCGATTTCAAATTTGATGAACACATACAGAAAAGGTTGAATTTTACGAATATGAAATAAAAATTTGACGAAAAAAAGCAGCTCTTTGTCTAATCCCACGACAGATATTGATTGGGAGCCAGCCGCTTGAAAAATCTTGGATGAATTGAAATCACAGAACACATCAACTAATGAAACTGTCGCTATCTCCATCAACTTCGTTCATATCCATTCAGGAAATTGTCGAATATATCATGGCACACTGCCGGGGAGTTTGTCGTACCGAAGGGCATTCTAAATTATCAATTAACTCTGCACATATAATCGCCTCATTCGAGTGCGAGAGATGATTCATGTTTCAATTGAATTATAACTTCTGTAGTGAGTGAATCGATATACCCTTCAACCTAAAATGGAGGGGGTTGGTTCACAAATGGGGAATGATGAGGTAGTTTAAGTTTGGAGAAATAATTTTAAACATCCGCTATAAGTCATTGTAATCAACAATTAATTAATGACTGAAATGAACACTTGAAAAAATTGTCTAAACTTGTTTATATTGCTTTCTATTAAATGTTTTCTGAATCAGAAGTGCTCGAAACAAATGCCTGTTCTACGGTAAATCGACCAGTGTTTTTTTAAACAAAAAATCCGCTGTCAAGACTTTACCATCACACATTTTATTCAAATTTGAGGTTGAAGATATTGCATTGGAATGTATAATGTCCAAAACATCCGTTCTCACTACAGAAGACAGAGTCTTCTATTGATTTTCAGTTATATTTGCTTAACCTGCATATTTCAACACCCACTATATGCAATTCATAAATTGAATAAATTTCATCGAATGCATCACTGAAACATACAATGTCAATAAAAAAAATAAAACAAACGATTACCCTTGTACCAGCGGGAAAACACCTTCGTAGATTTGGCAACGCCGCTCGGAATGCACTCAACCTGCACATTGGGTTACGTCTCAAGTCTCAAGATCCAATGCCACCTCGATTGCATCCGGATGATGTTACCATATAAAGAAGTTACTCGCCCATTTATGGTGGCTAGATTTTTCGTAATTTTTTGCGAAAAATATTTCACTTGATGGAACCATTTCATTTGTGGGATGCTGTATTTGCAGTGACGGAGACGTAATTTTACAACGTTGCTTATTGTGATGTATGATGTGTTGCGTGATGTGGCTTGAAAATGCGCTATTATTTTCTGAGCAAATGAAATCCATCTGAAGTGAAATGTAATACATTTAGATTCAACGCCTTTTGTTATGACTATTAAAAAAATAAACCCTTTTTTATGTGACATCTTCATTGAATAATTGGATGAATCACACACAAGCCACTCCCCGTGTATAATGATTCATTACACACGGGCTGTGGCCAATCAGCGACAAGCAGATTCATTACTCAACAGTTGTAACGAGATAAAAGTAATAGGGAATGTATAGTGCTTTCATTTTAATTTGTCCCACTTTAAAAGGCTGTAAAATGATTATTTTTTGAGCTAAAACTTCTTCCGAAGTATATTTTAGATGGAGCTACCTGGAAATTGCAGTCTATATCATATAAGAGCTTTTGTAACCACTTGATAAATATCGCACGTAAAACATTTTTCTACTATGGAATATCTCATTTTGTTTATTGACCAACAAACTGTCAGGGAACAAATATTCAAGTATGATATTTAATAATATTTTGCGAAACCATGACAATTTTTGGAAATAAAATTGTAAACGCGGGTATCTTGATGTTCTAGAAAAATTACAATTTTAATCATGTTACCTACACCAATTTGCGCTAAAGTAATGGAAAGGAAGGGCAAGTGTGGTATATTTTCGTAATCAGAAAAAAGAAATTTTTTCAAATATTCAATGATATAAAGGCCATTTAAAATGTTTCGATAATTCTCAAAGAATCTATGAACAAATAATTCGATATAGACTACCGTGTGGTAGGTAACATGAAAAAAGCAAAAAGTTTGCCAGTGCTCCCTCCTTGTGACCATGCTTATGGGGAAAAGAAATTAATACAGAGTTTAACTTTGAAAATTACGATTTATTTCGTTTTTTTCCCATCATGTAATCAGAAATCGAATGAAATCGTAGCTGATGAAATTTCACACAAAATTCATCTGGAATATGCTAATTCAGAGTACTTTAATGAATGAAGACCATTAAATGAGATCGATCTGATCAATGAGAATGACACCAACGATGTTATCCCACAAACTTCTGTAGAAAACCCCAATACAGAATTTCATACTCGGACAACATAAATACTTGATTCTAGAAATCATATGACAAAATCATAAATTTTTGACTGGACGGCATAAAACTTAACAAAAACCTTACAATACATAAATATTTTACAGCAAGTGGGTAAAATTAGAATGAAAGCACTGTACTTAACGTATAGCCAAGGTTCGTGACTCAGTTTTCGATATTAATTAGAGATTGAATCATTTGTCATTATGTAAAAAATATAAATCGTCATAGAAAAGGTATAGTGTTCTACTTGCCTACGAATCGCACCGCAAACTCAATTCTCATGAGTAATAGCCATAATGATACTCTTCTTGAATAGTATACTATTTTTGGTTGCATTTCTCTTACCTTATTAGATATACCACACAATTTTTAAATAAATTTTCACATAATCATTTCAAAAACTTTATTTGCAATAAATTGATATAAGAAAGTAACAGTCCAAAATCTTAAATAAATGAGATGTATATACAGATCACTGAGTTAGGTCTCATTCTGAATCAGCCGCATATAAATGTATATGTTCAACGATGTGGTTGATACTTCTTCGTCCATCAGTTTCTCGACCACAGGATTTAGACTCTCTAGTTCGGTTTTCACGGCCTATAAACGTCTAAATCTTCCCGTAAGTTCTGGCATATTCATAGTCAATGTTCATATTATTCTTGATCCATTTTTAAGGCTATTCGTGGTATTTCTCCCACAGTTAGCTGGTGCGATCCCAGTATATTCAATCTTTTGTGATGCACACCATAACACTCCATCAATATATGGTGTGGTGTCTCTGGATGTTCCCCACAGAATCTGCAGGTGCTGTCCTCCTCAGAGCCTACCTTCCTTAGGTGTTCTTTGAGTCTGCAGTGCCCCGTCAGAAATTCTTTAGCCCTAGAAGTCTTTGCCAGTATGTTGCTCTCATTTGCTTCTTCAGTTCGTCTTGGAAGTAAGATTTTCCAAGTCCGCATTATGGTTCTGGCGCGATCAGTGGCGTTGATGCCCCTTTTCGTGCCAGGGTATCTGCTTGTTCATTGCCCTCCACTCCGAGGTGCCCCGGCACCCAGAGGAGGATCACCTTGTTGTTCCTGACTAGATCATTAAGTTTGTCTAGGCATTCTCAAACCATCTTGGAGTTGATGCTATATGAGCTCAACGCTTTGATGGCTGCATGACTATCGGAGAGGATTGCGATTTCCTTGTTCCGGTATTTCTTGTCGAAGTGGAATTGAATGCACTTTTCTATGGCGTGAATTTCCGCTTGAAAAATACTGGGAAACAGGTCGGAGTATTTGGTGCGTGGCCCAAAGACTCCTGCTCCAGTTCCGTCGGGAGTTTTGGACCCTTCCCTGTACCATGTTATGGTATTCTTTCCCAGTGCTCGAATGGATTCTATGCTCCACCCACTCTTGGTACTGTCCCCAAGCAGTTCTCGTCACCATGATATGAAGAGGAGTGTGGTCCAGAATTTCCTCCATTGCCGCTGTTGGAGTCGACCTCATGTGTTTGTCATTCATTATTTTGTAGAAAACTGTATAGAAAAAATTAGTGGGTAGTGTAATATTGGAAATTCGCCTACAGATGGCTCTAATATGCTGATTTTCATCATGTACTCACATGAGTACTCCCGGAATGAATGGTTTAAATTTCATTATTTTAGTTCTCATGTTCTTGAAGCATTTCGTAAAACCACAACCGGCAATGTAGTACCAATTCTTGCGTATGAATCAACAAATAAGAATGTAGCCGGGCGGTCAACGAATGATTCGAAAAAAGTCGTCAAATTATCGTAATCGTCCCCTCAGGCTTCAGCTCACTGAAGTAGGTGTTTCACGAAGTTTTTCATCAATTGCTGGTAGATAAATTCGTTGGAGGCGATTCAATGAAAGTGAAATGAGTGAAAACTGGCGGTGAACTCTTTCAGTTGATGTTGGCAGAGTTTGCGGTGTTGCCGAACTGTTTCGCAGACGCCAGACTGTTGATGATAATGCACGATCGTCCATCAAGGTGAATGCGTTGATATGAATTTCAATTGTCTGAGTGGAGATAACGTACTTATAAATAACATTCAATACAAAACGACTATGTAACGAGTACTATTATAATAGTTCGTAAAAATGTCATCACTCCAAAAACATGTTCTTGAACGATAGTGATAGGGATAAATAAAATAAGAACAACTAGTGATAAGGAATGATTTACGATAATACGTTACCCTGAAACTCTAAAGCTGATAAGTCGGTATATATTAATGTGATCGTTATTTTAAATTATAACTGCATCGCGAGAAGATAAAGAAAAGAATTATTTCGAAAAATTCGAGCGAAAGTTTTTTCACAACAGAATATTTTCTAATGTATTTGACTAACGATGACCATCTTTTGGCTACAGTGCCTTCAGACTCACTTATTTAGACGGACCTGTGAGGAAAAACCCCTAATTTTTTCAGCAGGCGCTTTCTTTGATTGCAGTGCCTTCATAGTCACCAATATAGATGAAACCTACGAAAAATTACCATCGCTATTCTTCTATTGCTACAAATTGGTTGCAAGGATAAATAATTGTTCCAGAGTAATTTGGAATTATCATTTTTTCAAGGAAATAAGTGAAGGGATTTTCAATATTTCAGTATACTTCATCATGAACATTTAAAAAAACTTCATTTGATAATAATGAATGATTTCTTTGAGTATCTCCCTATATCTTTTTATTAAATCTTCCAGCTCAGTTTGATTCAATTTGTATCTACGTGACAACTACCTCTGCATGATTTTTTCCAGTAAAAATGAAATCTGTTAGTTTCAAATTGGTAATGATACTCAGAAATAAAAATCTAGGAGTGACATGTCTGGTGAACGAGAGGGCCATTTGATAAGACCTTAGCAATCCATGTGTTTCTAAAAGAGCGTAGCCACATTTTTTTTTACGCCACAGAAATTATGTGCTGAAAATATGTGATCAACATCATCGAAAAAAGCTTTCAACACTCTTGTTAATAAACTAATGTAACGGAGTCTGGTCAAAGAACCATAGTTGAAAAATGCACCGATAGCTTCTGAAATATTTTGTCAACGTGATTGGCATTTTTTTTTGTCTTCGACATCGAGAAACCTTTTATTATGCCACTAGTTTGCTCATTTACCCGAATTCGTAGCATCAATAATAACGAAGTTCGCAATGGTGCCCACTTAATTTGGACCACACTGTATTAAGAAAATAGTATTTCTTCAACGAGCGTATAATGATAGTTATTATTCTCGAGGATGAATATTTCGAAACGAGCCATAGGCGAGTTTCGGAATTATCAGAGATCATTATACGCGAGTAGAAGACTATTCTTTCTCTAAGACTATACGATACTCAGAGTTTTAATGCAATCTAAATATGATTTATGATAGAATGAAATATATTATACGTGAGAACACCATAATTTCTCTACGACTGTAACAGATACAGTTGAAATGGCAGTCTCGATGATTTTAATAATATAATAATACAATTGACAGAAATCTCTAATACTCAAAGAACTTGAATAATATAACAACACAATTACAACGTCAATGAATTCCTGTTTCTCACTTGTTATACTTAGTAAAATTTAATGTTGCATTTATATCAACACCGACATTTTTATTCATATTGTTAGTTGATGTCTTTATTGTCTTTTGTGTAAAGGTACTTTTATTTGATGATGAACATTGCTCTTTCAGCCATCATTTATTCTGAATGCTGTTGTTATATCTGCAGCAGCATCAACAAGCAAAGTTGCTGATGATCGTCAGAAGCAATGCCTAGAGTACATCTCGGGATTTGGAAGCTTAAAAAATGTAGCTATTTATTTTGCCATTGCTGCAAGCTTATCAGTTCCAATGTTCTAAATAGTGCATTGTCCTTTTTGGTAGTTCATGAAAAAATTTGAAATCCCAACATTTGTTGAAAGTAATATAAATGTAAAGTAATATTAATGTACTTTTTACAAGTTTGATAAAATTATTGCCTTTATTACCAAAAAGTACTATAAATTAGTTAGGATCCACGGTGTCTTGGAGTCATGGAAATACATCAATCAATAATAAATATGTTATCAACGTAGAATGTGGATTTCAATATTCGTAGAGAAATGTTTAGATATTATATGTACGCGTATAAAAATTCCCTTGAAATAGAATGTCTCTGCTGGAAAACAATCGAAGAGTTCCTGTTATCGATCTCTCCAGCAAAAAACAACAACATAAAACTCCTGAACTTTGGATGACGTAAATCGCCAACCTCCAGAAAATCCTTCGATGGTGGCAACACTCTGTGTACAATGCAGTGCGGATGTTGAACTAGGTCCGTCTCAAGGTCTCCGCAAAGCATGAGAGCGCAGGAAGTGTGACAGAGACGTCTATAACGACTGGAATTCTCTACCAGAACAAAGAACTGCATCCCGAACCAAGGCTCACTTGATGCTTCATTAATGGCCTGTAATTAATTGATAAATAGATTTACGGAGAGGCGGCTATGCTAATTTGTTCGATTGACAATTGTTTCACGGAAAAAATTGTTTGTTCAGCGACTTTTGGCATCGCTGAATGAAAAGTCATTCGTGACGGGCCTCCACGATTTCTGAAGTTTTATGGGTGCTTAGTCATAGTTTAACGATGGTTGACTCGGCCATTTCATACTCTCTATATGATATTTCGAATGAAAAATATACGCTACTCAACAATTTAGTTAGATGTTACAAAAAAGGAGCAGTGGGTTCAAAAAAATCAATGTTTTACTGTTCACAGACTTGATCAATTTATTCATTCATTCGTTGGTTCATTGAAACCAGACGCTTCCATATCGGTAGAGCTGCTGATAGTGCTGGAAGACGCCGACACATCAGAACCTTGTATTTTTTCTGCAATTTGTATTCTGTTATGTACCGATTCTTCTAGGTATCCTACTTCCGTCGAGGACTTCCATCCTCCGTGACGCTTCAATGTAGTCATGTTAGTCCCTGCATTGGCCAAAAGAGTCGCCGAAGACCTTTTCAGGCAGTGACCGGTGTAGAGCGCTGGTTCCTTCAATTTCAAAAACATTGCCATTCTTGAAGGTATCTTCGACAACGTATTTATTGCCACACACTCGCTGGTACACTTGCCATTTTTGTAAGATAAAAAAGCGGCCAGAACTAATATTCTTTGGTCTCAAACACATGTATTTTTTACATAAAATGATCGGGTTCAAGTATAGTGAAACTTCTCGTTTTCTTGGTTTTAGTGTCTGGCAAAACTACGTGGGAATATTTCCCTTTGTCTTGAATATTTTCTATTTTCAAATTGACCAATTCATCGTATCTACAAGCACCGCTAATCTCCATAATCAAAGCAACTTTCATCAACAAGTACTCGTCGTCGGGAGCTTTGTTCAAAAACTTCTCTATTTCAGGTCGTTCTCTGGTTTGTATCCCTGAGATTTGCTTTTCAAAAAGCTCCTTAGTTTGCCATATTTTGAAATGTCGATTTTTTTATGAAGGTGAATATTTAGTCCAAAGCGACGATGGGGCAAAATTTTTTGCAAATGTAAGAATTAAGTCAACAGAACATTTTCATCGATACCTTTTATCTTCCGTGAATTCATCCAAGACTCAAACATTTTGAACTCCTTGTCGAAGGCATCTCGGGACTTTTCTGGCCAAATCTGCAACGCTGCTTCTTTCGCTTCCGTAAGGATATCCCCAGGAACGTAATTTTCATCGGTTTTCTCTATTTTCTATATTTTTTCTTCAAAGGATCTAGTGAATTATAGATTATAACACACTAGTGTGCTATTTAATAGTTTAGTTGTCTAAAATGACATTCATAATGACAGTTTTAACCTTTTTTTCGCTTCTAGAATGCTAGTCCTATATATATAGCTCTATATTTACTGAAGTGGGAGAAAAACTGTATGGTGTTGCAAATTTCCTGATATAATGGTCATTTGAATAGATAAACAAATATTGAATTTCCTAGCGTTTGGTAGTGAGAGATTCGACGTTGATAAAATTACCACAAATGTTTTTTTCTACTGCCGTATGTGAATTACTAACGTCACACATCGATAAAAATGTGTAAAGCTTCATTTCACGAATCGGTGTGTGAAGTGCCATGCTTTTCTTATGGGATTTATTTCACGCACCGGTGCCATAAGAGTCAATACAAATTCACACACCGGTCGCTGGTCTAGGTAGCGGTGGCGAGAGAAATTGACAAATATGACAGTTCCCGCAGAGTGAAGTTCAGAGTTACATCAGTTAATAGACCGTAAATAGTAATTAATTACCCTCTGAATTAATAAATAGTATGACGAAATTTTTATTTAAACCGATTAGCCGTTTATTTCACGCAAATTCCTGATGGACAGCATTGAAGTACTCCCATCAACTCCTCCAAATATAACGTTAGCAGCCAGTGAAGCAAGTTCATCGTTATTGCCACAAAAATCGTTGGAAATTTACGAAAACACTTTGGAAAAGTTTATGCAATGGCGCAATACAAACAACGTCCAATCATTCTCCGAAAGGGTATTAGCCTACCTATCTGAATTATCAAGAAAGGTTGAATCTTCTACCTTATGGAGTCACTACTCAATGTTGAAAAGCACCCTTAGTGTTAAGTACAACGTACAAATTGGTGATTATCCGAAAGTTCGCGCTTTCTTGAAACGGAAAAACGAGGGATACATTCCTAAAAAATCACGCGTTTTGGAAAAGGAACACGTATTAAAATTTCTTAAAGAGGCACCTGATGAAAAATATTTATCAACCAAAGAAGTCCATTTGTATAAATATCGATAAATACTAATCTTTAAATTTTTAGCTTATTTTGTTGTTTGGAGAAGCTGGAGCCCTGCGCTCTATAAATTAAAAATGGATGACATCCAAAATTTGGGAACAGTTCTTATTGTGTCAGTTATTGATACGAAGACTAAGGTTTCTAAAAAATTTATTGTTACTGAATACTTGGACATATTTCACAAATACGTGGCTCTTCGTCCCAAGGATTATGCCGAAAATAAATTCTTTATTAATTATCAACGAGGGAAATGTACTCGGCAAGTGATTGGTATAAATAAGATAGGAAAAGTCCCTTCAGAAATTGCCACATTTTTGAAACTCCCCAATCCGAACGAATTTACCGGGCACAGCCTACGGCGTTCATCTGCGTCTTTATTAGTCGAAGGTGGAGGAGATCTCCTAACGCTAAAAAAACACGGCGGCTGGAAATCATCCTCAGTGGCAGAAGCCTACGTGGAAGAATCCCTAACTAAAAAAATAAATAAATAAAATCTTAACAACTGAGAATAATCGTAGTTATGTTGTCAATACCAACAGTACAAGCAGCACTAATTTTGTAGAGAAAGAGAAAGTAAATGTACATTTTGACAATTTACAAAATTGCAATATAACTGTTCATAATAATTATTATTGTAATGAAGAAAATTATTAAAATTTTCCTTTAATTCGATCTCTAAGTAAAAGGTCGTAGAAAAAGTATAGTGTGCACCACGTGCGTGAAGACTTTTTTACGCTCGTGCGGATTGTGAAACTCGCCTGCGGCTCGTTCCACAAACTTCCACACTCGCGTAAAAAAGTCACGCACTAGATACACAATATACTATTCGTACGATTATGAGAAAGTTTATCCACGTATGTTGAGAACATATCACGTCGCTGCTGATAAGACAGTTGTAAATAATAATGTGTCAAGTAATTAGTGGATTTAATGAAATAATTTTTCCCACTTTTTTTTCAATGTTTACTGTTTCACCATGGAACCTGACCTATATTTGGATGTTTGGATTATCTGATGGAAACGTCATTTATCTGAATTGGAATATTTGTTGAATAGTTCGTTTGCAAATTATATTTATAACAATGTGAAGAAGATTCAATTCTCTTATATACTTATATACTATACTATATAATATACTAGCAATGAAAATTCGGTTTCCAAAAAAATACCTAGTGATGAATTTTTTATTTCCTCGAAAATATCTACACGACTCTGAATGAAGCCATGTTTTGACCATGAAATTCTCTCGCGTATGCCAAGCTTTCCATTATAGATATCGTTGTACAGCTTTAGAGTGGTTCAGATCAAATATTATCGACAAATAAAAAAATATCCTTAGGCGACAATACTTCCGGAAGAAGGTCAATTTCATGTGGAGTACCTCAAGGATCAGTTCTGGGGCCAATTCTCCACTTGCTGTATACGACAATCCATAATACAATGTTCGCTGACGATACCACAAGACTTTGGCATAAAAATCATACTGACATGGTTGAGTCAATTCCGGAAGATAATCAAAAAAGCTCAAAATGTGTCGTGTGTTTACAGAGAACAGATCACACACACACATAAACAGGGAGACATACTTGTAATAACAAAAACATCGCTCTTTCTTCATTTATTTCAATTTGCACTTCATTCTTTGTGAGACAATCTCTTGTCCAACCAGAAGAATATAAATGACTCAAAATGATTCAGAATTTTTTTAAATGTTCTGATGAAAAATGTTTGTACAGAGTAGATGAATAATCGCACGTGAATATTTTGACTTCCAAAACCAGACCCATAACCAATTCCGTCCCACGTGTAGCGGCGAGCAGTTTATACTACGCCCGTCCGTCTCGTAATTGATTCCGTCCATTGTGGATTGAGTCGCGATGAAAATGCTCATTGAACATATTGAATAATCGTGTAGCTTTCCTTTTAACTGAATGAATACGTGTCGGTATCTCGGTAAGGTTCTGTCGACGATGATTTTTTTCTGACACCCCTGACCGAGTTTTTACAGACAGAGAGTGGGCTCGAGCACACGCTTTCTAGTGTCTTGCCTTATTTCGAATATAGAGCCTCGTTATGCAGATATTGAATGGACCGAATGTTGCGAACAAGTTCCCTGCAGGGCAGAGAATACAAGAAAAAGTTGTTGCGATTCTTTAACAACGAAAATAATCTGTCCATGGCGTGGTGTGCACAAAAAGTCATACTATCATCGCGCATATATTCCAAATTGTTGAAAATATTCCTTGGATTCTTATATGCTCCGCTTATATACCCTAGTAAGCATTCTTGAAGAGATTTGAACCTTGACAAGTCTCAAGTTACGTAAAGTCGTTGTTTTTCAAAGAATAACATGCAATTCGGCCAGTGCTTTCGATGCTCGCGGATAGTATGCATCGGAGAGCGTAAAACTCTGGGAATCCATAGACGTGCTCACGAGTGGACTGTTACAATGTCGTTTCATTGAATGAATGTTACAATCAGATATATTATTATTTTCATTATTGTGCGAGCAAGTGTCAAAACCACTAAACCAGTGAATTTGAAGGAATGATGACGTACTGACAGCTGCTGATGGTAATAATCAACCAAGTACTCTAGCACTCTAGATTATTCTAAAGCATTACGCAGAATCAATAATGAAGGCTGCATTTTCTGGGTTTAAATCCAGGCTGACAGCTACTGACGATTATAATAGACCAAGTACTCTAGTACTCAAAAAATTGGCCAAAATCAATCATAAATGCTGCAATTTTTGGGTTTAAATCCAGGCTTCCGTCAGCATCAAAGTTGTGTTATGGCATTGTGAACAGTTGTGTTATGGCATTGTAGACAGTTATGTTATCGCTTTGTAAATAGTTGTTAATAACATACTGACAGCTGCTGATGATCATTATGGACCAAGTACTCTAGCACTCATAGATTATTCAAGAGCTTTAGCAGAATCAATTATGAACGCTGTATTTTCTGGGTTTGAATCTAGGCTTTCATCAGCATCACAATTGTGTTATGGCATTGTTAACAGTTGTTATGTCATGCTGACAGCTGCTGATGACATACTTGACAGCCTCTGATAATGAACCAAATTCTCCAGTACTCATATACTATCCGAAAGCCATAGACAGAATCGATCATAAACGCTGCCTTTTTTTGTTTCAATTCAGACTTTTGACAGCATCACAGTTGTGTTATGGCATTTTTAACAGTGGTTGTTGACATACTGACAGCTGCTGACGATTATAATAGACCAAGTACTCTAGTACTCAAAAAATTGGCCAAAATCAATCATAAATGCTGCAATTTTTGGGTTTAAATCCAGGCTTCCGTCAGCATCAAAGTTGTGTTATGGCATTGTGAACAGTTGTGTTATGGCATTGTAGACAGTTATGTTATCGCTTTGTAAATAGTTGTTAATAACATACTGACAGCTGCTGATGATCATTATGGACCAAGTACTCTAGCACTCATAGATTATTCAAGAGCTTTAGCAGAATCAATTATGAACGCTGTATTTTCTGGGTTTGAATCTAGGCTTTCATCAGCATCACAATTGTGTTATGGCATTGTTAACAGTTGTTATGTCATGCTGACAGCTGCTGATGACATACTTGACAGCCTCTGATAATGAACCAAATTCTCCAGTACTCATATACTATCCGAAAGCCATAGACAGAATCGATCATAAACGCTGCCTTTTTTTGTTTCAGTTCAGACTTTTGACAGCATCACAGTTGTGTTATGGCATTTTTAACAGTGGTTGTTGACATACTGACAGCTGCTGACGATAATAATGAACCAATAGTACTCAGATTGAGCAAAATCAATCATAAATGCTGCATTTTTTGGCTCTGATTCCAGACTTTCGTCAGCATTACAGTCGTGTTATGTCATTGTTATCAGTTGTATTATGGCATTGTTAACAGTTGTGATATGGCATTATTAACAGTTGTTGTTGACGTACTGACAGCTACTGACGATTATAATAGACCAAGTACTCTAGTACTCAAAGATTATTCAAAAAATTGGCCAAAATCAATCATAAATGCTGCAATTTTTGGGTTTAAATCCAGGCTTCCGTCAGCATCAAAGTTGTGTTATGGCATTGTGAATAGTTGTGTTATGGCATTGTAGACAGTTATGTTATCGCTTTGTAAATAGTTGTTAATAACATACTGACAGCTGCTGATGATCATTATGGACCAAGTACTCTAGCACTCATAGATTATTTTATTCAAGAGCATTAGCAGAATCAATTATGAACGCTGTATTTTCTGTGTTTGAATTCTGATGCCATAGACATCATGAATTGTTACTATGATAAAAGAAGCCAAATTCTGAAATTAAAATATAATAATTGCTCTTCATCATGAGACTGCTATCTTCTTTTTTGTGTCTATAGACTTTATTTTTTTGCGCGTGAAACTCCTAGACAAGACTCATATTGTCGAGTGACTTCTGTCTCATTCTCACACACGACTGTTCCATGACTTTTTATTGAATATTTGTACACGGAAACAAATCTCTTTAAGCATTCGAATATATTTTAATAAGTACTTTGTAATCGAGTTGTTTATCGACCTTGTCGGTTGACTGTAGATTTTTGAGGTGACATGTTGGGAAATGTTGTTGATAATATTGTGCTTTATTATTAACGACTAGATTATTTCTTTCGCTCTGGAGGCATTATTAATTTTTTTCTACTGTTTTGTATTCTCTTTGAGCCGGCGATTTTGCGAAATAACAAACTCATTCATTACTTTTATTGCAGTAGTTGATTTATTGTTATTGTCGGTGATTATGTTCGTGTTATTGTTAAATTGATGTGCACGGGTAGGTGCTTATTTGATGTTTGAAAATGTTCCTTGAAAATCAAGTGTTGCCTAATTAAATATCGCTCTCATCAACATAGTGTAGGTCGCCATACACTCTCTGTTCACCGCAAATCAATATATGCAAAGGAGATGATTATTTGTTTTACGACCCGAGATTAAATCACTATCATACGCCGTGCATTTGAAGCCGGACCTTGTAGTTCACAGACATTAATTTGATGTCAAAAACCTTTGCATCCACACCATGACTAACAAGTTTAGTATGTGGTCTCATCTCTTGTTGTCTTCGTTTTGTGCCTTTTAAGTATGGGAATATGCATATCATAAACATACCACTAGTTCTTGTTCAATTATTTTATTTTTAATGTTGTTTATGTCGTTCTTTCTCTGAATTCGTGGAAGGAATGGCAGCGGCTTGGTCTACATATTAATTTGTTTATTGGTCTGGAATTACGTGACGTTTTTTCGTTCTTAAATATTTTAGATTGGTTTTTATCGATTCGGTCAGATTGCAGAAGCATTCATCAACTGAATCGTTGGATTTTTTAGAGGTCAACCTTTTCATCTAACCTTTTCATCTAAGATCTTTGAATCATTGAAATGTTTACTGAAACTCTTCACTGCCACCGACTATAATATTTCAGACCGATATTTTTAACAATGAAGGCTTAACTTAAACCAGACTTCAATAAACCGCGACCAAAACTCCGATAGGGTTGAGTGTATTGACTGACACATAATAGGTAGATCAGCAAGGAAATAAGGAAACCGTACAAAAGAGCATGCGAGGCATGGAAGTAGATTTTAATCCTTTTCCATTCGCACACCTACGCGAGTGATATGCTTGTACTTGAAACAACCCAAGTTGTATAACAACTGCGATGAAAAGGTCAACTATTGAACATATACGAAGTTATGATTATGATACGCTGTCTAGTGAATTTGGAAAAAGATTTGAAATATCTCCCATTCTCACCAATTTTCGTTTGATATTTTGAAAAAGTACGTTTAAAAAGCTTGGAGGGGAATGTTATTCATTTCTCACTAGTATATGCATTGTAATATATGCTGGCAAATAAACATATGGAGTTCAAAGTCTTGTCCTTTCGCTTTTCACCTTGTATTCAAGCAGCCGTCAACAATATTGACTCATGCAACTTTGACAGGAGTTACCCAAGGACATGTCTCGGGGCCCCTTTTGTTCGTTGTTTATATTTGACGTTTTCTTTGCATGTTTCCTAATATTTCGATTTAGATATTCATCTGTGCTTGACACCAAACGTGAGAAGGTAAGGCCTCTTCTTATTTAGTATTTTTCAATCCTATGGGTGCATGCATGCCACTGAGTTGTTTGCAAGGAAACGTTAACAATCTACTGCATTTCCTAATCTACAACGTAGAAGTAGATAGATGTGCCAGTGACGAAAAATTATTGCCTACTCAAAATGCTTCATCTGCCACCTTCCATGTTTACCTTGAAACTTCATTTTGGATTCCCCTTACGCCCAATAATAAACCATGGCCTACTGTTTTCGGATACTTGAACCAACCATCAAACTGCGGCTGCCACCTACAGAGAACTAAAACTGAAAGTTAAATAACGACGAATACAAAAGATCGAGTGCCATTCATTCCATGGCTAACGACGAGTATTTCTTGCATTTATTTCGTCTATAAATAAACCGTAGCTACTTGGCGTCTCTTCTTATTTCCTTGAAGTAGTTTTGTTTGGGTGATTCAGATGGTATGAGTACGGGGGTGAGGAGAAATGCAGTCGCACATCCCCATAGCTGCTTAAGTTAATCATTTGTTCCTCAAGGCTCAGCTGTAGGTCCCTTATTGTTTTCATTTACGTGAACAAGCTATATACAAAAGCAATTCAAGAAGTTTATCCTCTTGAAGATCACCAAAGTTATCGTACACAATGGAGAACCTAGTTTTAATTAAAGAAATCTTCACTTTTTAGACAGATATCACATAAGTATTTAGAAACAACAAAGATAAAGTCCAAAAAGAACATCAAAGAACGTGTGAAGTATATAAATTAATCTGTATGAATTGACCCTACGTTTACGTTGGACAAACAGGCAAGACATACAAGAAGAAAGTGACTGAACACTTCTGTAACATCATCAAGAAATAAACAAGATCTTCAAATCATTCATGTCAATCCTTGAAATCGTTCATAATATTGCTAGTCACGCCATTTTATATATACATTCACTTCCGCTTTTCTCGAGGTTTTCCCTAATAAATTAACAATTTTCTACTCCTTACATGACCCACTGTTTGAGTCGAATAACAAACTTCATCTGTTCAAAATGAATTCGCTTGTTTCATTTCAGAGTAAACACAATCAAATTACCCGTGAAACGTGCTAGAACAGCAAAGTTAGTTCGAACCGACAAAATGACACCCGTGTGAAGTAAATCATAAAATATTCTGCGAATGGAAATGCTAAAACTTTGTTTATCGAAAACTTTCGACAATTCAGCATTGTGACAGTTGCGTCATTTGGTGACAACACGGTTTTATCAGAAGTGAAAAGGGTTTTGTTTCGTTCGTTTTGGATTCTTTGTTTTGTTTTGTTTGACGTTTCATATAACGACACATTCAGTTGAAAACTTAATTTATTATGCACCAACCAATATAGTCTACTATTTTTGGTACTGTCGGCTATGAACTGATGAAAAAATTATTGAAATGATCAATTCAAATATTAGTTCGGATTTGAATCGCTTTGGTTGAAGAAACATTTTTGTTTTCTTGCTAATGTTGCGGATTTTGATAAATCGATCATTGGGATTCAAAAACTAGTTATTCTAAGGTTCATGAAATTGAAATTCAAATATTCACAGACGTAACTAGATACAACAACAAAAAAATAGTTATGATGGAATTATTGAAATCCGAAACGTTGGCGCAGGGATACCTAGATTGGAATATGGACACTTTACTTGCTTTTCAGAGTATTTTTATTTTGATCAAATACTCTCCCATCATTAGAAAACTTTGCCAAGTACTAAACAGATATCATTCAACGGTCGTAGGGGTCAGTAGTTGTTTCCTGTTGAATGCTTGCCGACGACCGTACCTATTACTTATATAGGTTTTTTGCGGAAAACTCGGATTGTGTAAGCCACCATTTTTCATGGTCTTCCGTCAAGTAGTGTAATTTTTACTGTTCACTTTCCCTTATTTTTCAAAATAGTAAATTGCCTTCTTTTTTATTATGACGTAAGTACTCTTGTCTATTACGTACTCTGCAGATTTTTCTCTATGTTTTTCTTAAATGTGGTCTAAGGAAAACAGGTAATTGGACATTGAGTTCAAATCATGGCTACACCATTCTTTCAAAATGACATTTCCTGCGTTTTCACTAAGTGAAAAAAGTGATTCGTTTTAGCGCGCTCTAGCGGCGGTTTAGAACATTATAGGAATCAAGTCGAGTGTGTGCATTGTCAAAAAACGCCAAAAACAGTCGAATACCTTCCATAACTCTCCAAACCTTCCAAAACCCTACAAAACCCACGAAAACCCTCAAAAACTCACGAAAAACCGTCAAAAACCCTCGAAAACCCGTCAAAAATCCTCTATAAAAACTCGAAAACCGTCTTAAACCCACGAAAACCTTCGAAAACTCTCGAAAACTTTCGAAAACCTTCGGAAATTTTCGAAATCTCCCGAAATCCCTCAAAAACTCTATATTAAAACCTCTAAAACCCTCGTTGACCCTAGAAAATCTTTGAAAACCCTCTAAATCCCTCGAAAACCTTCGAAAACCTTCGAAAACTCTCGAAAACCTTCGAAAACTCTCTAAAACCTTCGGAAACTCTCGAAATCTCTCGAAAACCCTCGGAAACCATCTAAAACTCTCGACAACCCTTGAAAACTCTCAAGAAACCGTCGAACACCCTCTAAAAAACCTCGAAAACCGTCTTAAACCCTCGAAAACCTTCGAAAACCTTCGAAAACCTTCGAAAACTCTCGAAAACCTTCGAAAACCCCCCAAATCTTTCGAAAACCCTCATAAACTCTCTAAAAAATACTCGAAAACCCTCGTTGACCCTTGAAAGCCCTCTAAATCCATTGAAAACTCTCGAAAATCCTCGGAAACCCTCGAAAACGTCTAAAACCCTCTAAGAAAACTTGAAAACCGTCTTATACCCTCGAAAACCTTCGAAATCTCTCAAAAACCCCCAAAAACTCTCTAAGAAAACCTCGAAAACCTTCGATGACCCTTGAAAACCTTTGAAAACCCTCTAAATACCTCGAAAACCTTTAAAAACCCTAGAAAACCCTCAAAAAACGAGAATGTATTACCTTTTCTCAGATGTGAATGTTTTCATCCTGAATATTTTTGATAACTCTGTTTCTAACGATGTTTTTTTTGTTACAGGTATGTATCTCTATGCGTTGGATTCCTTCCATATACGAAGCAGTAATCCGTAAGTTACAAGTTGAATCCCGTGAAATAGACTATAGCGTTTTTCGCGTTAAAGTGTAACTCATCCATTCGGCCTTATCTCCGCAATACCTAAAATGCCTAGCAACATTCTCGGAAGCTGTAACACGAAGCGATACTTTTACTCATTTCATATGTATTATGAGAGTCGTGTGTTAACGTAGCAGAATTTTATTGAGAGATTATGTTCAAGGAGACTGGGACAGATAAGGGGTCAACAAAATGCGTTGAAACGTATATTATTTTCGTCACCAAACCAAGTTTTCTCGAATTTTTCGTCGGGTGGTCACGAAACAACTTCCTAAAATTGAAGTATATCTTCGCTATCCTTTCTTTTTTATTTTGGCCCTGTTTCATTCTTGGAGCTTTCGACCATTTGGTCAAAGTCAAAAAAATTACGTGTTGGTGTCAAAATCCAAATAGTTATCAGTATTTTGTGTGATTTGATAATGCACTATTCCACTTTCACTTGATATTTTTTGTCATCTCGAACGATAAAGTATTGTCAACATAGATACCACTATAGAGAACGTTCAAATAATCTTGTTTTATTATTTCTATGTTGATAGTTCCAGAGAAATTCTCGAATTCCTATGAAGTGGCTTATAATATTTTAATTTCCAACACCATTTGGCGATGTTTGCATAAAATGAATGGACCGACTTTTACAGCTTTTCAAGCAAATTTGATTATCAAACACTTCATACTCACCAATATTCACATTCAAATTACATGTATCTATATCCAGGAACTAATGAGTAATACTCTTCATTTTTAAGTGACCTAATTATTGGATTAATTGGGGGTCATAAACTCATTTTACGAAAGTACAGACTGTGAAAGCACAATTTGCGATAGTACAGACTGTGAAAGTACAGACTGCGAAAGTACAGAAGGAAAGTAAAATTTGCCCAAGTGCAGACTGCGAAAGTACAGAATGCAAAAGTACAGAGTGCGAAAGTACAGAGTGCGAAAGTTCAGACTGCGATAGTACATATTGCCAAAGTACAGATTGCGGAAATACAGACTGTGAAAGTACAGACTGTGAAAATATAATTTGCGAAAGTACAGAATGCAAAAGTACATATTGCAAAAGTACAGAGTGCGAAAGTACAGACTGCGAAAGTACAGATTGCGAAAGTACAGGCTGCCAACGTACAGACTATGTAATCAAGACCCCTCACTTAGATTTGAGCCGAAACAAACATTGCTTCATTTATAGAAATCTAACAGCTTGTTGTCTTTTTTCTTCTTCAATGTCTGCTTTTCTGTACCAGATGTTTGTCAGGTTTTTTATTGTTCAGTAGCACTATCAGACCTCTTGGATTCCATTCGATGAAAACTCTCTGGTTTTTCTCGGGTTCTCGAGGTTATGATATTTGAACCGATGTATTTTTTTGGAAGAGGAATTTGTAATTGTGCTCGTGGCAGGAAATCCTTCGTGTTCTTTGACGCGTAACAAGAAATGGCAGATTTAACAATGTAATTAGCAAACATTTGAATTGAAATGAGGTAAACAAGACGGCAATCCTGTGTGTTTAGCCAAGTATTCAGTTCACAGACCTTGCCATGGGAAACAAAGGATGAGATGCTTAGATTTTTTTGTTCGTTATACAGTGAATATCGGAATTTATAACGAAAAAAAAACAAAAACTAGAATTTTAGAATTTTAACCTGGAATTTTGGAGTGTATTCAAAAATACATCAAAAATGGTGGTTAGATTATAATTATTACCATATTTAGCTTCTACACGCATTTTCTAATGCCCATAATAGAAAAGCGGATGTTGATATATATAACTCTAGCTTGCCTGGGATCAAAAAAAAAAAAAATCCCAGCTAACAGAATTGCATGTCGCACTGTAGAAAGTTAGAATTATGTGCGTTTTCTATAATTCTAAAAATAATCACATCATTCCAATTAGAAGATACTCAGTATGATGAATAATGTTTTCGAGGCCATTCACAAACAGTATTATAGGTCCTAAACGAGATCCCTGGGGTACTCCAGAAGAACCTGCAAGGAAAGATGATACGATATTAGAAGTTGTTCTGTCTGAATTCCTGATTTGGAACTGGAATTGATAGTAAACAGGGTCAACTATGGTGCACTGGTTGTAAAGTTCTAATAACAATACTTCTTTTGAATACCGGAGCATGTGAAATAGAACTTCAGTTCAAGCTCTCAAAACACTCTAAAAACTGTTCGATAGTGTTATAGAAACTGTTAAATCTCCAGCTGTATCTACATAATCATTAATTACGGAAAAACAAAATACAATATCTGATGAAAAAATTCGTTCACACCGTGAGCTACTCGATTGCTTGCTGGGCCACGTGAATCGAGTGACATAACTGCTCTTGTTTGATTGGTTCACGTAGTTGGCTGTGATGAACTTCCCGTTTTCGTAATAAGGTGAGAGTAAAGGGCAGGAGGAACTTTTTGTTTTATCATCAACGCAAGTGTTGATTAAGTAGCGATATGGAAAAGAAATAAGTTGATTATTTAAGAGGTCCCAAGTCAACTAGATCGAATCCAGCGTTTTCTTTGGAAATGACAGGTGTAAAAACTACTGCATTCAAATAGGAATCGCACATAAGGTGAAATTCTATAAAGGAATACAATTATCCTAAGCTATTATAGTCGGTAGTTCAATGTCCCCTTAGAGATTAATTTGTGATCAAAGGTTTCAATTGTCTTATGTTTGTTTAACCGAGCTGGTTCATTCCGGGGTTTTCTCGAAATTTCCAGCACTTTTCAGAGGCTTCGAGAACATTCTGAAGTTTCCTTTCTTATATTCGACAACTTTCCAGAAAGTTTCGCAAAATACCGTTCTCAATGGAAGTTAAAGTTTGCAGAATTTCACTTGAGTGTTTTTTTCAGTACGTTCTAGAACTTTCCGGAAACACCTTACAAATGCGATCATGTAAACCAGCCATCCACGATTACCGAATTTTTTTGAATCTATTGGCGTTCGCAGAATTGTTCTATCTCTAACCGTTCTCCAGTTGAAAGAGAGTTGAGAGAGGTCAATTTCTTTGAAAAATTTATATTAATTTTTTTCTACCCATACTCGTAAAAATATATTTTTTTATCAATATGCACACCAAATCTGGAATGGCTTTTTACAAAACCTCTGTAATTACGAGTTGATTTTTTTTTTTTATTTTTTTGTGCGTTAGATTTTTTGACATTTTATCAATTTTTATGCTAAAGCGTGCATCTGATCATATTTAAATCATATATTTTCGGAATCAGCATGAAATTTTGCGTATATAGTGCGAATTTCAAGTGGGTCTGATGATTTTGTATTTTTCATGACTTTTAGGGGTCTACCCCTTAGGACTTTTTTGAGTAATTTTTTATTCGAAATGATCATGTTGAAATTCACAAAGTATACTAATTCCGTCATTCTGAATTGATTGGCGTTCGCAGAATTGTTCTATCTTCAACCGTTCTCGAGTTGAAAAGTTCATCTGAAGTTGAGAAGGGTCAATTTGAAATATTTATCCATTTTTAATTTCGGTAAAATATAAATTTTCTAATTTGAAATCTATTCCAAGTAAATTTATTATTTCTTAGGCCTCTGCAATTTTGAGTTGATAAGTATAGGTATACATACAAGAATGTAGGAGACGACCAAAGTAAATGAATAAAACTAACACACGACACAAGATAAAATCAAATATTGAAAATCGTCTTAAAAATTCGTTGAGCAATTTTTATCGATAAGACTATTTTCAGAGAAGATTTGAAGATATTATGTATGTTTGGTCCTAGTTAGAGATGAATTTTTTAATAGTGAGATGTTTGATGTACATTAGATACTAGTAAATCTTCCAAACGAGTTGAATATTCATAAACTTGTCAATAGAAGGAAAACAGTTCTGTTTTTATGAACGTAGATACAGGTTTCATGAATATATATATTTATATACATACGCATAAATGTATATATAGACCAGGCCTTAGCTGGGCCCTTGTTTGAGGTGTCCCTGAAGGGCCATAGTAAGGTCAAGGTTTGTTCATTTGTTTGGTAAGACATTAATGAATTCCACATTATTATTCCTTCCAATTCAATCTCAGTGCTATAACGACTGTTGGTTATAAAAATGCTAGCGACTTTGGCGATAATCGCTCCAACGTATCTTAACTGATCAATTACCACGTACGCTAATGATATTTTAGTTATGTGGTTGTGTATAGAAAAATGCTTTTCATCAGCACGTAAGAGGTTAATTTTCACGCACCCCTCAAAATAACGACCTCTCTACGAAAGTTACACGTGCAAATCTTCAATCAACGCAGCTCGATGCAAATTCGAACCCAATTACCCTGACAAAACCACCCCAATTAATAACGGATTTCACCAGCAGAAATTTGCCGCGTTATAAATAAACTCCGGTTTCACCTACATTTCGAATCAATGGCAGCTCATATACACGCTTCGAACAGGAAGAAGAAGTAGAAGTATCGTAGTCATAGTAACTGCTGCAATGCGCGTTAGGGGTTGCAGACGTCACGTGATTCGGTGCAGCGCTCATGCCCGCCCCGTTCCCCGTGACCGCCAAACTCCGGCGACGGTTCTATTCGGTGGCGGTGCCCTGTTGCCGGAGTTCCGAGGATGGGGGTAGATCTAGGAAAATTCGATTCGTAGTTGCTTTTTCGCCGATACAACTCGAGATTCATTGCAGTGGAGTGTTCTTCAAGGATCTGTTCTGGTAGCAGTTCTCTTTCTTATGTGCATATCCCGTAATTATGAGATTAAGCTTGATCAGTCAGTTGTTGCTACTTTTTCTATGATAACGGTGACTTCAAATCGAAGTTTATTGCTTTATTTGAATCTGTTAAGCACTGTTCAGATTTCTGAAACTGCATGGAAACCTGCGATTGAAATTGTCTTGAAAGAAAAACTTGAATGCAAAGCTCTATTATTATCAATTGAAATAGATCAGCCATAAATTATATCTGGGATATGTTGGGATCTCTCGATTATGCACAAACAGGCCGAAGAAAAATAGTCTCTGCTAGAAAAATCAAATACCCTACTAGTTATTGATTGAATGCCATTTACTCATTCAGGAAATCTTTCCATCGCCCCTATTTTCTCACGGACTTTTCGCTTGTGGTTTGGCAACACCGCTCGGCTATTCTGCCGGGGTCGAGTCGGTTCACGTTCAATAAGAGTCATTGCCATCTCGCACTACTTTCCTATTTCCTGTCCCTCTAAAACTAGATAAAAACACGCATCGAAGGGTTGATCAAGGGTGTGGTCATCCCGAAGCTACTAAAACGGTGGCGGTGTATATTTATTTGTCGAAAGAATAGTTGTTGGGTCTGACCTACATCGTAGTTGTTAAAAATTGCGTGCTCAGTTGATGGTTTGTTTTCAAAATCCAAGACATTGGACAACGTTTGATGAAAAGACGATCAAATATCCCAGCCACGTCGAAATATCACATAGGGTATTGGATGGAGACAATAATATAATGTTTATTCTTAAATACATAAATATTTCCTTTGATATGTCTTTTCTGAGGATGTTTTGTCATCAAGGGCTCTCAATCCTATGATTCAGGCAAGATGTGAAGAGTAGATAGAAGAATTTGGAGTTTAGTAGTAATAATCTGTTGTAAATAAACATATAAACTTGGTCTCATACATGTTTCTAGTTTTTTTGCAACTTTTTTTGAGGTCGCTCCAGTTTTCTACTTTGTACGATATCATCATATCGTCTGCAAAACTGATGAGTTCAACTTTAGATACCAAGGTTATCAAGCTATTCATGTATATAGTAAATGGCAGCGGTCCAAGAATTGTGTCTTGTGAGGCACCGAGTGTCACAGCTGTAGAAAAAAAACTGCGCCCTTGTAACCCAAATTGTTCATCAAATGTAATCATTTCATTATTACTAGTATATCAATTAATTAGTTAGATGATGGAATCATTTTTGAAACTCATGAATCATAGATAAGTACTCTCCAAATATTCCCCCTGAGCTGTTTGTCATCATCTGTTTATTTCGCACAACTACGTCACATCAACCACTCGAAATCTAATGCTCCTTGGACGTTATATTAGAATCCAGTATTGGAAACCCTAAACCGTTTGTATTTTATAGCCCCTTGCGAAAGACTGCGGTTTGGCCCCTCCCAAATTCATATATTAGTCAGCATCAACCCTAGTCTTACCCTCTGGATATAATACTCATTTCGCCAAAGAAGATTCATCAGGGAGATAGCGAAGACAATAGAATCTTTCGATGAGCTCAATATGGGGGTGGATTATTACGTTAGAAATTATTCAAATATCTTTTTATTAAAAGTTCTCCAGCCAGCCCTTACGGAACGTGGAATTCATATATTTGTGCGTTTTTGATGTTTTTAACGAATCGTCTATCTGCCATGACCCTACTTTTTGCTCGTGACGTGGGAGTTTGAAATTTTTAAACACCAATGTTGCCAAGTCGGCAAATTTATCTAAGTTCACTCTCTATTACCCAGATGACAGCAATAAAACTATCTGGAAGGCAACAAATGTATTACTCATTTATTTCAAAAAAGATTAAGACATACTGATATATGTCCATTCTATTTGTAGAGCAAAATATTTTTATATGTGGCAACTATGCAATTTACAACTCTGATACCGATATGGTGATCTAAACTGCTAAAGACGATAAATTGAACGGTTCTGAAACTTGACTAGAAAATTTGCGAATATGCTGTAAAGAATCCAATCAACATGTTTCAAAATTTGTCGTGTCACATTCATTGGCAGTCTGCTATTTGTGCTGGGAATATGTTGAAGACAATGGGATGCAAACACGCCAAGGAGCTGCTACTCAAATAAGGGAAGCTGGGTATCTGTATCGAACTTGCCACCGACAACACAAAGTCAAGTGTAGTATCAAGTATCCAACTTCGCTCTAACACTGTACCGTTACAAGTAAGCAGCCAAGAAACTAACTTTGAAATCGTTACGTGGTAAGTTTTCCTCAGGAAACTTTGATACGGATATGGAAATTGTATAGGTGCTCATTGGAAGTTTGTTTGCCATATATGGTTGTAGCTGCACTATCTACTACGGAACATATTATGTAGGGGTTACATTTCAGATGGGGAGCTGTAGAAAAATATTTTCCACTCATCCATTGCTTCGTCTGTGGAGTTTCATTGGATAGAACATATTTTTGTCAATGAATACCCTTGAAGATCCCACTTTGGCACAACTGAGGTGATATTTGAATTGATCCTAGGTTCAGTTGAAGATCCTGTAGAGAAATGCGCTACCAGAGTTACCCAAAAACATACATATTCTTGAATCTTGTATTTTTCTGGAATGATCTAACCCTTGTACTAGACCTAAGACTTCATTCAGCAACATTTTTTCCTGTTCCTCGAAAGATTGAAGCGTATAGCGATGATACTAGTTATACTATGCGTTAATAGTCATGACCAGCTTCATTCTTGCATATATACCAACTGTTCCTAGGGATCTATAACAAACAATTGATTAAGTTTGAGCCCTACGTCTATGACTGAACGTTACTGGCTATAATCTGCGTATGAAAAGGGGTGAATAATGAATAGTTGAATTTTTTCGTGAGGGAAATTAACATAAGCGTAACTGTCCGTTCCGTACGACCCATTTTTCATTTGTAGGGGAGATCGGCACGCGCCACAGTTGGTACACCTGATTACTCTCCCTTTCTGGATTCAATGGGTTATATAACCTGTCCTAGGATTATGGTTTGAATTCATGAATTGCAACGGCATCGGTGCGTAGTTGTCGGTTTATTAGAGACTAGTTTTTATGTTGATTTGAAGTTAGTAACCGAATGTTGTGTTTTCTCGATTGCTTCGGAAATTGAGCATTGCAATATCTGTCGTGAAATATACTTCGCGTGGAGAAGGTATTGGAATGTTTAGGAGTCACCAGAAAACAGTTTTTCTCAATTACGTTCTTCATTTTAGGACGCGTTGTATTGAAGTAAAGGAATATGCATTATAGATCGTGATTAGAAGTGGCCCGATGATTGAGCCTTGGGGCACATCTGTTCTTCATTCATCAGGCGATATGCCATTATGGATTTTAACAAAAGCGTCGAAATAGATTCCAATCGTTGTAGGTGGCAATAAACATCCAACATTGAACCGAGAATTCCTGCTCTATTTCTTGAATCGAAGTAGGCATTTCATACCGGTTTGGATTCCTTAAAAAAATCGCAGCAAGTAGCCATTACGATCTACGAGATGGATGGCAGAAAGATAGCGTGCACATGCTATTTATAGAAGTATCCCAGACGTATTATACAGCCATTCTTTGTGCGATTTTTGTTTGTTTTCATACAATTTAGATGTTTCTCATGCTGCAATAATGATGGATGGTAAACGACAATCAGCGATCACTATAAATGCATCTAGTTGGCCATAGGTCTGGAAATGTTTTTTCTTTATTACTCGTTTATGTCGAATTTCCAAGGATGCTCAGGAGATTTTTCGGTCTGAAACCAGTGTTGTCACGTGGATCGTAGGAGAGATGCCTCGTTATGGAAAGTGTGGTGAACCGATATTCAGCTCTTTTTCCGTTAATGTCTGCCTGAAAAACAACCTCGGTGTGCAAATATGTACTGAATGTTACGTCGTAACCTCGGATTGCGAGTTATTTTGTCCGTAAGCGAATGCCGATTGCTAAATTGATTCAGACATATTATTCAAAATCAGCGTAACCTTCAAGGTTAATGATATATCACAACCAAAGTCTGGCCTCTGTTGGGGCAACACTTGGTGTTCAAGTCACGAAAATACTCTCTATTGCAAACGTATTTTCAGAAGACGGCTGAAAATGCGACCTGGGAGAAAATGGTGAGCGGATCGATAGTGTCGAAACGATATTTTGCCGTGATTGTATCTAATAAAAATCAGACTAGGCTGGTGGAGGATGAATTGTGATCACTTATTGCTTTGATGAAGGTAATATTGAGAGAAAACTGAGGAGAATTTTTAATAAATCATCAGTTCAACATAAAATGAAAGCTTATACGACATATTAAGACATAATACAAAATAAGATCTGTCATATTTTACTGTGCAGGATATTTGGAAAGGAGGACAGTTCCACTGTCGTCAATATTCTGATACTAATTTCAAGAGAGGATATCTGTTTTGTTTAAACAGATGACTGATACTCGTGCACCGCAGTACGTTTGGGAATATGTGTGATTATATTCAATCTGTAATGAGGTCGACAATTCCATAATCCATGTAGAAATAGAGCACGAAGAGGAAGCGAAAATAATCCAATGGAAACGCATCAGCTTGGCTTTGCTGTTATGAAAACCAAAAAAATTATAATCTCTGCGTCTATACACGTGTGGATATGTGGCTCATGCAGTGTCATCTTTACCCACACAGGATGTTTTTGGAACATATGTGCGTTCGATGCTCGTTTTGTTGAAAAACAACCGTTTGTTTTTATTCTGGGCTTTCGCGTTCCATAGACGGGGTACGGGAGTCACTATTTTGATCGCATGATTATTTTAGGCCCTGTCACAACGAAAGGGTTGGGATGGGGTCGGAGTCTCCCTCTTCGGTCGGCGAACAACCCTTGAAACAATGGTTTGACCGTTTCAAATCCCAGGCCGATTCTTGATAACCGTGATGCGAGGCCAAAATTATTCTGGATGGTATTCATTCGGTTTTAGACAACGAACAATTGCTAAAATGCTGTGGGGAAAATAGAAACAGATGAGGAAGATAGGATGAATCAGAGAAGATGAAATTTCTAGGGACACGGGAAAAATATAGTCAATGGAGGTATGTGACAGGATTGGCAAACAAAACAAACCAGTATAGAATGAAATGCAGGAAGGACAAGCAGGATTTAAAAGTGTATGAACAGAATTTGTTCCATTTCACACGTTTCAATCTTTCTTCGGTATCTCATTTCCATAGCCTACCTCGTGATTACACAACTCCCATAATACAGTAATACAGCGGCGCTTCCATACAAAAAAATTGTTTATATCATCACGGATAGCTCTCAAAATTTCACCAGTGGTTTTCGCATATGACAGATCAGTACTGGTGGTAGTTCACCTTGTATAGATTGATGATTTGACTGTAATTTTTGCTCTTTTCGATATTTATTTCCTGCACAGGATGTTTTGTAGAGGGAATGATATGTTCTAATAGCGAATACAGAGAAGAAGAGTATACTAATTGGATCAAGCAAAATATGAACGAAAAAATGAGAAACTAATGTTTGTAACTATGGATTACGAATCTAATTCTATCCCTCACACATAAAACGAGCCGACAACTGTAAATTTATTGTAACTTCCCCATCTTTCGATAGCGTGAACACTCCTGAACGTCTAAGGTGGAAAGGTGGAAATTCTTCCAGCAAAAACTTTCTTTTTATCTGGTACGCGTTATCGAATTCGCATTTGACATCCAATCCTCCTGGGCAACTTAAGCTGTTCAGCTACACTGTGAGCGGGATCGAAGTTTTCCAGATAAATCCTATTTTCTTTCCGTTTTGACCTCCGCAGCACATACATTTCCAGAGAAAGTGGAATCGATTCAGTCTAAGCCGCCGTGAATTTGACAAATCTTCCCTGGAACAATTTTGTTTCGCCCTTTTTCCCGAGAAGGATGGAAAGAAATATGTCACTTCGAAGGTAATAGCGTCATCAGTCTATACTTTTTTTTCGAGGCATCAACCTGACAAAACTTTACGAAAGAAAATTATTCACTGATATGACGATTCAAGAGAAAGCAATTGCTGTTCTGGATACTATTTAACTACATTTGTCAGTATGATGTAAGATTCTCTAAAATTCAGCTAGGAGATGGTGGACTGTATTTTTTATAAAGAATGGTCTTGTTTTCCAACAATTCTATGCAGATAAATGTCCGCATTCGAGTTATCTTGAGTGAACTGCAATGAGGATTTGCATAATCCTTAGCAGGTATCCAAGGCATTGAGATTAAGTGTACTTATAGTACCTAAATATACTGGTGTTGGGTTAAATAAAACTATTGAAGATCACAGTTCAGATCATTGTTTGAATTGATGTATTTATTTATTCTCCGTGAAATTTCTTCAGAGCACTTCCGTATGCTTGAGAATGTTGCATAACTTGTAATTATTCATAAATAATATCAGCAGGTGGGTATACGTTTTCATTCATTTTACTATACATCACCAGTTAAAACAATTGCCGTCGACATTGTTCCGCAAAATCGTTAAACTCGCACGATTATGTACCGATACTGTCGTAAAACGGCATTATGTCAACAGAAGAAATCAATAATCAATGAGATGATAATCGATTAGTTCTGTGGTAAATTATACCAGTGACCTTATTTTCGGTGTCTTAATTTGCATAGTAGTACTGGGGCTTGAGGTGAAGTTTTAGCAGAGTCTAAATTCTGGGCATTTCGTTATTGGAAGCTGCCATTTTGGTCCTTCGTCCAGTATGGCAACGTCACACCAGAAAATGTATTGTGGGCGTGCCTCTGATACGTCTAATGACGTCAATGGTTTAACGCTGCTCTGAACCTCCAATAAATACAGTTTAACAGTTGACACACTATCAATATTTGACAGCCAGCGTTGCCAGATTCAGCCAATCTTCCTGGAATCTAGGTAGAGATTGTGATCGCACGTCGTTTCAGGTGAAAAAGCGAAATAGTATATTCATTGATACAATCTGAACAATATGAGATCATTTCACTAGTGACGAAGTTTTTATGCACCAACCAAAGAGCGTCAGAGACTTCGTGTAATCTCAAAAATGCCAAAGCTGAAGCAACTAAATATTCATGAATTGCAGTGGAGTTGCCAGTGACTCAACCCTGTTTCATTCATAACCCAAGTTGCGGGATCAAAACGGGATTGAGCGTGTAATTGGATCAATCTTTCGACGACTGAAAAACTAAGTGAAGAAGGTTTACACTGATTTTGAAGATGATGACTCGACATTTTTTGCGTAATCAGCAGTCATCATCGAGCAATACAAATTACGCTTGCCGAATGCCGTCATTACTCTTGGACTTGTTTTTCATTAATTGTTACAAGCTACTGGAATGCCACAATTTATGGCAGCTACGAGGTATCGCATGTGTAATCACACCGTAACTGAGATTATTATAATTTCTCGCCGTATCTGCCGTAAAGATATCCACTTAGAACGCTCGGTAACTGTCACCGACAGCAGCAGAATAAACTTTGGAACGCCTTCGGACGTTTCGCTGTCAGATGTGGAAGCGGGATAGTTTTGTTGCACTCGTATTTATAGCGACTTGAAGACGGATTTTCTTCCTGCGATATCCGTCTTGGATATGCGCCAAACTTAGTCAGAATGTTATCCGGACTATCGGACGGTTCTAAAACTGATGTTGAAGTCACAAGAACTGTGAAACTTCACAACTTTCGAGCAGACTGGATGCTGTCTGAAATTTTAATGTCATGTCCAAATCATGATAGTTGCAACTGGAGTTGCAACACATTCATTAGTGGGCACTGGTAAAAATCCACCTTGAGTTCTCGAAAACTCCATAACGAATAATTGCTCTTGATGCGACTGATTGAACAAAAAACGTACGCGCTAATAGTATGCCTTTGGATGCGTTAAAGTCTGGGAATCCCTTGGCGGATCGGAGTTAGACTCCATGAAATTATCATCCACTTGTGAATATGAACTGACTCAGGACTATGAGCAATACGTAAGAAAACTGGAAGGAAAATAGTCTGCCTGGTGTGAAAGACTCGTCTGGACTGATATGACAGTCCTAAACTCAATTGGTGTGGTTACAAGACAGAGCATCTCAACTGAGAGGACAAATGCCTTGTAGTGACCCCGCGAAGCCACACTATTGAAAAGGTTTAACTGAGAAGTTTATCAACATATCTTTTGCCCTAATGAGGAGCCAGTCGGTATACATGGAAGCAGTTAGGGCTCTGGGTCTGATCCTTGGGGTATCCCGCATGTCTCAGTTACGGTAAGCCACTTATTCTCCTTCACAACTCGAAAAAAAATTTTATAATATAGCTCCCGGACTATACAGACAGGTAGGCTGTATTTCAAAACTTCTCGACGATGTTGTAATAAGAACACTCTTGACATGGATAGCCGGTACAATATTGAATATTTGGGTTATGTCACAACGAATACAACGACGGAATGTCGATGTCTCGCGTCTTTTCTCATCATTCTTCGTCGATTCGTTGTTAGGACAAAGCCGCGCAGGGCCGGCTTCGACCCTTCGGACCGACCTGCTCTATGGCTGCTAGATAGGTAATCGTAAAAAGTATCGCAGCAGTTTTTTTTTTAAACGGTGGGTACACCAGTCTGCGAAATTCACCCTTATATTCTCATGACATAAGAAAACAGTTGGTGGATTTCGGGAGCCACCGGTGAATAAAAAACGTGCCAATCATGTGAAATCAAGTGCACTTCGAAGATAGTGTGTAGAAGTTGTATTCGGATCTTTTCTTTGGTTGATCAATTATAGCAAATTCATCTAATTGTAAATGTGGCTGAATCATCGAAAGATATACCAATTGCAGATGTTGTTAGGATGGGTTTCGGTTAGTTATGTTTGGTCCCAGTTACGTTTGGTCCAAATTAGGTTTGATCTGGGTTAGGTTGGGGCTAAGTTGGGTCACAGTCGAGGTAGGCCTTGGTTGAGATGGGTCCCAATTATGTTGGGTCCTGTATAAGTTGGGTTTCAGTTGAGTTGGGTCCTGGGTAAGTTGGGTCTCAGTAAAGTAGGGTTCCGGTTATGTTGGGTTTTGTTTATATTCTGGTTAAGTCATGTTGGGATTTGATTATGTTCCGGTGAGTTTGGGTCCAGGTTTGGTTTGGTCTACGTTACGTTTGGTCCATATCAGATTTGATCTAGGTGAGGTTTTGGTTAAATTGGGTTCTGGATAAGTTGGGTTGGATCCCGGTTATGTTTGGTTCCGGTTATGTTGGGTCCCTGTTAAGTTGGGTCTTAGTACAGTTGGGTTCTGATTAAGTTATGTTGGTTCTCGTTATGTTCCGGTTAGGTTGGGTCCAGGTTAGGTTGGTTCCCGGTTATGTTTGGTTCATATTAGGTTTGATCTAGATTAGATTAGGTTTGAGTTAGGTCACAGTCGAGGTGAGTTCCATTTGAGTTGGGTCCTGGATAAATTGTGTCCCAGTTGAGTTAGATCCTGGTTATGTTGGATCCTAGTTGAGTTGGGTCCTGGTTGAATTGGGTCCTGCTTGAGTTGGGACGGGTCTCAGTAAAATTGGGTCCCGTTTTTTTGGGTTCTGGTTATTTTCTGGTTAGGTTGGGTCCAGGTTGGGTTTGGTCCAGGTTATGTTTGGTCCAGGTTAGGTTTGGTCCAGGTTATGTTAGGTCCAGATTAGGTTAGGTCCAGGTTAGATTAGGTTCAGGTTAGGTTAGGTCCAGGTTAAGTTTGGTCTCGGTAAGATTTGGTCTAGGTTAGATTGGATCCAGGTTAGGTTAGGGTTAGGATAGGTACCGGTTGAGTCCCGGTTATCTTGGGTCGCGTTTGAGTTGGATCTTCGTTAAGACCAAACTTGATTTATTTTTTTCAAGTTATTGCGTGGAGATACTAAAATGCAGATGGTAACACTATTAATTTTTCAAAAATTGGCCAAGTATTTCGGAATAAATGAGTTGATTGGGTTGACAGAATAGAAGGAAGTGGCCTAAGTGTCATACGTCAAAGTCGGAAATTGCGGATCACGCCCGAAACTGAGCTTCATAGAATTCCGAAGAGAGATACAAGTAACTTTGACTTACGTAGTAATTATAATATCAATTAAAGGAGTAAACAAACTTGTTGACAAAAATAGCCAACATTTAAACTATACAAAATAATGATACTTCCTCATAGACATTCGTAGCGTATGCGGATAGATAGGAAGGCTATTATTACATGTCGTAGCGCTCCGCCGTAGTTTTTGGTGGCGCATCCAGTTTTCAGCTGTGGTTAGAACGGAAAACTTATAGCCTCACCCCAGATGGTCGGTAGACATTCCAAGAAAGCTTTAGGGACGGAGGAGCATTAATCAAACCAAACTCAACGAGTCTAACTGCATCTGCGGCTTCGGTAAGCCAAGCGAATGTATGGAAACTGATCATTGCAAACTTAGTGAAAACACACTTTTTATTCAAACTATATCAAAACTGGGAAGGAGCGCATAATTCTCAAATTATATTTATTTATCACTGCAGTGCCTTCGACTTCGTTCTCGTAAGGTTATGGTGTTGCCCGATGATTACGTGAGCTCGTAGTTCTGCTACTCGATTGTAGATGTCGCCACTAGTACATTTCTTGTAGTGTGTTCAGTTTTGAGGATAGGAGAACCTTTTTTTTTTAATAAGCTTGATGTTGACAGTATTTTAGGTGATATGCGTATACACACAGACAGACAGACATTCTGAGAATGGTAATATTTGTTTCTACGGGTTTCCAACGATCTAAAATATGTTTTCGCATCAAAATTCAGTGTATATAAATCTACCATTCTCCAGATTTATAACAGTATAGATTAGATTGTTGTGCAAGTCAAATAAATATACCTGGGGCACAAATTAACAAATAAAAAATAATTAGAAATACAAATAACAATAATTTAAATATAATTAACTGATAACAATTGTATTTGCATAGGTATATGGAATAATTGAATATGTCTGGCTGGTGACATTTCAAGATAAATAAGTCATTTTGTCAAGTCTTGACGATAACAAATTTTAGTTTTTCTAAAATATGGTCTGAAACTCCAGATCCAGTCCTGAACTAACGTCCGTAAAATCGATATCTCGTTGCAGAATGCCGTCGAAAGGGAGGCGGAAAACGGTTTCTGACCAAAAATTTGTTTGAATTGTAAATGACGCCGAAACAAGGGTTGAAGGGTTTGGAGTTGGGAAGCATGTATGTGGTTAACGCGGAGGGTTCCGTACATTTTTCTTGTTTCCAATAACAAGTAGGCATTTTTTATCCGGATGTGCCGTATATGTTTCCGCCCATGACATCCACCGCGTTGAAATGGCAGAGAACGTTCTAGAAACGGACGTAATGTTAGCAGTGAGTGGTTGTCGGTGAAATTTCATACAGTTGACGACTGTTTTTTTTGAATAATTGATACTCCATTTTTATTATTTGCACTAACACGCATGTTTAGTGTAGAAGGGATATCTTAGCAATTCTGGATATCAGTCGTGTTGTTTTTCACCGAAATTTGCACCCCCAGAGGCAGGAGGCAATAAATAAATGATACCTTTCATCTCTCACATGTATAAGAACAATTTTTTGACCCAGTTTGTCAGATACGTACAAATTCTGAGACCGATCTTTGTCCTGTCCCAACTGATCAATATCCGCAGAAAGCTCCTGCAAAGTTCGATAAGGAACGCGACCTCTTCATTATGAAGCACTTTTCGGCTGGTAAATTGGGTAAGAGTGGTCCTATACATATTTAAAATAGGCACTTAGTGGAACTTGTGATAAATTTTAAAATAGATTGCGGAAGAAACATCGCGCAACGATGTCAAAGAATCCTGGGACTTGAGAGGTAGACAACCTTAGTTGAGCAGTGTGGGTGCATATGTACGTCAGTGGCGTGCTTGACCATGTCGCAGTCGAGCGGGAGAAGCAAAGGCACTGTTTTTATATCTATAGTCAGTTACTAACTACTCTTATCTGATTTTTGCACAATCAGTAGCAATATCTGCAACAGAACTTGTGTCAGTATATGCCTACCAGATAACGAGATGCACAGTCCTGTTTTCAAGCTAGGTAGATGAAAACTGGGGTAACAGAGTCCGCAAATACATCAAGTGTGCTACACTTTTGGAATTGGAATTTCAAGCTCTATTGAAATATTTATCTTACACGAAAAACACATTTTTTGTTAATAACTTTTTGAAAAAATGAATTAAGTACCTACACTATTGAAATCTACGTAAAAAAGTCCTCCGCACATGTTTTCATAGAAAAAAAGATTTTTTTACAGAAAAAAGTTACAACATTTAGAAGAACATGCTGTAACTCTACCGAGTCCTCTGTGAGAACTTCAAAAAGTTCGTTCAAAGCTTCAAAATGTATGTATTAGCAACTGGCAGCGATGATAGAAAGGATACAGTGAAAGTGACAATACTGCTGAATTTAATAGCACCTGAAGGAGTTGATATAATAATTTCAAATTGACATGGCGATAAAAAACATAAAATAAATCGTTACATGAAGCTTAGTGCCGTCCAAAAAGGAGTCGAACCTATGAAAGATTTGTATTCAACAACAAATTTCAATAGGCAAGCGAATCATTCGAATATTGTGATCAGGAATAAACATTGTTGGTACACGAGATTTCATAAGAAAAATTGTTCAATTAAACTGAATTAACACTAGAATTCAGTGAATAAAATTGCCGCACTGTAAAATTAACTCTAAAAGCTCATTGAAACATCACAAAACAAAGAAAACTATGACGATGCAGCGGAAAGAAAATTTTTAGGTGAAGAAATTAAGAACATTGATGAAGAAAAGAAAAAATCTGACAAATACAGTAGTTGTAACTGTAATCATCGTGTTGAAAGAAGTTGTCTGGCTTATGGGAAGGTTTGTCACAAATGTCATAGAAGAAACCAGCTCTGCATGCAAAGTGGAGGGTATGAGCGAAATCATAGAAAACAGTATTGAAAGTCAATATTATTCGAAAGTATAGTACAAGTTGAAGAACCAAACACTTTGGAACACGAAACTGATTATTGGGACGACAGAGAACTAAGGAAAATAGCCACTATTTTGGAAGCATATGGATGAAGCAATATGAAGCCTGCTGGATTTGTGAAACAACACTGCCTTTCTAATCAAGATAGATTTGAAATTTTTAATATGATATACAGTTTCTTTCATATAATTTGACATATTTGTCATTGTTATAATAATGTAGACAACTTGTACCTATGATTTTTATGTGGGGCCTTAAGATGGATGCATGAATAGTTTTTTTGAGTATACCCTAGCTCTAATTACGTCCATAATTAAATGCTGTAGACGATCATCGTCACCTTTTACAATTTTTGGATGTCCTCACACGGCTTGTAGTGAATCACTTCGCTTGTGTTACGCCAATGTGTCGCAGCGTTTGCCGCTGAGGCGACATCTTTTACTATGTTAAACGATGTAAAGCAGACGTCTCACTTCTTATGTCGTGTCAGTTTATTAAATCTTATCGCTATTTTGGGTTCGAGAGATTTCGATGTTCATATCCAGGAGGTAGAGATAAACAAATAAAAATCGCTCCCTAAACAAATCCATAACGTTTGTGTTTATTTCAGTGAGATTGTTACGATCTTGTTGATGCTTTTGCCATGGAGGCTTTGTTCAGATTGAATACGAGAGGTTAGAGGTGTGATTGAGTCGCTAGATAGCCTTCTTCGACACTTGGACAGGGTATGATGTAACTCCCAGTTATCTGAATTATCTGAGAGTACTAACTAAATCTAAAGTTGAAAATATTAAGCTATTTTTCTGTCGTAGAGTCACGATACGTCACTGGTCCCAGAATAATGTGCTCTGAGCAGAATTACGACCTTCTGCATTCTTCTGGCAAAGATTCTAATATTATTGGTGAAATAAAGGATTGCGTGATTCATTCACTGTTCATTGTTACAAAACCCTTTGAAATTTCAAGAAGTTTCTTAGTGTGGAGTGAAAGAGTCAGAGCTGACAGTGAAATATAGCGACTGTTGCTACTAGGTATTTGGACCCAACCAACCAAAAAAAGGTGGCGCCCGAGAAACCGAAAGGACGTATGAGTCTGCCGTAGTCTCAGAGCCAATTGTAAGGACTTGACCGTACCACCTGTAGGATATTGAATTGGTATTCAGCTAGAGACCTTAAATTCACAATCCAAAACAAAAAGCCTTACAATTTAGTCCGGTCAAACTAGACCAAAAAATAAGAGTAAAGTTACCTAAATTCCTACCAAGCTGAAAATCGGTAAGATTGTTTGAAATATCATTAAAAACAAAATTTGAAAGTTCCCCATCTTTCGCCTGTAAGGAAAAAATTTTATTCAAGGTCAAAGGTGAAAAAAATGAGTTTTTCGCGATTTTCAGGAAAACGGTAAGTTTTATCATAAAAATATTTCAAACAAAAATTGTAGATCATAAAATTATCTACAAAAAATTACTTAATACTTTTTTTCTACGAGCCACCGTTTTTGAGATATAACGATTCAAAAAGTTGTAAAAGTTGTAATCGTCATAATAGGCATGAGTACGCCACGTACTAGTTGTAATGCGAACTGTCAAAATCATGTACTATTTTCACACGCAATAACTGGCTGTGATACGACATCTGCATTTTACAGGAGGGGTAAAATAACAGTCTTCAAACTATTTGAGAAACAAAATTTAATTGAATGTGCTGAAGTTTTTAAAAATAGTAGTTCTACTCGACAAGAAATTATTACAAACGGCATTCGCTTTCTTCTTTCTATGTACGGAGCTCCTTAAAAAACTACCTGCTTAGATAAGTATAGATATGCATGTTTCGTTAAAAACACCAAAAGTAAAAAACAAGTACAATTAGCTTGTCTTCCTCCAACCTCAGTTGCTGCTCATCAACATCTTTTTAGGGTATATTACCAAGTTCAAGTGTGGCTTGGTTATCAGCTAGACCCTACAGACTGGCGTTGGAAGTTGGTCAACAATTCATTAGAACCAGTGCACACTTTACTTCCACCTGCGCCGGAAAAACTGCTGAACTCGATTTTTTGCAACTGCAAAAAGGGATGCAGTGTTAAATGTGGTTGCAAAAAAGTCGGACTGTTCTGTTCTCCGGCATGTACACATTGTCAAGATCGGTTGTGCTCTAATATTGAATCACCAACAGTAGAGGATCCGTTTAATTCCAACGAGGCAACTGCGATACATCGCTATTAACGCAGTTTACATGCACTCAGGATGAAGATGAAGAAGAACAAGAACAAGAAGAACAAGAACAAGACGAACAAGAACAAGAAGATCAAGAAGAAGAACAAGAAGATTTTGAAAGTTACGACTCGGACGATTAAATTTCACTACTTTTTTTTTAACTTAAATTGCTTTTATCTTTTCAATCTCTGCAAATATCCATTATTTTTCAATAGTTTCAAATTAAACAGGATCAAAACTGACCCGTAGAATAGGCCTACTGGGGAAACCACAAAAAAAAACGCGCCAAGTACACTACCTCATAGGTGGCGAGGAAACGTGTGCATATTATGACGATTACAACTTTTACAACTTTTTGAATCGTTATATCTCAAAAACGGTGGCTCGTAGAAAAAAAAGTATGAATAAATTTTTTGTAGATAATTTTATGATCTGCAATTTTTGTCTGTAATATTTTTATGATAAAACTTACCGTTTTGCTGAAAATCGCGAAAACCTCATTTTTTTACCTTTGACCTTGAATAAAATTTTTTCCTTACAGGGGAAAGATGGGGAACTTTCAAATTTTGTTTTTAATGATAGTTTGAACAATGTTACCGATTTTCAGCTTGGTGGGAATTTAGGTAACTTCTAATGTCTAAATTGACCGGACTAATTCCTGCCGCGTTTGATAGTCGAGGAGGACTACAGCAGGGTTATTGGCTTATATTGTCCTGTGGATGGGAAATAAGTAGTTCACATAGATTCGTAACTTCCCCCCGAGCATCAAGCAACACCGTTGTCTGTTCTGTACCGTACGAGTGTCGTAGATGGTAGTACAATACTCGTATCATCATTATTATTACAAGTTCCAACTCCATATCGAGCCCAATCGACACTCACACGAACTGGTCAGTAGACTGTAGCGGCTGACTTCACATGAAACCTAGAAAACGTCTTCTGAACCGATGTCTGTAAACAAAACCGATCGATCTCAATTACGCATACAAATTACGACCATCAATTTTCAGGGCTGCTGCTTTTCTATCGAATTATCAATATTGATGCAAGGCTATTTATCCGAGGAGATTGCTTGAGATGAATTACCGCGGGAAACGTGTGTGTTATTGCTATAATCGGAAATGCTCCAGTAAGTACGGATCGAATTTGTTTTTTCGGTGGCTTCGGTTTGAGCAAATCGAGTGTGTATTGATTGGTGGTTGGGAGAGTGGCTATTTATCAGAATACCTCAACCATCTTCAAGTAATGAAGTTCACCTGTTATTAAGGATTATAGGAGAGTGGTAGGAGAAGAACAGGTCTGGCCGTCGTACGGAACAGACTTGTTGCTAATTGAGTTTTTTGCTGAAGGGTTTGGTTTGACACAAAATTTATGAAATGGATGATTTCATTGAACATCGTCGCGTTGAATGTTTTTTGTAGGTCAAGTGTCGCTTAAAAGTACTCCCACTACTTGAATATTTCTCCCCCATACGCACATCATCAACCAATCAGAACGCGCCGAGGTGGCACGTGATACACCTCATCCTCTGTTTTCCGCCCTCCGTTATCTGTCTCTCATCCCTGTCCCGTATTATCTGTCACTTGTCACCTTTCAACGGTCACATACCGATTATCATCTGTCACATCTCGATCGTTGTCTGTCACAATTCGATCGTCATCTGTCTCATCTCGACTGTCATCCGTCAGTTGTCACCTCGTATCCTTTATCTATCTGTTCACACCCCTCACCTGTCATCTGTCACATGTCACCTGTCATCTGTCATCTGTCACCTGTCATCTTTCACCTATCATCTGTTCCTTTACCTTTTAGGTGACTGAACAGGTGGTTTTGACTCGTATATTCATACTAAACGAGACGAAAAATTCCTGAGGAGCTTCAAGCCTACAGATTGTTTCTGGCCAGGTTAGTGTTGTAGAAGCTTTTCTTCGAGCCAGTGTATTTCTTATTCATTGCTCTCTACTCAAAAGATACTTGGCCCATAGGTTTGAAGTATTTGATAAGAGGGCCAAAGACTCCTGCCCTAATCCTCTCCGGCAATATATGGTTACTTTTTCTTTATCTAGTTCTGATTTTTAACAACTTTGAATTTAAAAAATGCTGTTATCTTCACTTAATTTTCTAAGCATACAATGTCTTCAACTAGATCGATCCTTCTACCTGATTTTTCCATAACGATTCCCGCTCATTATTCAGCCGAACACTCTGTAACCCACATCTATTTCCGGATGTTCTGAAACGCCGGCTCATACGTGACCAGCTTGATGAGCAACTCATCTATAACCAGTAGTCTATTATTGTCAAGTGGCATTTACCCTAGAGAGATATTTCTAGACACTCCAGCTAGACCGGCTATCCAACAAAATGAAACACGAATGCAATGCAGTTGGCTGGATACGCGCCAGATTAGTGACATTTCGGTAGCCGGTGCATCTTTGCGCTGCTCTCGACGGCGTTGTCAGTTCTCCAGATAAATCCTCGGTCCTACGTATTTTCGAACACGCAAGGTTCTAGTCCAAACCCGGGACATTTGAAATTATATAACAGAATAGTAGTAGTCCCAACAGCGAGCCTTGTGGAACTCCGCGTTCGCTCTTCCCGTTCTGACCGATGTGACTTCAGTTTGTTGAACGAAATTTGAAAAATTCAGAACAGACTTCTGCTTGCCGCAAAGTTATCCTCTGGATATTTTCAGCAGGAACTTGATACAGCTGCCACTGAGTTGGCATCGTTTCTCGTAGGATTTAGCTGTCATGTCAATCCTTTTGTAGATGTCACTGCTTAGAATGCTAGTGTATGCTTTTCCTTAACAAATCCAGACAGTTTCTAACGAAGCGTGATTTTGTAACTGGGGATTACGTAAGGATTTCCTCGAGATTGAACGTTTCTTGCACTTTGATTACAAAAATTAGGCTGACAAAAGGGGGGTCGTCCATTTTTGGCACTAAAATATATGCAACCTGCAATTTATTTTCACATAAAAATCTCTAGTTATTGTTATAGATTTGTTTGAAATAAGCCAATTTCTGGTAACCCAGTTCTCTTATTTGACGCCGCGTTTATCCAGATACAGATTTAGTTGGTGAATCCCTCAATCCTCGACATACATTACGAATCACCTTCATTCTTTGCAACGAACCCGAAAGAAAAATGAGATACGCTCTATCTCACGCAAGAAATCCGTTCACAATATTTCATTGTGGCTCAAGAATAAACAACAGCTGTTTGATGCCATATCGTTCTCTGGCGCGAACAACTTCTTTTGTGCTTCGTTTTTTTCTCGATTCTTCGCAGACTAGGGTTCTTTGTTGCGATATTGAAAAGAAATGTATTCAATATTGATAATGGAATTATTACTGCTGAAGGCCGTCATACTCGCTTCGAACGAAACTTGCGATATCAATTCTCGTTCGAAATATTTCACTCAACAAAGGCACGATTCGGAGATTTTACAGATCTTCAAGGCCGCTAAAATGCTTACATAGAGGTAAAACGGCTAGGTTAAAGTCATATAATATTTCAAAACTGAATGATCCTTGGTCACATGTCACCTTTCAGATATCACCTATGAATGAGATTAATTTTGGAAATTCTCAATTCCCGAACCGCGTGAAAATGCATGTAACGAAACGTTGTGTACCAAAACGCAACTTTCTTCTTCAATGCATATCCCATCGACTGAAAAAAACCTCCAGACAGACAAAAAAACAATGCTCAATGCTCACGAACATCATCTGCAGTGATACGTATTTATGCGGAAAAAAGTGTTAATGATCTTCTGCAGGTATGCTGGACAACCAATTAGCGTTGTTGTTATGTCGTTACGGCGACAAAAAATTGAATCAGCGTCGAATAAGGTTATGGAATTTTATATGATATCAACGGCGGTGCTGTATCTTGAATTAAATTACCATCAGATTGTGGTTTATATTTAAAGAATCGTTGCGAGAGACCCCATCGAGCTGGTAGATGTACTCTTCAAGGAGAACTTATCGGAGATTTTTATTTTTGATGGACTGCGAGTTGATTCAAGTATCACGCAGAACCTGTATCCCAGTGTTGTGAAAATTATAAACCTTCCTGAAATATCATTTGAAAAATTAGGGGTATACAAATTACATTAATTTGTGAAACTTCTCCTAAGGGTTACATTGGACAAACCGACAAAACATTCAGAAATTGTATTGAAGAACATCATATGATTTAAATGAACAAGAAAACAAATTTAGCATATTCAAATTATCTTTTAGAAGAATCTCGTACTCAAATTATACATATGAAAAAATTGAAAGACTTAAGAATTCAAACATATTACCGATGAACTTGATTCGACCATTGTTGAATTAGGAATACTTGAAGAATATTTAGATTGCTTACTTTCGGTATTTGGTTTATTGTGAATTCACTTGAAGAAGCTACCGTTACCAAGGATCTTCATCAAGTAACGGCTGAGTCAATCAGAAATGTACTGAATGTAGAAGATATACTGCATTTTTTCCAAACAATTTGATACGTCTTTGAAATCGTGTATTGAATTCGAAACATCTCATGATCTGTCCTGAGGAAATGAGAAATCCAGGTTTGTCATCGAACGTAAGATAGCAAGGGCCCAAGAACCGACCCTTGCAGCACACCGATAATTTTCACATTCCCCACTAGGAGAACCACGCGAAGATATCAGCGGGCTGGCCAGGAAAATGGTGATTCATTCGTTTAGTGACCCGTAAATAGACATACTGAATAATAGTGAAATAAATCATAGAAACGACGTAAGTTTGTGCATGCATCAACAGCGTTGCAGAGGTCAACGTACTCCACCTGTCGAAGAAACAATTCGAATTAAAATTGCGATTAACGCAAATTAGTCCGGTCAAATTAGGCATTTTGGGATGTTTTCAAACATCATTCCGCAGAAAAACGTTGATTTTTTTTAAACAAATAGATTATACTTGCATCGTGTTATTTAATCATCTAAAACAAGAGAAGTACATCACATTTTGCATAAAAAAACTTACAACTATGCTGCAATCACAAAAATACTATTTTCTCGGGAGTATCAGAACATGTTGGATCACTTTCGAGCAGTCAACTAATGGTACTTATTTGTGTAGGCAGATATCACACGTTTATTATACTATCCGCAACAGCCATTCTCTGCACACTGCATTAAATACCACTGTAATTACTGGTGATATATCGCTAAATGGGGATTAGGTCTACCAGAGGAGTAGTCTATAGGCGTTTCTTACTAATCTGATTTGCAAAACACTATTTATTCTCTGGAATTGCGAGAAAAGTCAATGGTCCGGTTAATGGAGACCTGTAGTTTGGTTTTCATAGAAATATGTACTTAGTTCTCAAAATGGGTCTTCTTTCATTCCAATTAGTATTTTGCTGTTATATTGACTGGCTAAAATTTCTTCGACTATTGAAAGTTAGCACAACTGTTCAGAGATTGGATTCGTCAACTTCAGCTGGAGATTTCTGAGATATATCCCAGAAAAAACGTCGAATTCACAATATATATTTTTATCATAAAAAAAAAGAAAAAGAAAAGAGGATCTACACGGAAAATAACTTTGTGGAAGGTGTCAATGTACCCAGCTAGTAATGACTATGATCATTTAATGCGTTTCGAAGTCTACTCGATGCCGAGTCTAGAGCTCATCCTACGGTTGCCCTTAAAATGATCTATTTCTGAAATCCACTGTGATTGCCAACTTAGAAAATAATCTTGTCTGACACCATTTATATGACTGGAACTGCGGCGAAACTACGTCAAGAAATTCATTACATGTCTGTGGGTTAGATTCCTGGATATACAGGATGTTTTCTGAATAGTTGCGATGAATCCAATATTTCAAAAACATAAAATTACCCTAAAGTTGTTGCATCAACCATATGGGGAAAGTTTTCTTTGTATCTGAAGAAGAGGTGTGTATACCTGAAAAAGGAACAATTATTGTATTTATCAATTCTTGGAGCGTCTGCTTAGGATTTTCCTTCAGTTCCTATAACGTTTTTTTGAGATTTCCACCAATGAGTGGCAGTAACTGTTTGCGAACTTGCACTCAGCTAATTTTGACTCTAACCTCATTATTATGGGCGAAAATTTTCGTGGATTTTTTTTCAATGACAATTTTTAAGGCAGGATCAAATTGGAATTAGTAGTTAGTTTGGAAATTGAAACAATTTAAAGAAATGGAAACACGTCATTTAAATTTTTGCAAGCCTGATATCAGGCTTGTAATGTTTTAATTTACTGAAGTTATCCGAAACAAAAGAAGGGGTAAATATACCGTTGTGAGCTTTTTTATGTTTGGAAGCTCATATTGATAATAAGTATTAATCGAATTAAACTCCCCTTGTAGCAAGTTTTGCTCGCGATGTTCACGGTTGAGTGAGAATTCTTCGAATGAAACCAGTCCTCAAAGTTCTTGCCATCCCAAGGTTATCTTTGTATACCTGGCCGTCGTAGTCGAAAGACTGCCTCTCATTTAGAAGACCGACACAACTTTCTACGACTCGAACAAAAATAATGAACCGCCATCGTTTCGAGCTGGTTTCTTATTAATTATGCAGAAGAGGATTTTCGCGAAAGTAATGGGTCCTAAACGGCACTTTGTGCGTTGGATTACAACATTATTATCTTGGATAAAAAAAGAACGTTCGTCGAGTGTGTCGGGATAAGAGAGGGGTTTTGGGTGATTCCCTAAAATGTGTTTCATCAGTTAGTGAAGATTTGCAACACGTCTCTAACGAAAAAAAAGTTATGCTCCAGAAAAATATTGTTTTACGGTTTCAATTCAGTTGCATCTTTATTTATAGAAGTGACAGTCGTAATTGGAACCGAAATAACGAGTGATGACATTAGAAAGTCTTCAAAATAGATAATCCCGAGCAGAAGTATCAAGTTTCAGCTTCTCGCCAATCAATGGCGGCACCGGAAAGCGCAATTTTTATTTTTCATATTGGCCTCACGTTGGGCGCCAATTCGTGCAACGAAAAAAAAAATTGTTAAAAAAAAATCCATTGAAATGATTGTCATATTGTCGGGTGGATCTATTATTATTAGTTCATAAAATAAAACTGATACATTACAGTAACACGGGCTCTCTCTTTGCTATTTTTTTGCTAATTTGTTTGCAATAATAGTTCAGGCTTACCAAACTCTCGAATATCTATCATAGAATTCCTTCCAAATCAGTGTTTTGTGCCATCTATGAAAACAGCAGCTTTACCTCGTCGACTGGACTATTCTCCCACATGTGTCAGGATATTTGTACATCCTGTGCAGTTGAAACCAATTAACATCGGTATAGATCCCTCTAATGTATCATAGTTCTTCGAATTACAGCTTATAATTGATTTTGATATATGGCCTTCCGAAAATTTTTGATGGATATTGTGGTAAGAGCACAGTGTTGAAGGGGGCCGTATTTTTAACGATTCTTCAGTTCATTTAAAGAATATTTCCAAAACAAAGAATTGATACTAAATCAAGCAAATATTTTTATGATATATTCGAATTTAAACAAATTGATTCAGATGTTCTGGCTTGCTCATTATATTCAATTATTTTATTCATTATTTGTATATATGTTGATTTCAAAGTATTCATGTTATTGTTTTAGTGTACGTGATTTAATTTAATGCCTTTCTTTTTTTTACGAAACTGATTTCAAGTTTAAGTTTGTGGAATATAATCATGTGAAAAATAAATTTGAACCAGTTATATCATTGATGAAAAATTGGTGATAACTTATAATTACCTTGGGAGCTAATTTTGAAGTAAGGAAATTATCGACATATTTTATAATTACCATCATCAGACTTGGAGAAAATGTCTTCAAACAGCATCCAAAATTGGAATTGATGAATGAACATCAATTAATTTAATATCGAGACATCCTTGGTAACGAGACATCGTTGGATTCTGGTTTTGTTGATTGAATATACTTACTTCTGTCACTCTGGTATAAGCAGCTTCTACGCTGTTTATAGTTTTTACCAATTATGATGAAATGGAGTTTTAAAAATCATTTGAATGTCTTATGGAGTGAAAATGAAACCGTGACATTTCGATATCTAGAGGGACGTAAAGTCTGTGTGTTGTCATAAAAGTTCATGAGAATTAGGATCATATCACCAATTTATAAAATTATTCTGTTATTAATAGTTTGTGGATGATATTGGTCGGGGAACTCTTACCGACCCTGGATTTATTTTCGCCCCCTAGCCGTTTCGTTGCCTAGTCTCTGCCATCTGCAGGTAAAAATTCCCCCTCTTCCCTTAAGGTCAACGAAAAATTTCAATTCGTCATCATTTCCATCGACTTTCGATAACAACTGCTCGATTCCCCCTTGTACGTTGAAGCCGATGACGGATTTAAAATTCTGCCCGAAGAGCTAAAAAATAAGCATTCTCTCGACTAGATCGGCCGTCGGCGTTTAAAAAATCTCCTCTCCGAAGGTTACCCGACCAAGTGCATCGAACAGAGCAGTCTGCAGTTTTCGCATGCACCCTGGGTATTGCGCCCGCGCACAAGGTGAATGTGTCTGACCTGCCAGCAGGTTGAAGGGCGACGCCATCTTCACGGGCGTAGGTTATGGTCGGGAGAAGAGGTTGGCCGTTGAGAATGGCAGATGCGTTGGTGATATTAATGAATTATAATCCTTCAAATTTAACGTTGCGATCGTCCATAGTAGATTTGAAACTGTAGAATAAAACATGGGGTACCCCAAGGAACTGTTTTTGGCCCACTTCTCTTCATAACATATGTGAAGTATATTTTAACTGAGGTCTAGAGGACAAATGATTAGTTTTTATGATATCATAGCTAGTGTTTGTAGGATATTCGTGATCATTGCAAAGGGTGCGACATCTATATTAATTTGCATGAACTGAGCAACTGATATAAAGTATATCAGGTATTTCTTGCCATGTCAGTGCCATGAAGTGTTCAAGGCCAGTCAGGCAAAACCGCACCTATCCTTTCAACTTTTTTGGGATTGTTCATCCATTTTTTGAGCAATATGAATTAGTGACGTTCAATGTTCATGGTTTCAAACGAGTTAATTTTAAATGGCGATTGATGTCATAAGTTCCATAACCGATCATAATTTCTCAGTGCCTCAATGGTGAATGTTTCGTCAAGAGTGCTATAGAGAAAGTTTTTTCATATACTTTTTCAATCAAAAACAATGATTTATGTAAATAGTGTCAAAAGGGCCGATGCACTTATTTCAACTTTCGACATTTTCAGCAGTTTATTCGGAAGAGACTGAAATTGAAGAAGATATCCTACGAAATTCGGCAGCTGATCATTACTATTCCAAGCACCATCTAGCGGCATCATCTTGGAATTGATATCATAGTGATTGATATGGAGAGAATAAAAAACTTATTTTAGTGTAATAAGACCCTTGGCCATTTCGGTGTTCAGAATAAGACTAAAAATGTGTTTTTATGGTGAACCAATTAATTTTTCTGGCCAATCACATTTTTTTCTACGAGTATACATTAAAGACTTCGTATATTCCGTAGAATTCCATAGTTTTTCTGATGAAAGCATGAGTATTTATGGAAAATGCACAACTAAGTGCCATTATTGTCCTATTTGAATTAAGAAAGTTCATAGCAATTTATCGAAAATATATAGAATTTAAACATCTTCTCGACATTATCGGAATTGACGTCGTGAACAGCCCTTCATACGCATCAAAAAATTGAAAGAATTTCTGGAGGTAGCTCATCTCAAAGTGTATATTACTCATTAGTTTAAAGTCCATTACGACGAGGCATTCTAAGTTGGGAAGGAATGGCTATGCGACAGTCATTTAGACACAGTTACACGTAATCCAGAAATAGATTCAAGGATTGATATCTGAAAATTACGAGCAATTTCAGAGTACGACGGCCTTAAACCCTCATCTGCCTTTCTACCTGCCCATGCCACTGCCCCAATGGTCAGCGGTTGGTTGTTCAATCTCAGACGTGCCGATTCTTCGATCATATTAATTATAGACCCGACTTGACCGCGAGGATTTTATCTTTCTTTTAGTTAACGAGACCGCTGTCCGAGAAAAAACTAACATTTTGTTGCATTTCGCATCGATCGTCGCTTCCCAAACCCAAATTCTCGGAAGAACAACACGCGGTGTGCCCCGAGGTAACGCGACGGGGTCAGCAGTACTATATTTTATTCGTTATCGAAGATCGCTTAGAATTACCGAGGCGCTATTTTGGCAGCGACGTTGAGGTGTTCCCCGAGGTACCATGCCCGGGCCGGTGGAATGAAGTGATATACATGACACTCTTACTTCATTTTAAAAATTATTCGGGAGTATTCAGCCATAATTTTGCTCAGTTTCTGCGTTCTATTTGATTTTTTTTTGTATTTGTTCACAACCTGTTCTTTTGTAATCGAAATGACTAACGTCCTGTTTCCTTTGTTTCAGGTTGTAAGATAAAAGCGCTGCGTGCCAAGACGAACACCTACATCAAGACACCAGTTCGCGGCGAGGAGCCAGTCTTCGTCGTCACCGGCCGCAAAGAAGACGTCGCCAAAGCCAAGCGCGAAATCCTGTCAGCCGCCGAGCACTTCTCGCAGATCCGGGCATCCAGGAAGAACAACTTAGTAGCCCTCGGCCCCGGCGCCAGCAGCCCCCCAGGGCCTCCGGCCAATGTCCCCGGCCACGTCACCATCCAAGTCCGAGTACCATATCGCGTGGTGGGGCTAGTAGTTGGCCCCAAAGGCGCCACGATCAAGCGCATCCAGCACCAAACCCACACCTACATCGTCACCCCCAGCCGTGACAAGGAACCAGTATTCGAAGTCACCGGACTGCCGGAAAGCGTGGAGTCTGCTCGCAGGGAAATTGAGGCGCACATTGCCATGCGCACTGGAAACGGCACCTCCATCAACGGCTTGCCGGGGCTAGGAGGCATCGACGAGAACGACTTGATTGCTTCCCTCTACAAGTCCGGCTTGAACTCGATTCTGAACTACATGGAGCCCACCAACGATACCTTTCCGTTGGCGTCTTCGACAGGCAGCAGCGGCGCGTTCTCCAGCTCGGGGTCCTGCTCCAGCAGCTCGTCCAGCAGCGGAGGGAGGGATTTAGGAGCGATCTGGAGCTCTAACGATAGAGACGAGGGCTTGGGCGACTCCCCCAGCTTCGACACCTCCACTGCCCTGTCCAGCATCTGGTCGTACCCCACCATGTCGGCCCCGTCGCGACCATCCCCCGCCAACAGCACCAGCCCGGCGGATTCGCTTCTCAGCTCGGCCACCAAGTGTTTGGTATGCACCGAGGCCAAGGTGACGCACGCTCTGGTGCCTTGCGGTCACAATTTCTTCTGCGTCGACTGCGCGACCAGGGTGTGCGACGGTAGCGACGCGCAGTGTCCGTTCTGCTCCCTTCCGGCCCTGCAGGCCATCCGCATCTACTCGCCCAATCCTTAAGTTTGTTTTGGCGAAGGTGGTCGATCTCGCTCGAATTCTGTTCCGCATTCCCTGGGCTCGCCCCTCGTGTTCAGCTTCGGATTTGATCGTGCTCTTCACGTCACACCAGGACACACATACAACGAATGTTAATTGAATTGTCTTGTGTTTTTTTACGTCGAATGCTTCTTCTGTTTGGGATTCGTAGGGTCGTAGGACCACACCGACTGTTTGCTTGGCACTTTAGACTAGTTCGAGATTGTGTGCACACTTTACAGTAGTTACGGATTTTTGCCTGCATTGTTTGTTTGCCGCTATCACGTATACAGTGTGTTCCAGCTGAAACAGCAGCACCTTTCTCTCGTTGGAAAATACTAGGAAGTTGATGCACATTGCTATGTTTTGTTCATTCCCATGCAGGTTAGAAAGTCGAAGAATTGAAACTGAAACTGCGTTAGAGGTACTGCTCAAGTCCAAACAGTTAGTGTGAATCCTGTTGTCCGTTGGTCCCTTTTTTGTTTTTATTTCCTTGATTTTTTTGCTATCGGTGTGAAGGAGAGCATGATCGGTGTGAAGCGTAGTCATCATATATGCCAGTTAAACATTTTCTTTAAACATATATATCACGTTTCTGTAGTATTAGAGACATATTGGTTTATTTTGTATTTTTACATGTGTACTCTCTCATCTAGCGTGGTATCCCCCATTACATAAAAGACATGACGCGACACTATTTCGTAATAATAATAATGTAAATTTTTATACTGTCGATAAGTGTTTCGTTATTTTTTTAAATATATTTTTTTAAGTTCCGCCATGTGATGTGTGTCACATTATTCAAGTCTGAAACAGCAATTCTCAAAATATTATTTAAGTAATATAATGATTGAAAAAATTTAAAAATAATATATGAATGAAAAAACATTGCAAAAAATACTAAAAAAATATATATTGATAACTGAAGTGAGAATTAGATTGATAGTTGAAAGAAAAGGGTCGGTTGATTGGTTGTGCGCTGAGAGCAATGCGAGATAAGCAGGAAGGCTACGGGGGGGTTGAGGAATAACCGGGGTGACACGGCGGCCAACAACCACGATGTCGTCATTGTGAAGGAAGAGGGTCAGGTATTTTTTTGTGTAGTTGAGACATTTTAAAATGTTTTATAACGTTTTCAGAAGCTAGCAGTATGATGAACGATATTTTCCATAATACCTCTCTGAAAACAAATAAAAGTAAATGAAAAGCTCAGCAGAACTCTTCTAGTAATATCCAGATTAGTAATTTTTGGCATTTAAGACATTTAGGGCGACAAATTTTTATATTTTTAGTAGAAACCCAGTTACAAAAGCTTTACAAACTTATAAGTGCTGAATAATTTTTTTGCAGAATAACTAGTTATGTTGATACTACCTTTGTTCCTCCACATCGACACAGATTTCCACTTTTTATTTATTTTGTTTCGTATCAAATCGTTATCTATACTAGCCCACTACGACTCTTTATTCAACATGGCGTCTTGTGGTTGTTCTGGCAGAACTGTGAATCGGGAAGGGTAACCAACTCCCCTGCAGCCGGGCAAAATTTTGCCGGGCAGGATTTGGGGACCAATCGGCTGTGATCTATGCCAAGCTACCAGTGGCGGCTCGGTACCCTGGGCGCGCCCCCCCTAATAACGAAATACATATCCCTTATTGTTAGTTGATCACTCCTTGTTGCAATTGTTCTGTTATGTCGCGTAAGGTGACACATATATTTCTATATTTCTTATAGCGTATAAGTTGTGAGAGATTTTATATAAATATAAATTATTTATCGTGCCGCCCAGAATCTGTGCCGCCTGGATAGTTTTCACTGAAATTATAATCATCCAGTTTACAAGGGGTGCGAGGAGTCGAGAGGCCTAGTTCGTCTGTTCTATTGGATTCTAGATTACAAATTTCGATCAACAGTTGAGACTGGTTCATATTGAATGCAAAATTCGGCTTTTGAGAGCCCACAGTTCACCACGTTTGCCAAAACTTGTTTGGAATCTCTAAAAGAACGCCGCATTTGTTCATATTGAATAGAATATTGAAAAGTTTATCGAAAAGGCGTACATAATTTATTCATATTGAATAGAGAAATATATCTTACAAATATTATTTTTCATTTCGTTCGAACAAAATTCTCGAACCACTTCAACCCTACAATCGATCAAAACTATCCATTGAAAATCCATGAAACATCAGTGCAACACACGTAGAAGCAGAATCGATCCAAAATGGCTTCGTTTCCTTTATTTAAAGCATATAGAAATGGTACAAGTTAGATTAGTGATTCAAAATGGCGATGAAAGTTGCTCGTACAGCTTTCAGACAATGCCATTCAATATAATAAAATCGATGTTTTTTTTTTTCAATTGTGCTATCAAATATCTGAAACAAACTACAGTCAGTAATTCTTTTCAGTACAAAATATTACGTAATTATTGTCAAATCCTTCACTCATTTTGTTCTATTTTGGATTTGAATGATTGAGCGAAAATTCTTGATTATCTCTGCTTATTTCCTCAAAGAAATTGGGAAGTGAGTATTAAATCAGTAAAATTAATGGAAAAGAAAGGAAAGGGTCGAAATCCAACTAATTTATTGAGATGGAATACCAAATTCATATACATGTTTAGTAACAAATCGATATTTCATTGAATTCTGGGGTCTGAAGTCGATATTTTACTAATTTTTGAGTTGAAAATCATTAACATTAAGAAATGATGGTCGATATTTACTTGCATAGTTAGAGTTTTCCAAATTATTTAATTACAATAAGATTTTTAACTGAATTTTAAGTTTCAAGACGATTTATAACCGAATTTGAAATTTTAAATCGATATTTTTGCAATCCCAATATACTACTTGAAATTTCGTATAACTTTACGTTGAGTTATTAAATTAAGAGATGATGATCGATATTTACTTACACAGAGTTATTCAAAAACTTGAGTTATAAGATATTTAACTAAATTTCGAGTTTCAACACGATTTTTAACTGAAACGGAAACTTCACTTACTGTATTTTTGACTCGATATCAACTGATCAATACTCATAGTGAATTTCCTGATACATAATCAATAAATAGGGAGTTTCTGCAACATTTTCGATTGTATCGAAGCTAATTTGAATTTTATGAAATTACGATGGTGGCACTATCAGTTGGATAGAAATTTCTCAATCGCTTATTTTCTCCTTCATCATATTATAAATATATTTTTACTTTAAAATCGTCTAAACAAAAATCCGCGAGTAGTTGAATTATTTGCAACAAAATAATTATATCGACTCTAAAAAAATTGATCTACGAGTTGGCTTTTTTTTTAATATTTAATTGTACTACAGTATTTGCAAATATGTTCATGGTCCCCTCCGTTTTCCCGGTGAACCCCCGAATAAAAATATAATTGTAAGGTTTTCAATAGGCAGACGACAATCGAGTTCAGTTCTAACGTTTCTCGATTCCTCGGCATCTCCGTTTTCCAAAAATTAAGGCGCAAGTCCCCGCCTGCCCAGCCCGCTTCGAACCTTCAGTATTCACGTCATCCTTCCTCCCAGCGGGCGGCCCCGCTGTCGGACATTTTTTTACGCATTTCTCCCCAGCCTGCACTTTTAGTAGACAAATCAGCTACTCGACTGACGCATACTGGCAACCCTGCGCTTATATATTACTTATTAATATATGTATTATTATATATTAAATATTAAGAAGCTATATTTTGTTTTTATTTATTTTTTTATTGTAGTATTTGGAAATTATCGTTATTAGATAAATTTATATATTTTATTATTAATTATTATTGCTTGGTCGGTCTGCGTCAGTCGCTAAGCACGGGTTGAGAAGCCCCGGAGACTTAGTTTGTTTATACGTACACTGTAAATAAGTTGTTGTTTTATAGCTATTACTACCATATTATTATTACAATTATTATTTTATTTTTTTACATATTTTTGTGAAGATATTTAAATATGAATGTTAGTACAAGTACATGTCCACAGTTGTGTGCAGAGTGACTGTTTGAAATAGTTTAATTACATTTTTAATTAGTTATATTTATATTGATGATATTTTAATTAGATACCAGGCCGAAGCTACGAGTAGAGGAGCCCGTCGTTTTTCTATGGGGGATTTTCAGTAACCAGCAACGGCAACGAACGCGTCGCTAGTACTGAAAATTATTTATTTTTTCCCGGCGCGACTCCCGTAGCGCGGACTATCCTCGAAGTGATTTCCTTTTGTAATTTTTTATTGATTTTTGAATATTAAATGTATAAGTGTGTTTTCTATTTAGAAATTTATAAATTAGTACGAATTTTTTACATAGCGACTGACCTTACGCTTAAGAACGTTTTGCTTAGTTGGTCGTCATCTATCGGACAGCGAAAGTCGTGAGCCGGCATTTCGATTATTACTATTATCATTTCGCTGTGCAACACAAGACTCGGCCGCTCACTGCTTTGGTTGCTCCCTAGAGAACTATAGCAAATAATAATTAAGGTTTTGACTTTTTTTATAAAATTAATTGCTACCAAATACTTATTGTAATAAATTTTCGTGATTTATGTTTTTTGTTTTCATTTTTCTTTTGTGAGACCACCGCTTGGTTGTGTTCCCCGCATGTTGTAGCTGTGTTGAGTTTTGTTGTTTGGTGTTTATCAACATTCCTGCATGTTACTGAGTACTGTAGTGTCTAGACTCACAGGCACAATTTCTAATAACATTTATAGGAGTAAAAAAAGAAATCGCGTTTTATATTTTAATATTCCCATATGAAAATATTTTAGTACGCGTATAAATTAGATCTAGCAACTTTAAATGACATTTTCAGTATGTAACTCCGGGAAAATAGGACGAGACTGGAGCAAACGCGTAGCCTGGAAATCAACTCGGTGTCCAGGCTTCCGGCTTTTCGAACTCCGAATCCGCACCTCATTTTCCCGGACTATAAGTGTAATAATTAATGTAATAATATGCTCAATAAGGTTGATCGCAAGAGGAGAGTATTTTTGGGTCTCAGAACGGCGTATAGAAGGATTGATAAAGTTTAGGTAGGCAATTTACAGATAGGAAAAGTTTAGTAGCGCCGTTCTATTTAGGGCACGACTTTTAGAAGGTGCTGCAGCAACCGATGGTTTTAAATAAAAGTCTTCCCGCCCGATCATTTGATAACCATTTGGAAATCATGTTCATTTTCATTATGATAGTATTCAGGTTTTGGATAGACGTGGAGGAAATGTTGCATATCAGAAATTCCATTTTTTGGTCACCTTCAAAGTTCACTTACAAGAAGATTGATGTTGATCCCATCCACTTTTCGGCGAAAGTATCCCAGTAACGTCAAAATTCATCCAACATACACGCCTACATTTTTGTTCATTAACTTTACTAAGTGAAAAGCCATATAGTGGACAATAAAATACATTTTGAAGTAATCAAAGTACAGGAAATAGTTGGGCTTGGATATTGATAAAAAACCGTTCAGACACGCCAACTTCATTTTCAAGAGGAAATTTGATCACTACAGGTGAAGAAGTACCAAAAACCTTAAAAAAATATTGGTCCCTTCACGAAACTTTGTAAAAACGTTTCATTTGTCATGAGAAGAGACAATAAAAAGAATCCATAAAACTGTCTACGATGTAAGGGTATTTTTTAGAAGGCGGGTGAGGGGCACGTGTAGATGTTGACATCGAAAAATAAGTGTTGATACAGTCTAAGCAAGAGACACATTTTTTGCGATTTTTTCTTGGCTGAATCAAAGAAAACTGAAGCAAGAAGTTATACCACCCTAAAAGAGTTATACTTATTTTAATAGACGCGTATTTTTATTATCGTGCATGGCATCACACGTTAAAAGGTTAGGGCTGCGTCTTCCCTAGCTCGGACAAGTCTTTCGAAGACTTTTAAGGGTTGTATTCTTGAGGGTGTGCAGCTGGTTGACGGAAATAACAATATTAACAACAATTTCAACAACAACGTTTTTCCATTGAATACAGCAATAAACAGTGTTAATGAAGTTTATGACGAAACTATACATGTAGATCTTCTCATTAGGTATCAGAAAATACTGGTAAGAAAAATCCTATTGACGACTCATCCAGTTACTTCAGGTGTGAAATTGCCACACATCAACTGTCATTCTCCAGCAACTTAGTAAAAAGAGAAAAAGCCAAGTCAGCTAGCTCTGTGCAATGAGTTGAAAATCATCAATGAATATCTTATTAACGTTGTCTCATTTATAATTGACGGAGACTACTATTGAAACATCTGAACGACACTAGTATAAAACGTTATTGTAAAGTTTTACAACATTGTGGTGACGCACACACTATACCTAATAATTTTTAATACTGCAATTGAGATGGATCTCGATCTTCAATTTTTAGAATAGTTGGTCAGGAGAGCGACATACTTGTGCTCATAATATCCCTTGTTCTTTTGTACACAGCGTTCTGAATAATAATAAAAATATGTCTATTTCCGTCTATGATTACGAATATAACTGTTTTTAGTGTGACCCTTTTGTCTTCTCTGAATCCAGCGTACATAAAATTCTCATAAAACATGCGTCACCAGTCTAGCTTATACCAAAACTAATTTTTCCATATCATCACCCACATTTCCCACGTACCCCCCAAATTCTCATGAAAATGAAATGTTTTTATAAAGTTTCATCAATGGACCAATTTTTTTTACATGCATTTTTATGGAATTAATCTGCAAGCATGTAGACAAAGAATAATCTCAACTATTGGATATATGGACAACGAATGTAAAGAATTTGAATTTTTTTGTTGCTTAAAATACAGAGAGAGTCTTTCAAAAAATCCATCACTTGTCCTGAGATGCTATCCTCTTTTTTTTTTGAAAACCTGACCCTGTTGAAAGTGAAGTTTACAAGTTTTTTTTAAACTGAAAAGCTGTTTGGTCGGTTTTTAGTGAACAACTCTGTATCAGTTGAGGGATAGCATAACAAATTTGCTGAGACTACTGAAGGTGGTGGCTAAATGGTTGTATTTTGTCGAAATGTTCAGTTTGCAAAAGTAACGAGGTTGTCAGGTATTTTTGGGTGGACACTGCGTTAGTACTTCATCAGAGATATGTGTCTTGAACGCAAACCTAGAAGACAAAAACACCAATGTAAAAATCCTTAGTTTGATTCTGAAATTGATCAGCAAAATTGAACATAACAACACTTGCATTTACATCCTGTCTAGTCAACAGATGATTCAGTTCGTAAGGGAAAAAAATATTGAATAAGATAATCCCAATTTCATTTCGGGAATCACAGAAACTGGAAGAACGAACAAAAATACGTGACGTGAGAGTATTTTTGTAATTCAGGTTTTGTGAATGGAGACCACATCATCAGTAGATCATCTCCTATTGCTGTATAATCGTATTGCATATGGATTTTAAGACAAGATTTCCTGAAATACAATGACAATTATGAATTTCATCATTTGGAGTTGAAGAAAAACATATTTGTGCTTGAAATTGTTGAAGTCCCAAGATCACACCATACTTTAATTGAGATTTCAGTCTGTCTACCCAAAACTGAGTTGATATCAGTGATAGGGACGATGCTAGCTCACCTGTTTCCTTGACAAGATTACTTAATACTTCTATAGTTATTTGAGGGTAGAAGAAAAGGGATGACTAAGAAAATTAAGCAACAAGGTCAAGAACAATTTCTTTTCGGTATTGCTATTCAAAGCAATCAAGGACCATGCATTTTCGACCGATTAACAACGAGTGAGAACAGTTTTGAAAAGTATTTTTCCAAAACAATGTTATAATCAGCAGAATGAGTTACTTTTGGATACGAAAGTGGTAGTGGAACTGCCGTCAGCTTTTGTGGGCAATTTTTCCTAGAAACCCCTTACACTAGCGTCTGCCACAAAAAATACGTATTTACCCGCATTTTTCATCATCAAAACGGCTGCTTCGCAGGCTAGCTTCATCTATCACGAATTGACTGCGACATAAATTTGCAAATCACACTGTATATTAACATATTTTTAACACTTAGTATACAGGCCTAACTACAATATTTAAGTAATAATATCTATATTTCATATTTATTATATATGAAGGTTTTTTGAAATAGATTAAGAAAGGTACATATAGATGTTTTCTAGAGCAAAACAGTATTTATATAAGTAAAGAAGAATATTTATGTAATTAAGATAAATCTTTTTGTAGCCTCCTGTAAAAGACATCAGCTTAGGGTCGCAGGTTCACTGGTACGAGATTTCATAGGGTTGTACCAATTTTTCCGGTTTTCAAAAAATCTGCCATTCGAATATACCAAATAGCAAACATTCTATTATTTTTCATCGAAACTAATGTGATCAATATAACCATTGAATTTCAGTCAAATGCAGGACCAACCGTGCTTCATGTTCACCTGCCTGTATTGATCCTGAGTTACTATAATTTGCAAGAACTATTCGATGCATGCTATACGAGATATCTACTTTTAAATTGACATGTAACTAAGAAAAGAATAAGGTCACCATTGGAATTCTGGCTCTGTGCCGTCAAAAACAATTGTTTCGTCAAGTCGGCTACGATTTCGTTGCTAGAAATTCTCCCAGCCAAGTGGCTCCATCTATCGGATTTCTAGGTTAAGTGTATTGCCGTTTCAGAAGTCACAACCTTTACGATTTTTTCAATACAACACAGCCCCGTGACGTCAAATTTATAAACAAATTTTGTCTTCTAACGTAACTCAAAGCAATAACGTAACGAAATAACTAGATTGTAAAATCTAATCTATTTATCTACTTTATATTATAAAATAAGTGTAGAGTAGAGGATTTTTTGTCGTACGCAGATGAGACTACGACCCTAGCTGTCTGAAAAATCGCTCACCATTTATGATAAATATATTTACTATATAACAAATTGGATAGTTAGCTGCAAATGTTGAAAGTATTTCTATATTAATGAAGGTGTGCAAACGTATTATTACAATTGAATTTTTTTTCATTTTTGTAGTTTTTGTTGAGGAAACGCTGCTTTATTGCTGTTGGTTCATTCAAAAAACCTCTCCGAAATCAGCTGTGCAATTCATCTCCAATATTTTCATGGATATTTTGTCTTCATCATCACCCCAGCAAACACAGTTATATAAAATTGACATAAATGTTACATAAATAATGTAACTAATGGGAGTGCGCCATATGTGAATTCTCATTTGAAGTAACAACTCACGTGGCAGTAAAACAAGATATTATATTAACCGTAAGGTTTTACGTATTACCTACGACATACACAACATTGTTACGTGAATATGCGTTTCAAGTATATCAGAAACGTGATTTACTATTTACATAAATATGTTCCGTTGATTTGATGTCACAAGTAACAAGTGTGTTTGGCTGGGATTTGAATTCCAAATATTCATATTTTTCAGTGTCAATAATAAGAATTAATTGTCTTTTGATCATATTTTTTATTGACCTTCTACAGCTGATTTCAGATGGTCTCTAGAGAAAAATTATCAGTAGACGAGGTGAAATTGAGCACAAGTTGGTTTAATTCACAAAAAATTGACGTGTACCTGTTCAGTTTCAATATTATTTATTATTTTCGAAATGATCTTACATTCCAAAATTAAAGGCCGTCATAAAACTGGCCTGTGGTTGAGATGACATCTATACAGTTGGACAAAAAACTTGATATTCATGAAAGAGCTGAAAGATCAGAATCAAAATCAGAAGATAGTACGAGATACAGTAACCAAGATTTTTTCGACATGGCAAAAAGGCTAACACCTAGTCGATATACGCGGGTTTAGAAATTTTGCTATGCGACATGATTGTGGTTACTGGCTTTCGTACTATGAGAGAAAATGTTATGTTCTTCATGAAGTTGCAAAAAGTTGTCATGCGTTAGCGTAAGTAGATACACAGTGTAAGCACTTTTTTCAGTTTTTGGACGCCTAAACATAACAAAAAATAACTTTGAGTTCAGGTATATCATGAAGAACTATTAGTTTGAATTTTTCATGTGGTGTCGACATTTAAGGCGTGTTAAAGTATCGTTTTTTGTCTCACCCTGTAAGTAACCAGAGCACAATAATTTCATCATATCAAAGCTTCACTGTGATTCGTAAGACTGACTTAAATGTTATTTCGGAATAGAGAATTAACGAGTCTTCTTCTCTAAAGTATAAGAATTCATTTACGTTAAATTATTCAACAGGTGGACACATTCTAACAAAAATTTTAATGGGTGATAAATTGCCCTAATAGATTCATCTCTAGAGAAAGTGTTCACTGGATTTTCAACCACATGTGCAAACCAGCAGCTGTAAAGCCTCTCAAATACCAAACAGTTTAAGTGTGATTGTACGCCCGAGTAATATTTTTCCAGTCGAAGTCATAGAAAAAATATTTAGATACATTTCTATCACAATATATAAATTAATACGTATACTATTGGATGAATCTTCAAGGAAATAGTGAATCGCTGAAAATTGCTTGTGCCGGTTACAAGATCTTAGATCGTCGCTTATTTTGATGAAGTCCTTCAACAGTTAGAACTGGTTGACAACAGTAGCTATATACTGGGGAACATTTCAGACATCGACAACTAGAGCATTCTAAAAATTTTTATTATTACAATTCTGGTGCCAAAGAGTCAAAGTTACTAAAAGTAAGTGTTATGCGGTTATAATTTTATTCATATTACCAGCAATAATGACCAGAACCTATCACAAAATTACTGTCTACTTTGAGATTTTTATACGATAGATATATTAATAAATTTATACTGCATAGCAACGTTAATGTTTTCTAAGTATTATTCTCGGTGACCAATAATAATTATAAACTTCTATTTCTTATTAAAG